>PVJL010001340.1:54012-273911 GCA_004026885.1 Lyroderma lyra | reverse complement strand
CCCACACGTCCCCCGCGTCCCCCGCCACCTTCCCTCCTTAAGACTGAGCAGTCCTGGGGCTCCCTGCCTTTTCTGAGAGGCCCCATTTTCAAAGCCCTTCATCAGCTTTTGTTGCTCTCATCTGAAACTTCTGGAAAACCTGTGTTACGTCAAGCGTGCCACCCCGTGGTACCTCTAGCCAGGGCTAAGGACGGCCACGTGCAGCCCAGTAACGGGGAACTTACTTAATCCTTGGCACGCCCCCCAGTACAACCAAGGGGGACACTGGCTTCTCCCCCTCTTTCACAGCGTCACACGCCTGGCTCTCTCTCAGAGGTTAACCAGGTGCAGCAGCGCTCCAGAGGACGAGAGTTAGTAAAATGGACTCCTCTCTCCTTCCGTCACGGTGCCTAGGGCAGCGTGTCACCAACGGCAGCCGCTGGGCAAACGTGCAGGCGGCGTATGGGCCCTGCTCGTACCCACAAATGACCATGTTTAACTGCTTTGGATCTGATGGAAACTACGACCCTTCCATTCCTGATTGAAACACACCAGGGATAGAAAAGCCATGGTCATTCCAATGGGATTAAAGCACACAATATAATTAGCCTTTCCAAAAAGCAAGTATTTACAATGAGATGAGTAAAAGAAGGTTTTACCTGATTTTATTTATAGACCTCTCCATTTACATGGAAGTTTCTAGAAATTCTACCAGAAAACTAGAAACACAAATCATGAAACTAATGACCAATTAACTTAAAATCGATTACTGAATGTAATGTGATAGATGACCTTATTTAGCGGGGCTGTCAAACCTGCTGAATATTTGATTTTTCAAGACTAAATCTACAGAAAATACGAAAGGATTTGGCAAGGTCAGTGACGACGACGCAGGAAGCTTTGAGTTTCCATTGTATCTCCTGAGCAGAAAAAAATCCCACCTGCCGTTCTGTCAAAATACAAGCCAGGAACCCAGTAGATTACAGCAGGACTTCCTTTGGCGGGAACTAGTAAATGAGAGCAAAAATTGTCATCTCTTGCAGATCAGGAGATTAGATTTAAAGGGATCTGAGGTAGTAATGATACCTTTTATCCTCCAAGTATTATGAGCATTTTATCTTATCAGACTGGCTACAAATCTATTGCCACAATGTTAGGCAGTGAGGAAATATCAAGTGCATCAGCAACGATGTAGCTAATCTTCCTTAGCTATTCAGATGAGAAATGACCCAGAATTTCAACACAGCCCTTTCCGGGGAGGAGGGAAACAAACAGATCTAGGAAAGAGCAATGGAGTCTCTTAGAATTTCTAACTATCCCAAAATAAATTCTCATCTTGGATGGCACAGTTTATTTTAACACTTTGCCAACATATTTTTAGTACGGCTTTTCATTGAAAATATATTATACAAAGCCCAACTAACCAAAACACTTTCATCTTAGCTTCAGGAATACCATTGGCTAAAATAAATACCTATCTTTTGAAAATAAGGTCCAAGAAATTTTGATTGTTCAGTTATCAAGTATGCATTAGAAATTCCCATTATGGTATAATTTTCATGAAGAGCCTAAAAATTATAAAATAAATTTAAAAAGTAGTTTTACTAGCGGTAGAGCACAGAGATACAAAAAGATAAAAATCTGGGGTAAAAACTGTCTCTTCAATAAATGGTTTTGGTACAACTGTACGGATACATGCAAAAAAAAAATGAAACTAGACCACTTTTCTTACACCATATACAAAAATATACTCAGTGGATTAAATACTTAATTATAAGACCAAACCCCATAAAACTCCCAGAAGAAAAAATAGGCAATAAACTCTTTGGCATGGGTCTTAGTCATACCATTTGGGACATGTCTCCTACGACAAAGGCAACAAAAGCAAACCTAAACAAATGAGACCATGTCAAAGCACACAAGCTTTTGTATCATGAAGGAAATCACCAATGAAATGAGAAGTCAGCTGGTCGAATGGCAGATACATTCACAAATAATGTGTCGGATAAAGGGTTAAGATGCGAAATTCATGAAGAACTCATACAATGCAACATAAAAACACCCAGCAATCTAATTAAGAAACAGGCAGAGGACATGAATAGACATTTCTCCAAAAAAGACATACAGATGGCCAATGGACACATGAGAAGATGCTCGAGGTCATTAATCAGGAGGCAAACGCCAACCCAAACTGCAGTGAGCTATCACCTCACATTTGTCAGAATGGCTGTTATCAAACAGAAAACAAGAAGTAAGTGCTGGCCAGGATGTGAAGAAATGGGAACCCTTGTGAGATTGTAAACTGGTGTAGTCACTATGGTAACAGAATGGAGATTCCTCAAAACTCTATGAAAACAGAACTACA
Organism: Lyroderma lyra; assembly: GCA_004026885.1. Taxonomy (NCBI): domain Eukaryota; kingdom Metazoa; phylum Chordata; class Mammalia; order Chiroptera; family Megadermatidae; genus Lyroderma; species Lyroderma lyra. Next base: position 271,567 of record PVJL010001340.1, on the reverse strand, counting down.
CATATGTGATATGATGCAGCAATCCCACTTCCGGTTATTTATATGACGAAACCAAGAGCACTAACTCAAAAAGATTAATGCACCCAGTGTGCACTGTAGCATTATTTACAATAGCCAAGATATGTAAGCGACCTAGGTGTCCATGGAGATGAACAGATAAAGAAGATGACACACACACACAGAATATTACTCAGCCATAAAAAAGGCACAAAATCTTGCATTTGGGTCAGCACAAATGTACCTAAAAGGCGTGGCACTAAGTGAAACAAGTCAGTCAGAGAAGGACAAATGTCATATGATTTCACTTACATATGGAAAAAAAAAATGAACAAACAAAACAGAAACTCATGGATATAGGAAGTAAACTCACAGTTTCCAGGTGGGAAGGGAGTTGGTGGATGGACAGAAGAAGGCAGAGGGGATTAAGTCACACAAATTGCCCGTCAGAAAAACAGTCATGGGGACGTAATGTATACCACGGGGAAGCCAGTCAATCCGATCGCAGCAAGTGTATACAGTGACAGATGGTTACTAGACTAATCATGGTGGTCACTCTATAAGGTGTAAGTATCTAGTCACTACACTGAACACCTGAAACGAATGTAGTATTAGTGTACGTCAACTACTACTAAAAAAGCAATTTAAAAATGATAAAAATCCCCCCACCAATTGAAGTTTTTAGCCTACCTGACCACTGGGCAACATTTTAAACTGGTGGCTATTACCTCATCCATGAAGCTATCCTAACTCTCAGTCAGGTTCACCAGGCACACACACGCCTCTTCCTTCGTGGCTGTCTTACTCTGTGTCCCAGGATGCTTTTGGTTCACCCATGGTCTACCCTTGGCCCTGAGTCACTGAACCATTCCCATGGTTCCAACTCCCATTCATAGATCGGTGGCTTCTTTGAAGTTAAGAATCTCCGGTGACATGGTCAGACTCAAGGTACCTCGAGCAGAAGGAAGAATTTGTCCTCTGGATATTATAACAGTGTATTGTAGAACTCAGGTCCAGTTCAGGGAAGGTCCCATTCCAAATTGCTGTGAGAACTGATCAATTCTGTTCTGTTCAGGCATTTGTACTCATCCTGAGAGTGATCAGCAGAGCAAGGGACAAGGGACAAAGGAGGTGGCCATGTTTTCCTCCGTGCATGAGGCAGGGGCAACAGGGAAGGTGGGGTAGCTCTGTGCTACACCAAGAACATAAGGATGTCTGAAAGAACCACCAAATCTATGTCTACACCTCAGACGTCTCTCGTTTTTGAGGTTAAATAAATCCTAATCCAGTATTTGCCAATTTTCCTACTGTTGTCGTTTGCTTGGTTTTGGCTATAGCCAAGTATTGGGTAGAAAAATAGCAGCCTATCACAATGGCTAAAACCAATCAAACATCCGTGGCTTCCTTTCTGAGAAGGCCTGTGACAAGCCGACGGGCTTCCATCCGTGTTGTGGATCCAATAGCGCCCGGCACGTAACAGGAACTGCAGGAAACAATAAGGCGAAAGGAGCAAGCGACCCCTTCGGGAATCAGCGGGCAGACACCGCCAGGGTCTCTTCCTGAGAAGGGAGGGGAGATGCTCCCATTTCCTGCAGCATTCACGGCGCACTCCTAAAGCCCAGGTCTGGCACAGATAGCGCCCCTTTTTGAGCAACGTGATCTACACCACATCTACACAACCAGAAGCATGTAATTCTGTAACAACACTATCACACACACTTCCCGAGGGCCTTACTTCTGCCGCACCCTGTGTCTTGTCTTACACGCGCTCCTGGAACGGAGATGATGTTGCACAGTGCAAACGAGGAGAAGAAAACCTCCGAAACAGGGTACTTGCTGGAAGTCTTTAACGAGGCATTAACTGCTCTGTAAATGAAAGTTCTGATTTGCACAGTTTTATGAAGTAAACAAGGAGAGAAGAGCGGGAGATGTCAGCCGCCCTCGCTGCCTCCACTCGACACATTCTGAGTGTCAAATCGATTTTGCAATCCTTAATTATATTTCTGTGATTTTTTTCTGGCAACTGCATTTATAAGTATGCAGGAGACATCAGTTTTCAGCCAACTATTTCCTCAGTTAAACTTAATAACACAGCATATTAACACCAATTATACGAGCTATGAAAAACACATTACGGAGGTGCAATACTACCAAAGCCAGAACAGGTCAACTGCACATGTAAAAAGTATATTCCATATTTTTATGGAGTTCTTTCTTAGGATAAAACACCCTCCCCAAGAAAAGACAAGTGACAGCCTTTTCTATGTATAAAAAGTTCTGTCCTAATGTGAGTAAAAACAAAAGAAACCCAACCCTGTAGGAAAAGAAATAATTGTTGTTTTGTAATCATGCAGATTCTTGCTGTCATTATAGTTTAGTAAAACTCATTTTCCTATGTTTTATAAAGCATAGTGGACACCAATTTGTTTCAGATGAAATATGGAGCGTTGAGCCTAATCTTAAGTATATACGTCGCTTTAGTCTCTATCTAAAACCGTTCAGAAACAGTAAATTAAAGACTATAAAAATTGATTTTTCCCCCCTAAACCAGTTTTCCATTACAATGTAGACTGATGGTTCTCAACACCTAAATGTTGAAGAACCATCTGGAGAACTTTTCCTTTTACCCACTTGGTCACTGACGTGCAACAGACCTTGTCCACGCCAGGGGTCCACGGCAGCGCGTCCTAGAGATGGCGCCCTGCAAAACCACGAGGGTCGCTACCCGACATGTCCACCACCCTCTCTCCCTCAGCTCCTGACAGACCAGAGGTCAGAAGGGCGCAGAATGAGTAAAATGCAGGAAACGATCAGAGACTGAGGCAGTGGAGAGAGGTTACAAAGGAGCATCATTAAGGTTTATGTGGTTCAGGCACAGAAAATATGCATATGAATGGCAAGGCACGTAATTCAAAATGCATATATAATAATGACCACGAAGGTACCGTTTGCTAATCCTTTACTGTGATGCCTGCATTCAAACCTTACAATAATCCATTTTAAAGATGAAGACACTCAGCTGCAGGCCACGGAGGTGACTCATGCAAAGCTGCACACAGCATACCGGGGAGACGGGCTTCACACCCGGGGAGTCTGATTCCAGAACTCGTCGCTCCTGCCATCGTGGAATGCTGGAATGCCAACATCAACACTTGCTCTGCCCTGGAATAGAATCCAATCAACTGGATGCTGTTTGCCCATCCATGACATTGATCACTATTGTTTACAAAGCACTTGGAAGATTAAAAGTGCTTTTTTATTGTATTCTGTGTGTACTGTGACGGTCATCTTAAACCTAAGCCCTAATGATATGTGTGGATGAAAGTGTCAAAATATTCATTAACCTCAAAATTCTGTAAGCCTAAGGAGATCCTGTCTTGGAGACGACACAACCTGGGCGCTGCGGCGGGACACAGGGCCACTCCTGGCGCAGCATGCTAGCGGCGACAGCTGACACCGAAGTGACGTCACCCCAACGAAGGCCCATTAACGAGAACTGCTGCTGGTCTCTGGTACTGTCTAGCCTAAAACTGTACGTCTTACACTTCTTAGGCCAACGGAGACTACACACAATTCTTCTGCGCAACCTGAGATAAAATTCCAAAGTGACACTGAATTGACTTCCGGGCTTACCCTACCATTTCAAACACAAGGCCACATGACAGACGTCTTCAACATGTGCCACTTCAAAATCACAAGGGTTGGAGCACGTGCAGTCCTCACATGCTGGCCTTTACGATGAACTTGGGGAATGGGGAACAAAATGGTCCTCTCCCATCCAACAACGTCACCTGAAAGCGTTTCTGAGGGACCCCCTCGCCCCCCTACTCACGGTAGTGCAGACTAAGCCACCCAGCGTTGCCTGCGGAGTGCCCTTCGCCGCGTGTGATCGCCGTCGTCCTGAGAACCGCACACGCATCCGGAGCCGTGTGGCTCGCAGTCCATACACGCGCGAGCTCAACCAGACACTCGTCTCCCCTCCGATGCCGTCGCCAACGGAAACACGCCAGGAGCCTTGCCTGGCCCGAACTCCACTTCCTTCCTTCCTTTGTCCCCAGAGCCCACGTTCTTACTCTCACCGTTATTTTTCTACACCATCACAGCCTGTGTGTTAAACTTCTAGGGCTTCTAGGGCCCGGGCCACGAGGTAGAGTCATACATGTGTTTTTCCTCAATAATTATGGCCAAAATCTAACATCAACGATTAAATAAAATCCGTGGTTCGAATTTGCCTTGGAAAAATTTGGCATGTTATTTATTTAGTTCTCTCTCTTCTCTTTTTTAAAACACTCTCTGGCAAAATTACTTGTTCCAGTCAGAGGAAAACAAATACTGGGACAGCAAGGGTGTTGAAGGTCAGGACGAGTCTGCTTTTACTAATTAGTCTAGCTGCAGAAGTTTGCCCTACTTGTACCTTCGCCGTAAGTGCTTAGCCTCAGCTTTTCCTTAATGAAGTACTTTAAACACCCCAATTCACTAAAAAATAATAAAAATAATAAGAATAATGCATAAATACCATACGGTAAAAAAAAAAAAAAAACAAAAATGTAAAATATGTGCTTTTAAAGCATATTGATTTGGGTTGCATTTCTCCTCTCGATAGGTAATTAATTGTATTTCTGGATCCTAAAGCATTTTATTTAGCCATTTTGGGGGAAGGCAATAATACTGAGAGACAAAAAATGTGTGACAATCATCCAGTGTCCTTGAACAGCTTATTATGAAGAAAGTGTACAGACTTCTCATCTGCAAGATACTCAACATCAGTAATCACATTCCTCGTGAAGACAAATAAAAGGGAATTATACCGCGTGCACACGTATGCTCCTGTCCCCGGTGGTTTGCTACAAAGACCTCCCCAAAGGCAGCTCCTGATTCCTGGGCAGGGTCACCAGCAAAGGCAGTTTGAAAGGCTGGTGTGATTGGCATCTGGATACTACAATCGTCAAACCTTCCCCCAAATGATCATGGACCTGTTTTCGCTAAAGGGTGGGGAAAGAGACAAGGAGACAGAGTCACCTTTGGGGTGCCAATCTGAGCAGTGTTTGAATTTTCTGTTTTTACCAGGTTTCATGTGGATGACTAGCATTACATGGAAAGGGCGAAATTCTTTATGTAAATCCACTATTATTTACTCTGCATTTCTCAACAAAATGAGCATGTTTTTCCCTGTAAGGGTGCAGTGATCTCCCCTGTGCATTTACGGGGCCGGGGGGATGTGTGTGCTCTATCTGCCATTCCTGTTTTGGACAGAGGAAGTTCTGCTAACTCCATGTAACCAGAAAAATATTTCATCATGAATGTTTAAGTGATTTTCTAGTTACAGGATCATGAAATTAAGTTGAACCTGCTGCTTCTTTACACCCGCTGATATAAAGAACTGAATGCTCATCTGATACTAATTCTCGCCATATCCCTAACTTCTTCAGATTAGTAGAAATAAAGAGTAAATTTATGTTAACTTTCAACTGTGAACATTATATTATTAAAAGAAATGATAACAGAACAGCCCACTTAAAAATCTAGTTGTTTTTAAACTCACAGATGCCTTGGTGAGGACCTCTGTTCTGAATTTTTGACACTACTTAAGTATTCCACAGACACTGATGTGGAATTTTAGGTGTTAGAGACACTGGCTATCTAGTATAACCCGCAATTAGAAGATGAGCGTGATTAGTAATGGTGCATCCAGTGTCTCAGCAGCAGGCAGATGAACTTAACCATTTTCAATAACAAAATTAGGTAGCAAATTTTAATACCAAATACTGTATATTATTCACACCCCACATAGAACATTTAAGCAAATATTTTGTATGTGTATTAGCAAATGAATAGAATGTTGATTTTATCAATTGCAGAGGATTCTTAGAAAAACTCCTGTCTCACTGTAGGCACTTAATTAATATGTATTAAATGAGTAACAGTTAATAGCTAATGTTTGATGACCATTAAGGAATCTCGTGGCAGACACTGTGTAAAGTTCATCAGGTGTGCCATCTCCTTTAATCCTCCTACTTGCTGCACATTGACATTGTTAACAGTATTCTTATGCCAGTTTTAAAGAAAAGGAAACAGTCACTACAATGATTAGTGGTTAGTCTAATTACATTTACCTAATAAATAATGACACTTCCCAGTCTGCTCCCAAAGCCTTCACTCTTAGTCATACAGAGGTGGGGGAGGAATACATGGGCTTAAATTTATACTATGGTGTAAATGATTGATATCATGTCCTTCCCACAGAGTACAGTTTTAAAGGATTGCTTGCATCAGAATGGAAAAAGGATAAAAAAAAAATTCATCTGGTTAGTATTTCTGCCCAAAGATGGTTTTTGTGAGAGAGTTCATTTATAGTAGTGAGCTTCATAATTCACAATATTAACCAACATGTTAGGACATATATTCATATGCTTGAATTGCTTTCATTATATCATATGAGGTAAGGATATTTAAGCAAATACAGAAGAGAGCTGAGTTATATAAAGACAATCATTTCTTCAACTACGATAATGAGAAAGGTTGTACTCAGACTTTCAACATTTTGCTCAGTATGAATTTATTTGTAAATCTTCACTGATGGAGTGAATCTGACTTTTTTGTTCTTATATAAAACGAGCACAATAGTACACATCAGCACATACTTGTTTTTGAGTGTTATTTGGTATTGCTATACATATTTCAGGAATCGCCTGAGTGAGAATTTGAGATCTTTGAAATGAGAAAAAAAAACAAAAACAAAAAACCCACCTAAGTTCTTTTTGTAGTTACTCACTTTTAGAATACGATTCATCCTTCCAGAGATTTCTAGGATTTGCTCGTTAAATTTGCCTCAGAATATAAAAACTACATAAAATATATGGGACCGTGAGGTGACAGCACTGTTTGACATGCAGCAAGCACTTAAGCCCATTTAACGTCATTTCATTCAGGTGTTTTACATCTAGCTTCAAGTAACACTTTGGGAGTGATTGCTACGGGAGCAAACCAAACAAACAAAAACAACACAAACAAAGGTCCCCAGGTGCAGCAGCACGGCCCGTCCCTCGGAGCTCTAACGGCCAGAAGACACGTCTCACCGCTGAGCAGCGCTGGGGCGGCGCGTCTAGGTGCTAACGCTTCCACCTCCCACCCTCCTCCGTCACTCTCAGACACTTCCCCTTCCACAACACCCCAAGTCCGGGCCCCACGGGGTGCCTGCCACTTCCGTGGCGAAGCACCAGCCACAGAATCAGAACCCTCCGACCTACCTTTCCCCCTGACATTCAGGAGCCGTGGCACCGTGAGGGAGCCACTTGGGCGTGGGCTGTGCAGGTGGAAGAAAACCTGCCTTACGGGGCTGCAGCGGGACGGAATGAGAGGACGCGTCCGTGACACCTGAGCTGTAATTACACAGGCACCTCGCAACTTAGTTTGAAGCGCAAGGTTAAGGAAAACCATTGAGCGGGGTTTTGTACAACTGTCCTAACTCGTTCACTGGGTAAATTTAGTTAAACCGTGACCCAGCTCGACGAAATTATTCCACCAAGGAGGCCAGGTGAGCCAGAGGATCAATCCGGTAACTCGACGTAGACTGGCTACTTTGAAGGCTAAAGAGCACCTTAAGAGCACGGCAGAGCTGCCACTACCAGGGGGCCGGGCTGCCCCGGAGTGGCCGGACGCTGAGGCCATTCTCCAGGAACCGCCAAAGCTCCAGGGAGAAGTTCAAGCCAAAATCGTCAGCTCCCCGCCTTGTCCTTACTGGGGTACCGCAGACGGTCTCTGTGCAGCTGAGGCTCTGTGACAGAAGAAGGACCCTGTTTCCTGAGGCCTGTGTTCACAGCCCAACTTTTTTAAAGAGGAATTTGGAGACCTTCCCAGACATTACATCTGCCCCTGCCCCTCCGAGCCTAAGGCTGGCGAGGGAGACAGCACAGACGACTAAAGTATCAGCGGCGGACGGGCCGCTCTGTCTTTCACTGTGACAACAGGAGGTGAAGCCACCAAAAACCTGGCTGCTGGCTTGCAGCCGCCATACCCACACAAGGGACACCAAGGCCCGTCCCTCAAAGAAAACACCTCGGAGCCAAACGCTGGACCTGGGGGGTGGTCTGCATTTGTTTGAGGAAAAAAAAGCTCTTACTTTGCATCTGTAGTTCCTTTTCCAGGCACCTACATGTCCTGTTTTCCTCTTCCTTCCTTTCGTTGACGTTCACAAATACTAAGCAGAAGTGGAGCGTTCTGGGGGAGCTCACGGGGTGCATTTCTAACACTCAGCGATGATTGCAACGCACCCGGCCAGGAGTTAAGCGCGCATTAATCTCAATATATCTCAGCTGGAGCGTAATCACGATTCATTACAAACACACACCAGCAGCCAGCCTCACTTAAAAGCGGAGCATTGACTATTTTAGGTAAAAATAAAACAATGAGGTCTACGTTCCGTTTTTTAATTCAGATTCCACTTCTTGGTCCTTGAAACAGGCAACACTGGAAAGATGAGCTCTTGGCTCCAAATGACTTTCTCACAGATTAAATTAACAGCAAGATGAGTTGACGGAAGAATAGGTATCTTTTACTTCGTAAATTAAAACGAAAATCAGGGGAGTGAAGCATGTATCATAAATAGTTATAGCTTTCTGTGTCTGCAGTGACACGATGCTCTAGAAGTTGTGACTCACAGAGGGACAGGACCCCCCGGCAAGACCGGGACTCAGTGCAGAGTCCGTCTCTCTGCCACGGTTTTGGGGTTTCATCGGACGTGTCTGCACCGATGCTCATTTTAGAACACGCGGTGTGAACACGCCGCTTACACTGATGACTGCGTTCTAGACGCCTCGCCTGCTGGACTGCAGGCCTGGCCCAGGGAAGCGGCCTTTTCCCTGAAATCAGTTTTGCCTGCAGTGCTCTCTCCACGGAACGTGGGGTACTAGGGGTTGTCAGAAAACGTGACCCTACGTGTGTGCTGGGGATACTCAGCCGAACAACGTTAAAGAGCTTGCCTAGCGTTCTGTTCAGAGGCGTTTGGAGCCTGGTGTGCACGGAGAATCGCCCACAGCGCCGGGTGCACTTCTCACACTTGTCTGCCCACCACCGAACTCCTTCTCACGGGGCCAGGGAGCAACATTCTAGAAACACGTTCCGGTAAAGTGTGCAGGAGCCGTGTTTAGCACATCCTTTGATCCAATAAGGTAGCTTTTGCCCGTCTATCTTTGTTTTTCTTTTCTTTCTGGCACTTAGCTCACATTTCCCCCCAAAATACTAAAAAGATGGGTATGTGAACACAGTCAAGCTAAGGGAATCAGAGGGCTGAATTAGTAGTGCTATAAATAGGCATAGTAAAGATTCGTTGTAAAGGGACATCAGAACAACAGAGAACACCCTGGGGCTTGGGGCCCCTTAAGTAAAGTGACGTCCAACGCGCTTACCGGTGAGGTCTGTGTTGACAGGGTGACTGGTGCCGGGACATCTGTAATAGCCGCTTCCTATGAAACGGACCCCCTTCATCATTGCACACCTCGGGGCTGGCAGCCACGACTCCCGCCTGTCCAGCTGGGACGTAGGAGAAGGGCCACTGAGGTCCTCGGGTGCCCGCCACCGGAGGTGAATGGCCGTGCTGCTGACGCCTGCCACCAGAGGGGGCCTCAGCCGGCCGGGTGCTGAATACCAGAAAAACGCCTGTTACGTTCAGGAATCTGGTTTGCATCTCTAGACACGGGCATTCACACATATGGACACCAGCACGCGTGTACATCACACTCAAAATCAGAGCCATTGGCGTCTTAAGCATTTGCATGGCCCCAGGAACAGAAAACACAGGATGGAGTTTTAAGTGTGAATAAACCCAGCTTGAGTGACCAGCAGAAGACAACAGTAGCACAGGGGGACACCAAACTCGTCCCTCCCATGGCAAGAGCATTCACGCCTAGGAGACCACGGAGTGCTGAATGGACAAGTTCTGACACTAAACAGGAGAAAGAGGCCAGCTGAGAAGGCTGGGACACAGAGCGGGGAGCCCAGAGGGCCCTGCGGGAGCTGTGGGGGCTCTCAGGGGAGAGCAGCTGGTGAGCATCGCGGTTTAGATCCCCTTGGGCTGCAGGAGCTGTCCCCGAGGGCTGGGGCCTACCTGCCAGGTCAGGCGGCCAGCCCTTCACCGCCGCAGGGCCTGGGGGGCAGGAACACCAACCACCGGCACACACACCTGGGCCCCTCGCCCCAGCTGCCACGAGTGCATGCCCGGCTGCAAGCGGCTTTCCAGAACACCCGGGACACAGAGCCCGCACAGAGGTCACTGCTGCACAGGGCCACCTGCGGAACAAGGAACCAGCGAGAGGCCGGGCGGCAAAGGCTGGAGAGTTTGGGGAACTCTCCTGGAGCTTCCGGGATTCCCTGAGGTCGGAGCGGCCGGTGAGCGCCACTGTCCAGAGGGCGGGCGGAGCTCTACCCAGGTGCGCCGCCTTACCCAGGTGCGAGGCCTCGTGGACCGCTTCAGCCCAACGAAGGGAGCGATCAGAATCAGCAGGCATCCCTGGGGCCCCTGGCCTCCCCCCAGCGCTGCCCCAGCTCAGAAGGCCGTGGGTCCTGCTCAGCTCCTCCCCGCCCGCCAACAGCACCTGGCACACGGTCTACACAGAACCTGCCGCTATTCAAGGTCACTTTTCCAAGACTGGGGGAGACCAGTTTTTGTCTAATTCACGTAAACACACATGGAAGGTCACACAAAATGAAAAGACAGATGAACATCTCTCAAATGAAGGAAAAGGAAAAATGCCCAGAAAGAAACCGCAAGGAAACAGAAACAAGCCCTCCTCCTGATAAGGAGGCTCAAAGAAAGGGTTGTAAAGACGCTCATCACACTTGTGAGGAACTTAGGGAGAACCTGAACTAAGAGCGCCAACGTGTAAGAAAGAACCAAGGCAGGCCCGAAGAACACAGTAACTGCTGAAGGAATCCACAGATCAGCGAACACAGGAGAACAGGTCAGAGACCTGGGGGAGAGACTGGTGGAAATCAACCAGTCAGAACAACGTAAGGGGAAAAACTTTCTTTACAAAAAACAAGGATGGTTTATGGGACTTTTGGGATAACATCAAGCAATCCAACATTCACACAGGGATCCCAGAAGGACAAGAAAGAGAGAAAAAGAATAGAAACTTTAAAGAAATAATGACTGGAAACTTCCTAACCTGCAGAAAGCAGCAGACATTCAGGCTCAGAAAGCACAGAGAGTTCCAAACGAGATGCACCCAAGGACACTCACACCAAGACGTGCTGCAGTTGAACGTGGCTAAAGTTAAAGGGAAAGAGACATTGTGAAGGAAGCTAGAGAAAAAGGGTCGCATACAAAGGAAAACCTGTAAGTCTATCAGCTGATTTCTCATCGGCAAGTCTGCAAGCCAGAAATAACGAGACCTCCTTAAAGTGCTGAAAGACAGGAGCCTACGATGTACAACAATTTACCCAGCAAGATGATCATTCAATATGGAAGGAGAGAGAAAGATTCCTGGACAAGCCAAACCTGAAGGACTTTATCAACATTGCACCATCTTTATGAGAAACATTAAAGCATCCCCTTCAAGAGAAGAAAAGGAAAGGCTATAACCAGAAATAAAAGATGAGAAAGAGAAAAACCTCACAGGTAAAAAGCCAAATGGTCAATAAACACAGACATTTAAAAATCTACTCCAGAGTTTAAAAGAAAAAAAGTATCAAACTCAACTCAAACTGCAGCATTCATGTTGACTATTTAAACTCGGACGAATAGCAGAGGATGTCCACCGGATTCACAGGGGAATTCCTCCTAAGCAATCAGACGGCGCTTAGGAAGTCACCTACGGAGAGGGAGTGGAACTAGAATACATTCTTTTATTCTCTTGCTTAAAAAAGGACCAAACAGCCTTGCAGCTAGCACGGAATCGCCGTTTCACTTGGAAGAGCGAACACAGCCTGTTTGAAAAGCGAGCGTCGTCACCCTCAGCCGCCGTCCTCAGATTTCCCTGAGACCTGGGCAGGCCTTTCCCATCAGCTGAGTTGGACTGGTTTGTCACACACACACACACACACACACACACACACGGAACAGCAACAACAACAAATAGGTCCTCCTGAACTATGAAACACACGCACACAAACACCACGTCACTAAGGGAGAATGGAAATATCCGTCTTCGTCAGATTACCAAGTAAAGGAGGTACAGGTATAAATTTGTTCATCTCAAAACAGCAAATAGACAACAGAGAATAACGAAAGTGCTCTGCAGACCTTTAATGATTGTATTTCCCTTTCTGATTTCTAAATCTGTATGATTCAAAAAAAATCACTTAAAACGTAACGCCTGCCTCAGTACTCCCAGCAACAACACGAGGATACATTTTCAGTGGAGTACTTCGGCAACGACTGCTTGTAAGAACAATATGCATAATTGCTTTAGGTTTTCCAAAACAAATCTCTATACAAATACAAGGCACTATTATGACTAGCCAAGAACACATCTTTCAAATTACGTATTATAAAAAGACACAGTTCATCCACATTCAAAAGCTGTGTGTATTTACTTGGAAAATCATCTTATAAATGTGAAATATAAAATGAGTCTTCAATATCCATCATTTCCAAGAATAACATACAAAGTCTGTTTTCACTTGGAATAAAATTACAATGTTCTTGTACTTTCTGCAATAATGCTATAATCCGATTTCTTATCTGGCTCTTTTATTTATAAAGTATTATTTTATAAAACGCTTGATAATGTGTATTCTTTATGCACTACTTATGACTTTATAATCTGATTAATAGCATATCATTATGCATAAATTTACACTTGCAAACTCTATATAGAGTTTAAGCATGAGAGGCTAAGAGCTGAAGGCTAAATAAGCAGAAGCTCTCGCTGACGACAGGTCTTTAAAATCAAATCTCTATTTGTTTTCAAGGAAGTCTGTAGTCTCTGAAGACTGCCTGGCCGTGCCTGTATCCTACCCCGTCCATATGCTACAATAAGGCTCTGTGAAGACCAGGGTCCAGGAAGGGAAAGCTTGCCCACGTTTGAGGGGTGCATGGGGGGCAGACTAACACAAGACATCCTCATGCACCTTGTTGACAGAAAATGCTTTTGACTTTTCCTCAGACATGCAGAAGTGTCCCAGGAAATGCTGATGTGCCAAGCCCACCTGCAAGAGGGCACTGGGATGGGGACTCGAAGAAGAAATCCAGGTCACGCAGCCACGGGTTCCCAGTGGGTACCTGACCTACTTCAACTGCTTTCTGATTACTGACCCGAAGGGGAAAGGGTTCTCCCCCTCAGACTCCCTGAGGTCACTCAGTGTTCCCTTATGGACTGCCTGTTCTCTGATTCGGGAATAAAGGAATCAACACGATTTTACCATTTCCTTCCTGGCCTACGAGCCTGCTTCAAGAGAGTCCAGGGAGAGTGGAACCTCCCCCCGGAGATGAGAACACGGGTTCCAGCCCAGCTCGTGGCTAATCCATTATGTGGTCTCTCTGGCCTTCAGGATCTCATTTGTCGAAGGGCACGACAGACCCGACTGTGTCTAGATCTCTCCCAGTTTCCGAGTTCTGTGACTGGACATTTTCAGGCCCTGCTTCTCAGTGAGAAAACCAGAAGGGGTGCTGGACACATGGGTTTGCTGAGCCCCCCAGGAAGCTGGCTCACTTTGTCCCCTGTAGCTCTGAGCCACCATGTTTCCTGCCCTCAGGATGGCATGTAAATGTTATGATTTTTCTATTCGCATGCTCTGTGACAACAAAAAGCTGGGAAGCACTGCTTTTTGAGAATTTAAGGGGCATCATCTCCTTGGTGAATAGACACGACCTTAGTCACCGTCATTCTGGTGACTGACGATGTAACAAGGATTCCCATGTTGAAGAAGAGGACCCCTGATTTCTGAACTGCACATCCAGCAAGCACTGTCCCCTCAAGTCCACCAGGAGTGAAAGCGAGTGGCTTGGACCATAATGATGACACCCTGGCTACCCAAACTTGAAGCTTTTATGGGGCTTATGCAATTAACTACTTAAATGCATCGTAACACTTGCTTCTCTGACAGCAAAGTATTGATCTTTTCATCATTTTCGAGCCTCCTCCAGCACAAATAAATGTACTACAGTTACAGTTAATGCACTGTGTGCATGCATTAAATGCTGGTGTGACACAATTTATTATTTTGTGATATAGAGAACTGAAGTGAATCTGGCTTCTCAGAAAGTGGTATCACTGATCCAGTGTTGTTGTGGAGGCCACCACTGTCCTTGATACTCCAAATCCTCTCAGAGAGCTAGAGACCTTTGTCATGGGATACTTAGGCTTAAAAAGAAGGAGGGTATGCTGACTCGAAATCTTTTCTGTATGTCAGTGTAGGGGGACATGAAAGGGGGTCTCACGAAGATACAGATTATAGTTTCCTAAAGGTGTCAATGTGGGATCTATGGCAACTTGGTTCTGATGAACTTCTGTCTATTTAATTTCTTTCCTTACACTTATTCAGAGCAGAGCTATCAACATATTCTGCATACCACCCAGTCTCTCCGATTCAATTTTTACATGTTTTAATTGTGTTGTTTTAACACCTTGCTATAATTAGTTCCTTATAAAGCTAAAACTGTGTTTTAAAAAGTGTGCTTCCTGCACGCCAAAAAGGCCAAGTAGAGCCCTTCTAAAGTCATATTATCTAAATACACACCTTGCGACAGAGGTCATTACACATTTCACCGACAAGCCTTTACCTTGGGTGTGTTCACACATTCAGATTTAAAGTTGGTGAGCAAAAGCAGTTAATTTTGTTTTGTTAGAAATAATATCATTTTACTTTTAGCATCTAAGACAGATGCCAGCAGTTCACTCTGAACAGATGGTAATTCCATCTAATAGTGCATCTCTGTATTAGTAAGGTCTGTTGTGTATACAAACAGTAATAAACAGTAGGTAAGGATCAAAATAAATTTTAATTGTTGACATTAAATTCTGGCAGCCACCGTTCTAAGGCTGCAATATTCCTTTGTCAGGTCTGTCAGATTTACACACGCTGCAAAGGCTTTGCCCAAAGCTGCCAGGTCCCAGTTTCAACAAAAAGATGTTCGCATGCTTCCTCTTACTGGTTTGCACCAGGGTGTTTGTTCTCATCTACTGAAAGAGTTCTTCCAGAAAGAGACCAACGGGTGCTAGCATCCCCCTGACGGTCTGCCAGGATTGCTTGTGGTCCTGAAGGACTGAACATTTAATGAGACGGTGGGTATAAAAGGTCATTTCCCACTGTTACATGAAGGGGGGTCGTGGTGTTACCACACCCATGTCCCTACTTTGCTAAGTAAGGGTGTCCCATTCGACTCATTGCATTCTATTTGCAAATCCAAGCTCTCCTGAGTTTTCCTGAAAGTGACATCATTCCTTTCATGGTGTTTGCTTTGCCCAAATCTGAAGGATTTCCCTGACAATCACAGCTCTTGTCAGCTGCTCCTCTGGAGGCTTTCCTGTGGATCAAGTGTGCTAACAAGCACCCACTTGGTTCTCAGAGTACCCTCAGCGACTTGGCATTACAAGTAGTCGTCGCTATTTATTTTGGGGAGCTGCCATGTTTTAAAAAAAGCATCATCAAAAAAAATAGTTTGGCATTCAGGTGACTGTTCAATAACAAACATGCTTTGCAATCATATTTCTTTAAAAATGGATGTATTTTTTTTTAAGCATGAAAAATATATTGCTTCCACCATATGGGACAGCCAACGACTCACCAACCGATTTAAGATGCGGCATATTGAGCTGACCATATGTTACAGTGCTGTTGAATGGCTGAGTGATTCATGCCCGTCACATTCTAGTATATCAATTAAAGCTTCTTGAAGGCTGCATGATTTGTGTCTCTGTTATTAAACCCTGCTAATTCATCCCACTTACACATCTGTTATAAATCTCTAGGAGTGCTGCATGATTCATGGCAATCTGTGAGCATGCTACAGCAAATTCTTCTCCTTGTAATTAACAGTAAATTGTTTTACTGCCATGCAATGAATTTTTCAGTTATATTGCAAATGAACTCCTAAATGTGCGGTTCCTTCCTAAGAACCGACTTATATCATTAGGCAATTAAAAAGTATTGCTTTGAACCAAAAGCGTTTAATCAAGAGAAATGCAACTTAAACATCGCCGAAGAGCCATGGAAATGCGCCATGTTGGTTGAAAGTGTAAAATCATTTGCTGTTGTTGAAAGAGCAAAATAAACAAACAAGAACCCGTCTATGCACTCAAGATGCCGCTGACGGGAAAACCCAGGAATGGCTGCTTGGACACACTCGGTGAGACAAGCGTGCACGGATACTGTTTATCCCGGGCGTCACCGGAGTCGTCTGCCATGACTGAATTTCTCAGATTGCTTTACACTCCTCTCAGTGTAAAACAGGGCCTTTATTCTGGAAATAAATAATTGGATAATTAGCCCCGTTGAAGCATCAGAGGATTCCTGGGCTGCTGGAGTGTTCTTGTCAAAGGTGAGGCAAATTCATTTCAGCTGTCCCTGCAGCTCTGCGACAGGGCTTTGATTTCCTCCGTTTCCTGGCACAGCCTCAGATTCATGGTCCATACATCAAGTCAGTAGTTTAACAACAAACGGAATTAAATTCAAAGAAGGGAAACTAATTGAAGGACAGCAACAAAAGTGTTTGGTAATGTGCTTTTTAATATGGCATGCCACATTTGCATGATAATTTTTCCTTTTTAGCATGGAGCAGAAAGTGACTGGCTTAATGAGGGATTATTCAAGACAGGAAGGGACAAAATGCATTCATAACTAAGAACAAAGATTGTATTATGAAACAAAAAGAGGCGACCTCAGAGAAGTAACTGGGTGATTGGTGTACGCATTATGAATAAAAAGACAGAAAAATATTTATATTGGTATCCACTAATGACTACATATACTAGATTGTTGTAATTAAAATTATAAATTAACATATTAAGAGTGCTTGTTTAATCACTCTGGGTCCTATTCACAATGAAAAGACTTATGTACCTGCATGCAAAACAATGTGTGTTTTCAACCCAGTAGCAAACAGCCTATATACATTTTACTTTGGGTTCAGAAACACTAATGCACCACTAATTACCTGCTTAATGGGAGATGGGCACATTTAAGCTCACAGTGTAAGGGAGGTCAATTTGTGACGGGCAAAGGAAATATCACATTGTTCCTGCAGAGACGGATCTCCAAGAGGAATCGCTCTTAAGAAAGGTTTAAACTGTACTTAATTCGCCAAGGGTGGAAATGCACAGATTTCCTAGATTAAAAGGGTCATCCTGAAGAAAAACATCACAAGGACTCGAAGCGGGTCTGGTCCATCAGCTCATTACCCTCAGACACCCCCCCCTCCTCATCTGACTCCAAAGCCAGCGATGACATGGCTTGAAGATTTTGCAATGGGAAGAGGGGTGTAGTTAGCCTATCCTGGGGAAGAGCTCCCTCAAATGAGTGCTCAGGTGTTGTCATGGCAGCCATGTAATATTCTGGATGAAATGCACCAATTCTAACCACAAATCAAATTGAGAAAATACTTAAAACAAGAGAGAGCAAATGATCATTTGCAAGCTTCTTAATGAAAAGATCACGTCAATCGTTACAAGTATCATTTTGATTTTTCTGACTGGGATTTAAGGAAGAAGCACCTCTCTTGATTCAGTGCTTCAAAAAGGTGCAACACTGTCACAGCTCTAATGTTCGGTGTCCTTGTCCACGTTCGTGAATGGTCGCTGGCTGCTTTAGATCTCCCATCACGAACTCACGTGAACATTTAGATGTAAGGGTTAAATTTCCCACAGGTCCATTACTTTGTCGGAGCAACTTACACCACCCAAACTGCAATTCTATTACTAGAGGAAATCGAACGGGGAGAAACGTACACCTGCCAGTCGACTTCTAGTCCATGCCTACATCGAATCTGTTGACCATAAAAAAGGATTGGACTTCTCATCGTTTGTTTTTTTCCCGTGGCTTACTATCTATGAATGGCATCCAGTTGTTTAACCTTAGAAAAACATTTAGAAACAAACCTCATTTGCTGAAAATAAAGAATCAAGGGGGATAGCGGATCTGTAAGTGCTGGGTTTTAACTTATATTGCAATAAAAAGAAATGTTTATTCTCTCTGACCTGAGTACCCGTGCAATGCTGTATGTTATAATAAATGCAACAGCAAGCAAAAATTCTTCTTCCACACTTTTGTCTAACAAGTGATTTTGCTGTCTGCTTGGCAGATAAAAAAATCAGAGCGTTCTGACAAAATATACTAAGGGGTAAAGAAATAAACGTCTCCCCAGGAGAACCCTAAAATGATTTTTCCTTCCCAAAAGAAAAAAAATTTCACAAGGGAATATAAGTTAGGTTTTTAAAGAAAATCGAGGAAAAGGAAAACGTCGGCAAAGAAGACAGACCCAGGCGTCTCCGTGGACCAGTACGTCTTCTCCCCCAATCGTTCCGTCCTTTACGCCCCCGCTCCGCCCCATCCATGCTCACTGGGCTCACCGGAGAGTCACCCACGACCCCCGTTCCTTCCAGGCCCCACTTCTCTTGCCCACCGTCCAGCCTATGGCACTCCGCGCAGCCCTCCCCTTTAAGAATTCTCTCTCCCCTTGACTTTTCTGCTGCTGTTCTCTCAGGGTTTGTGTGTGGTGTGTTTCCCCCCCAAATTTGGCCATTTCTCTGGTTCCTTTACTCCTCCTTTCTCCCCCAAATGTAAGCATTCAGTGCGATGTGAACTTCTATTTCGGATTTTCTCTGCCTTCCCTAATGCATTACCATCCATAGTTTTTGCTCCCATCTATGTGCAGATGACGGCAAACTCTGCATCAGCCTTAAACTCCAGATTTGCATTTTCTGCTCCTGGCTGCTGATATCTGTCATGGACGTATTTCTGTCAAATGATCAAACTTACACTCATGGGATTTTACTTCTCCCATATGTTCCTTCTTTATCTTCCCTATTATATTTAATGGCATCGCCATGGTCTACAATATTTACTGTCATCTCCAATTCCTCTCTCTTCTTTTCCTGTGGAGAGCTCTTCCTTGATCTCACTCTATTCCCCCTTTTCCATCATTACTTCTATTTATCTGATTTACTCCCTCATTGCCTCTCAGAAAACCCTATCAGACTCTATTTACATGCTTTCTTTTAATCTAGTCTATACTCTACTGCCAGAGAGATCTTCACGAACCCCTAGCTTTCATCACACCGGCATCTGGAACACAACCCATCTCTAAGTCAGTGACAAGTACACAGTCTACAGGGCTGTCCGGAAAGTATCCAGCCATAAATGTCTCCTTTTTTTATATCACGGGGCTGGATACTTTCTAGACAGCCCTCATATGAGGTCGGACAATTAATTTCTCGAACTCATCCTAGAAAAACTGCTACCTACCTCATTGCTGAGCATCATTGTGGTCACCTGGGAAGTACTCACTCCCCTTGGGAAGCTGTGCACAGACAGTGCCCAGTCCACCCTTCGAAGCAATTTTGGAACGCTTTTTCTAGAATGGCCATCAGAGCTGTCATCATCCCTAAAATCTGACAATTAAGTTCGTGAACTTAAGTTGGCAGCACTGTACAAACAACTCAGTAAAGCGTCATAATCTTGGCATGATAGTGACTTGTTTGTACATGTAAGGGCACGGTGGCAAGTTCACAAACTTAATTGTCAGATTTGGGGTACGACGACAGCTCTGATGGCCATTCCAGAAACAGAGTTCCAAAACTGCTTTGAAGGATGGACTAGGTAGGTGCTGGCATCAGTGCACAGCTTCCCAAGGGGAGTCCTTCGAAGGTGACCGCAGTGACATTCAGCAGTGAGGTGTGCAGCGCTTTTCCTAGGATGAGTTTGTGAAATTAATTGTCCGACCTCATTTATCCAGTAAATGCTTGCAAAAGTCTTTACTAATCCCTTATAGCCCATCTCAAATGCTATTCAATCTGAGGTAGTTTCCCAGTCTCCCAAATCAAAGGTGTCTATCCCACAGGTATATTCCCATAGCTCTAATCCTCTCTCACATGCCCCCATGGTGTTAATCCTGTTGGATATATGTCAACACCTTCATGCAGACACCATTAAGGTGTCTTTGAATGGATTACTTTTGAATTCCCCAGGGTTTTAAGTGGTAAGCCCTCAGTAGATGCTGACTGAATTAAGCATTCACCATAAAATACAGTAACAACACAGTTATGGCACATAATTAACTTTACAATGCAAACAACAAATTAGAAATTTGTAGTTTGGGGGCACAAGTTTGAAATGTAATCATAATTCTGAATGAGATACTCCTTACATAACTGAAAAACAATGCTTTTAGAATTCAGCCTGCTATCGTTTATTTATTTATTTATTTTTTTGCAGGGTGATCCTTAGTTTTAGGACTCTTTGTTGTCATATTTATGTTATAATAATCTTATAGAACCAAAGTTATAAAATATACGTCCTGATTTTGATGACATTAGAATTTCTGTAACATTTACATTGTGACTGACAAAAAAATAATTATTAAGAATTTACTTTGTGCTGAGAACTGCTTTAAATAATTTACATGTATTCACTCTTTTTAATCCTCATAAGAAGCCGATAAAATAGGTTATCCTTACTTACAAATTGGGAAATGAAGGCGTGGAAGTAATATAATTGACTCAAGGTCACAAAGCTAGTAGGTGGCAGAGCCCAGATTCAAGCCCTGGCATTCTATTATTTTTCCCCAAAATATATGAATAAGCTCTTAATTTAACAAGTCAGTTAACCTGCACATCACACAGCTTTCAGAGAATATGAGAAGCTTCCAAGTTTGCTTTTTCAAGGGTAAGAGGCAGAGAGAGGAAGTGACAGGCTCAGGTGAGTTTTAGTTCAGTCACCTCCCCGTTGCACGAAGAGGCCTTGAGCCCCTCACCAGGAACTAAAGTGACAGCCACAGGGAGCACCCAGGTGCTCTGCCTTCCGCGTCACGACCTCAGCACCAACGGGACAGCTGGCGGGGTGTATGGGGCCGGTGCTTCGTGTTGTACTCTTTGCAGCTCCTGGCCTAGTCCGGCCCCTCCGGCTGGCTCGTGTCTGCAGGAAGGCAGCCTAGAGCTGGTCTAGAGGCGAGTGCCGTGCTAACAGCCTGGAAGCCATCCCCCTTGCCGAGGAGAGGCTCCCAGGTGAGTAGCCAGAAGGAAAGGAGATTTGGGTAGTGGCGGTGCAATTGAAATACTATTTCATGCGATGCCATCAGGCAGATAAATGAGACTGAGCGCAGCCCCAAAGGGAGTAGATGAGAACATGTAATAGGAGCCACAGGGAGACGTTGTGGATCTATGCAGGAAACTGCCTCTTAAGAGTGGTCTCTGTACCTGGTATGTATTTGCATGAGAGGAAGGACCACCCACCACCACCAGTAATGGTAGGTATCAAACAGGCTGGACAAACACTTGGGAGGCATGTTACAAAAATATATATTATTATTATTGGCTGGATGGTCACATTGGGTGACTTTTAAATGTTTTACAACCCTGAGAAGTCATGGTTTCTGTCGTCACATGGTTGGGGTCCCTCTCACTTCCCCTATCTCTCATGACATCCTGCAGCTTGTGTGGTTTCTGTGTCATTTTCTCCACCCCAACAAGACTGATTCCTCTTTTAATTTTTATTCTCCAATCCCAAATTTTGTCATTTTTCCTAAAAGAGAGAGCCTCCCTGGGTTACCCGTATCCCTCGAATGATACTGCTTACAAAGTAAATCAATACACAGTCTACAGGAGAACGGTGTTTAGAACAAGCTAAGTACTCTAGGTATGTATGCGCACACCTGAAATGCATATAGATTAAATATATAAAAGAGTTCAATCCTAGACATAATGAAACACAACTCCCTGGCATTTGAAAGTTGTTCTTATCGATGGAAACTTTGAAGAAAAAAACTTGAGATCATTTGAGCCCAACAATTTTTTCCAGAAGGAAAACAAAATAGAACAAAATAGAATTGGACCTGATGACAGTTAAGAAGTTCTAGGGAATATTTTTATAGCTGGATATGTTTGCACGCTATCTGTCATTTACCCAGGAGCCTTACCTCCTCACATCTGGACCTTTCCTTAAAGCACACCAGGAAACTAACCCCTGTTGGACTGCTGACAGAAAAATTGATTTGAAAATATATACTAATTGCTAAGTAAGTGGGTTATCTAGCTAATAATACATGTAACCTTGTTTGTACTGAATTTACTTTATTCTAAGTGAAGCAAGCAAAGTTTTATACAAACCATTTCCCACTATGATCATACTAGACATCTTTTATTTAAATCTTATAAACTTAGGAACTTATCAATAATAAAATAAATTAATAAGTAGGCTACTGCCTACCCAACAAAGACGAGATATAACACAAGGGCAAATGAGCAATTACTGAATATCTGCCTTTAACCCCCCAGGGCAGCAGTCAGTAGACCTAACCCCGCAAAAACTGTTCAGACTTGGAGGAGAAACACCCCAAGCCTTCACAGGAAGCCTCCTGGACACTTGCAGAAATTCTCCTCTGGGACCTAGGACAGCAGCTGAGCCCTGGAGCTGCTCTGCATCGAATTATATTTTGTCTTATGACACAGATGAAACTCAGGGCTCCTAGGTGCCTCTTAAACTTAAGTTTATTATTATTATTATTTTTTTTTAAATGGCAAGGTCAAGTAGCCAGGAGAAAGCAAACACGACAAATATGAAGTCCAAACAAGAGACGGTGTTGAGCTTTGCAGTGTCTGTCTACAAACACACTACATTTTTCACGTCCATTAAAGCTTGCTTACCGCTGCCAATGTCCGTCCTGCCCCCGAAGCGCTGCTCACACAACCATCGAACTGCAGACAGAAGTAGTGAAGTTGTACATCCCGTAAGGTTCTAGTCCTCTTACAATGTAGGATGGTGTTGGGGTTCAGCAGAGTACAACACCTTCAAGGCAAAAAAGAAGCAAAAATCAAACCCGTCAGATAACACATCATTGGTCCGGAAAACATAACCCTGGCAGCCAAAGTTCAATGCATCCAGCAGAGGGGACGGTTCTGTATCTGCCAGTCGCTATTAGGAAAAGAGTTTTTTTCGAGGAGACTCCACAAACTAGGATTTAATTGATAATTGTACAATCACACTGTTTTATGAGGTAATAATCCAGTTCCTGAGTGGATAAATGAGGAAACCAAGTTATTGCCTCATAAAGCAGCATGGTGGTATGGTTATTGTCACCAATGGCAGGGATAAAGCATGGGGACACTGTCATTGTTACCATGAAAAAGTCCGAATAAAACCACAGGGCTTGGCCAAAACCAGCCCAGTGCAGCAATGCCCATGTGCTATTTGATGGAGATAGTACAGAAAGATGCCACTATTTTAAACCAATCACATCCTTTTCTGAAAAAAAGAAGAAATAGGGGGGGAAAGTAAACATATTACCAAGCATCCACATGAGGTCAATTCTCAATTACCTTTCTTATGCAAATAAGCATGTGCAGATTAGATCAAACAGTTTCAGTTTGTGAAATATTGTCTTTATTACACCATTTCAGATGAAAATAGCAGATTGGAGCAAAGATGACTGAGAGGAACTCAATAGCCATAAAGAAGGAATGAAATAACCAACCCCGAGAGTTGGTCCCATCATTATAACTAGAATTGATCAAAGCAACAATGTCAAGTTGCTTAATCTGTAAATACAAAGACCACTGAAAATTATGTTCAGGGGGAAAAAAGGCATAAAAATGAGGAGTATGACACCGAGCATGAGAAAATACAAAACTATTTCTTCTTAAGGGAAGTTGGTATACATGCATATCAAATAATCTTTCATAAAAATAAATTCCATAAATAAGAAAACTGTAAATGTTATTATAGTAACATTTGGAGTAATTTTCTAGGTATTTTCCCTCATGGAGTACAGTAAAATTCATTTGGAATATTTGCCTGGGTACTGACTTTAAAATTTCACAACCTAAGTGAGTAGTTCTAGAAAGCAGTGTGATTGGAATATAAATTATATTATCTATGTAACATTTTTCAGAAATAAAGGTGATTTCAAAGGCTCTAAAATGGTACTATTCCATCATAATTACATTTAGAAATCAGAAAAAAAAAATCCAACACCGAATTATTTATCCTTTATCTAATTATATGTGGTTAGTAAGGCATTTAGGATGCAAACTTTTCTCTTTTGTGCAATGTGACTTAAAATTTTTAAATTTCTAAGAAAAATAAAACTTTGAAATGAGTAAAGCTTAGCTGATATTGCTATAAAATTCATTCCATTTAGTACAACCCTGAGGGGACTGAATGCAGAGTTTTAGGAAAGGGAACCGTGTTTGGGATAAAATGCACGAAGGTGTTTCTCGTTTAATGTCTTCGGGTTCTGCTAACACGCAGAACACCGCCAGCTCTGAGCTCACCCCGGAGGTAGGAAGGGGCTTTGTGGCAAACCAAGGTTGTGTCGCAAGCAGACCAGCACGTTGGTACGTGGAGCCTAGCGACCCTAGGGCCCGGGATGGGACGAGAGTTGGAAAAGGTGCTAGGAGACACAAACGGCAGGCCTCCAGTATGACAATCACACAGCAGACTCCCAGCGTCCGGAGCAAGGGCTTTGGCACACAATGGAAGTTACACCCCATTTGCTAGACAGCTCCCAGCACGCTCCTGGGCTTTAGTAAAAGCAAGCACATGACTAAAAAGTGTCAAACGGCCAGGCAGCTACCCTTCATGAGCGGGATTCTGTCGGGCACACCAATTCTTTAAGGTCATGGGTGGAGGGGCGGCAACAGAAATTCATCATAAAATGAAAGTGCGCATAGGGACAGCGGGCGTCAGCAGGCCAGAAGGCACCATGTGTCACGGAAGCAGGTGGCCCCGATCTCCATGACACCCACACTTCTTACACTGGTGACTCAGTCCCAGCTCATACCTACGGCTCCTTGGAAGTCCCTTAAAAGCTGGGGACAGAAAACTTGAGTTTGATTCATAGGTGGGTTCTTCCTCAGTATGCAGAAGCAAATAAAAAATGGGTGACGGCCACTCGATAGCCCCATTTAGTGATGGTCCTTGAAACCAGCAGTAGGAAGAAATCCTCTCAAGGAGAACTTCAAACAGGGTATCTGATCACCCATTTGCTGTGGAAAGGGGCAGGGCTCAAGGTAGCACACACCTGGGCTACGTGCAAGTGGCTTGGGAGTATTGGTCATGGTTACGGAAGAAAAAAGACATGGGGACGAGAAACCACGAAGCCTGGGGAGAAGACTAGGGATGGACTCAGGTGGAAGGCATCGAGTGTGAAGAACTTTCTGATGTCATTTCAGTCCCCACCAGAAAGCATGTCCCTCAGAAGAGGTGTTAAACAGCCAAGTATGCGGAATGCTTGTCCAGTTGACATCAGCCAGTCCCTGTCATAGGCCACCCCCATGCTGATAAAACATTGGTCAAAACCATGAACTGTTGGCTAACAAGAGCTTCTAGTTCTCCGAGATTGTTTATATGTATATATCCAGCCAATGCATTAGTCCAGGGACACAGTAAGGCCTCAGTCGGTGTCAGCGATGATTATTACTCTCAGGACTGTGAGCTAGAGTATTACTGCAGAGCGAAGGGTCGCCATCTACCCCAAACCCTGAACACGGTCACAATCTTTGCTGTAAGCTGTGGTAAATTCCAAACCTCAGAATATTTAAGGAAATAGAAATATGAAAAATGTAAATGTAAGATGCTCTTATCAACATTATTTATAGTTCCAAAAGAACTGATACACTTTACGTATCGCCTGATTGTGGATTGGGTAATACCTTATTGCATGTCCAACTAATATGACAGGACACAGCTGCCCAAAGTCAGCTTCTTACAAGATTTTTCAAGCCATGAGTTAAATGGAAAAAGTAATTTTCATGAAACAAAATTATACTGATTTTAATATAAGCTTACATTAGAAAAAATAACGTCATATGTTATACATATAACATTATATTAAGAAATAAATCCCCCATTAAAGGAATGTATAAGGGAGAATCAAATCACTGAATTCTGCAAACTCAGAAAATGTCAAAATGAAGACATAATTCAATGTTGCAAGGACATTACTTCGAAATAACAATACCTGTGAAAACACCACTGAAACAGATTGTTGAGGTGATTGTGCAGAAATCATGCTGACATCATACCCCACAACTTTTCCTCTTGTGACATTATCTGCTGGCTTCTCCCGGGATACGTTAAGAGAGTATGGGGAAGCGGGGGGGACACTGCAGGTGGGGTCACGAATACAGGCTCTGTCAATGACAGTAAAACAGCAAAGTGATCAATGCTCGACTTAATGGGATTTTTAGTCTGAATCCACGCATTTATTGTAGTTTCTGAAATACTCCACTCCTTACATAATGCCCTGATTTTTCTTAAAATAGAAGGCTATATGGCTGCATATAAAAGCTACTTATTTTTTTAATGTGACCTACCAGCAAAGACATTTTCCATTTACAAAGTAAAAATCACCTTAAGAATTTGTTTGTGTTTATAAAGGTAACTAGTAGATAATGGAGTGGGAAACCATAGGTCTCAGGAAATATTTGAAAGGAGAACTAAAACAACAGAATACGTTTCAGTTCACAAAATTCAGAACAAGGCAGAGTGACATATCAGATCTCTCACGCAGAGAAGTATTTCACTACGCGAAATTGGCCAATCTGGGAGAATATTGCTCTTCAGAAAGAGGTAAGTCTAAAATCTTCTAACTTTCCCCAAAGAAATGTTCCAAGATTTCAATAACTCTCAACTGAAACGTGCAGTGTCTACACACACACACATATTCTCCCCCTGCCATCCTTAAGATCTTACTGTGGATTTTAAATGTGCTAACCAAAGGTGTATCACCACATAACCTCATCGCGCTTTCACTAGCCAGTGACCCATGCGATTATGAGGGTCCAGTGTTGCATTTGCACTCATTACGTTTCTTTTCTGACCTTGATTGTCCCCTTCCAGAATTCCATGGCTCATCACCTGTGCTATCATGTCACTATTATTTGTCCAAGATGGCCAGTAGTCATTAAGAGATGCTCAAGCACAATGCACATTTTATTCATGAAATGACTCCTTTGGACATCAGCCTACAGTTACCCTTACCTTCTACATGGTCCTAACAAGTCCAAGGTGATCAGGACTTGCGTTGCTTCAGATATCCATGAACTCAATGCATGAAAAAGCGTGTTTTGCTTTGTTTGTTAAAGGCTCACGACATTGAAGTGCTTTCATGCAAAGTGTTTTCATGGAGGATTAAAAATATTTCATTGCCTTGGTGAAGACATCTTAAGGAAATCACAAGCTTTCACCTTCTTCCCTTGCTGTATTGCCAGCTGCTTGTAAGCACGCTTGTGAATGACAGATTTTGATACCCAGAATTCTGTCATTAGGTACACTCTACTATAATCCCTCAACTATTTGGTGTGGAAAGAGAGAAGAAACGAAAATCCGGTCTGCGAAGTGTGTAACAGGTATATCTGTCACTGAACACGAACTGTGCTCACTCCAGAGCAGGATGGGATATAGCCGACCTACTTTAGGACTGGAAACCAACTGCTGTTTTTGGCGAACATTCTCTGAAGACTATAGTGAAGTCATTCTTCCCCCCTTGAAGTAGTAAAACATTTTCCCCTCAAACTTACTGACCACGGGTTAGCCAGGTAACAAACCAATGTGTCGTCAGCCTACACACATTTGTAATTCTTGTGGTCTTTTTTTTTTTTTAGACTTTCATTTGTGGTATTATTTTCATTCACAAGTTTTCGAAGTCAAGTTCAAAGAACTGATCTTCACCCGATTCGCCCATTCTTCCTGAGGGCCAGGGAGAGAACACGCGCCAGCCACATTCCCGGCCAGGACTCTGAGCGCGTGGACGGCTGCAGCCCGGACGGCTGTGGCCCTCAGAGCCCGCCACGGCTCTCAAACACTCGACTTCCTGCTGACGTGGGCCCTCCATCCGATCTCAGTCTTTTCATGTGTGGTTCGTATCTTGTAATTACGCCTAGGAAAGTAAGGTGGGAAACCACGATGACTCGTCAGATGAACAGACTGATTTGTGGGTGGCGTGCGCCTAAGTGTTGAAGAGTCTTGGCTTTTCACTACTCTGCTGACTCCCTTACCTGTGGATTTCCTTTGTAATCGAGGTGACAGGAACTTACAAAAACAACCAACTGCTGGTAGATGAAAGTGTGGTCTGGGACCAAAGAGTATATTCATGGGAAAAACAAAACCAAAGAGAAAGTATGCAAACACAAAATAGCTATAAGTTATTCTTTTTTCTCTTTTCCCAAGATGAATGCTCATCATTTCTACCAAGAACAGCTACTTCTTTATGGGAATTTTATCATTATACCTCCAATTTGTATAGTTTCAAATTTGGGAAATTTGACGTATCTCTTTAACATAAGTTCTATTTGCATAAATATTAGAATACCGTAGTTAATTTCTACCCAGTTTTATCAAGTCACTTAAAAAGTCTAAGAAAAAAGGTTTTGACACAATATGTACACGATATTTAGTTACTACAAATGTATGAATGTGTGTCTGGCCTATATAACAGGGTTCAAGTGTATAAACACAAAAATTAACTTAATGGAGTCCACTTGCCTATATACATATTTTTGTATTATTTTATATCCTTCTCTTGCTTTAAAGAGAAAATTTACTGCTTATGGGTGCCCTAACTTGTGACACAGTCAAATATAATGCATTTCATAAGCGAGTTTCAAATTAGAAACATAATTTGTGTTGTGGCAGATGTCATTAAGAGCAAAGATAATATTAGCCTTTTAAGGGGCAATTTAAATGAATGGAATTTGTTATCAGATTAAGGAAATACACTTGTTCTACTAACCAGGACAAGAAGTGTCTTCTGTCTTTAGAAACTGTTTCTCAATGATGCTATCCTACAGTTATAAACGTGAACACAACTGCCAGACTGCTACTGCACAGTGCCAAATGCCGAGATCCGATTTCATGTTTTTCCCAAGAAGGGGAAGTCTAGGCCTTGAATTCCCACCGTTTGGGTCCACTGGCGGAGACCATTCTACGTGAAGTTCTGTGGAACTGATCTTCCGTACCCCAGGGGCACCCAGCCTCCGCGGAGGTGCCTGGGCTGTGGTCGCCCTAAGGGGTGGGCTGTGTGAACAGCCCCCACTGGTACAGGCCTGCACGGAAAAATGCTACTCAGTGAATGGAGCCAGATTCCAGATGGTAGCTGAAGTTTCATGACCTTCATAGGGAATGCACGGCTGGATGCCATCTAACGGTGCACAGGACAAAATACACTTCTCGATGGGACCAGAACGATTTAAAGGCGCGGTCCAGGTAAGCGTCACAGAGTCTGAGCAAACAGGAATGATGTAATGCAAATTCAAGTTTCCCTCGGGGACCCCTGGTTTTGTCCTGTAGGTGACAGAGACACTCCGTGTTGAGCCATGCACATTGGCGGTCTCGATGTGATAGGAGTACGAGGTATGTGGCGACAGGCCACTGTCTGCGAAGTACTGGGTATCTGAAACCAGAGGCAAAACAGAAGAAATTAGTTACAGTCCACCAATTAGTAAGAGGTGATTTCTAATTGCTGTCTTACTATATAACTTAACGACAGAAACTCACACCAATCCACTCTTCTGAATGACAGTAAGGTAAATATTTTTTAATGAAATAAAGCAATACTGGTTACTTTTATTGTGCAGAATAACATTAGAAAAGTGCCCTTTGTGATGACAAATATTTAGAATATTCTTAAGCCCCCATTTTGTTCTTTATATAATATAGTGTCCTTTTTATAGGAGGTATAAAAGAAAGATTTTTTTCCAGTTTACTGAAACAGAAATAACCGTCTTTCTCCTATGTAATCTCTTTGCTTGTTAAACACTAATGCACCGGACCAAGGGTCAGCAAAGTCACGCCCCAGGTTGGTCACCTGGCCAACACCTTGACTGGAACCTTCCGTGAATTACTGACCCGGGGAAACAGAAATTGCAAATGTTTATTGTTACTAGAAGCTGCTCGATTTGGGAGACACCTGTTGCTAGCAGTAAGAATTTACACTAGGTAAGCCCTGGGTACGGAGGATGCCTCAATATGAAGGATGGCGAAGAGAAAGAGAAGGCAGAAGGAAGTTAAGAAAATAAAAAGGTAAGAAGTGGACATGATCAGGCACGTGCCTGTGACTTGCTACCCTCCAGGGGACAGGCAGTCCGTACACTGCACGACTGGGGAGCAGAAATGCCAGGTGGCTGCTGGCTGCCCCCGCATGGCGCTCTCTGTGGGAAAGAGGGGTGGGCCGTAATGCAGGGGTGCCCTCATGTCAGTATGAAGAGTCAGCATGTTTAGGTGCTCCCAGGTGCTCCCAGGTTTCCTGGTTTCCTGAATGGCAAGGATGCAGCCTTGGGAGCCAATGAGCCTGCTGGGGGACCTTCTGTGTCTAGGACTAGATGGTTCTTCCACATTGGGAAGGTCACAGGTTGAAGAAGGGACATGGAAAACAAATCTCGGAAAGGTCCTAGCCATGGGAAGAGTCTGGGGGAGGCTGAGCTGGGGTGGGTGTCCATGAGGATCTAAACAAGCCGAAAATAAATACATGCGCCACCAGCTTCATGCACCAGAAGTGGATGCCACGAGAACGCCAACGACTGACCTCTGGGCAGCTACACCTCACAGATGAGCCAGCCTCCCTCAAAGGGCCAGAGGGAAACGCCCCTTCCCCCAGTGCCATCCTGGGGGCAGGGGGCAGGGAGTAACTGAAGATAGAACAGCATGAGTGAACGCCACAGATTAAATGTCTGTGCTCTCCCAAAATTCATATGCTAGCAAATCTACTGCTCCAGGTGATGGTATTAGGAGGGGGGCTTTGGGATTACCTTATGGGGGCGATCCCACATATGGGGTTAGTGCCCTTATAGAAGTGGCCAGAAAGTTCTCTCCTCCCTTCCACCCTGTGAGGACACAGGTAGAAGACGGCAGTTGGCAGCCAGAACCTGACCGTGCTGGAACCCACAACTCCCAGCCTCCAGAGCTGTGAGTAATAAATTTGTTTATAATCCATCTGGTCTGCAGTATTTTGTTTTCAACAGCAGCCTGAATGGATTAAGACAGTGAACATCTGAATGAAGGGTAATCCTGCCATTTTGCTATGTATGTCATTGCAAATTCTTCATGAAAATAGGCTGAGCATTGCTCTAGAGTCCAATCAGGATGCAGAACGCACAGGGCAGCCTTGGTTTCCTTATCTAAGTCCCCACCCAATAATAAAAATGATTTCTTCCATGTTCGTATTTCTTGCGGCTCACACAGCTCCTGGTCTGGAATAAGCACTGCATAAAATTTTATTGAATGAATAAGTGAATAAATAAATAATTTTCCATATATACTCGATTTAGTTTTCTAGGCAATAATGTGAATAGCCTCATAAAAACGAGTGCTGTTCATCTTCTCTTTCTTTTTCTTTCTTATCTCCTCCCCACATTTCCTGTCTGCTTGCTTCTCTGAGGGACCGTCTTACTACCTGTTACACTAATCCTTTGATGTAGTATGAGATAATAAATTATAATGATATTCAAGGTAGAAATGAAAACCTCAGTGATAGATCACCAAGACAGATCAGTGTCTGAAACCCAAACTTTGTTAATGTCCGAAGAGTCATCCTCTAGCTTCCCGTGGAGGGGACACCCTACCCACAGCATTCCCGATGAGGAAGGGTGTGACTGAACTCAGGGACGGGGAGCGAAGCATGCTGCCATCAGTCCCTTGATTTTTCTCTCTTCTAACCTCTCCTTCTGTAGCAGAGAAGGCAGATACTCCAAACTGGCTTTTATCAGTAATAGTGATGGCTTTTATTTTAAGTTTCCATCTTTCAGGTTCCTATACCTCGTTCTTCTTTAGTTTCAAACTCAAGTAGAAAGAAATAATCTGATTTACTGGCCACCCCCTAAAACTTCAATAGTATAAAAGAGTGCTTTCCACTCTGAGAACTGTTCTCTTCACACCTATGACACAGAAGACACCCAGACCAGGGCTGCAGACACGATAATTCCAGGTGCTGGTCATATATAATCCCCAACGTGCGAACGTGACTTCTGCACTTTCTCTTCCAATTTTGAAAGCTGATGAGTATGCAAAAGAGTGAAATCTTATTTAAGGAAACCATTGACTGTACCTTATTTTTTTTTATAATTTAATTATTCAGAAACTTTAAAATTAATCCACCATGATTAGGATGCTATTATTAATACCCAATAATCTGTAACTCTATAAAGAAGATAATACACTAGTTGTCATGATCTTAGGTTGGAAACTACTGACCTGCAGAATCCCAGAGTGCACCTGGTCAGCTAGGACAGGTTTTTATTCTAACAGGGAATTCTATAAGGGTCTCAACCACATGATCAAACTTGCTTGGAAAACAACACTATTAATTTCCTTTGAAAAGTTCAATGATTCTCCACCTATAATTCCAAATGCCTTTATTTAACCCAAAGATTTGTGTTCATACGACTGAATGTTAAGTACTGTTCCCTTTTCACATTACACACATTATCCACACACTGGAAACAGAGTAATAAACATGAGGCTGTTATCAGAATGATACGAAGTTCTGACAGCATTAACCAATTGTTCTTACTGTTCAAATGCCATCGTGCAGATAATTTTTCACATCATTAATTACAGTGATTGTCAAGAAATGCCAGAAGGAGCATTTTTTAATGAAAAACAAGGTTTCAGGAAATAATACCTTGTTTAATAGGATTATACAAATGTCTGATATGTGAATAAGCACACATTTCTTATGTAAGAAATGGATGTTTGGATTCTACTAAAATATTAGTGCAATCATAAAAAAGACATGAGGACTGTACTCACAGGTAATGTTCTGCATAGCAGATCACAATATGTTACTATGAAAAACAGACCTCTGGATTGAAGGATATAACTGAACTTTAATTTATTATTGAATTAAGCTGTATGGAAAACAGGAGGACCCTAACCCACCACTGCAGAAATAATGCCACCAGTGGTACTATCGTCTTCAAAAATCCCTTTCTATATTTTTATAACTCTCTCCACACCTATCTCAAAAGTTTAAGTTTCAGGACACCTGGATCATGCTGGTATTTGGAAGAAAATGAACATTCTAGTAGCAGGTTTTGAGGGTGCTTTGCCAACGTGGCAGATGCAGACAGATGTTCACTTCCCTTTGCAATCTGCATCCCAGTTCAGGGTTTCCATTAACTTCAGAGGAGACTTGTGGTGCGGAAGGGACACTTGAGTGTTATCTTGATGTACTGGATGTTACAATGTAACTATGAGCCCTAGAGAATTAGCACAAAATTCTGTGGGGGGATAAACCTACAAAAATATATACAAAATAGAACAGCATGCTACGCAGAAGTTTTAAAGTCCATCAAGCTGTTAAAAGAATGCATCCTCCTAATCATTTTGAGGAAGGTTAAGGAACTTCAGTGTTCCTACATAGTTTCATATGTTTTTCTAACTAATTAGGTTATGTTAAAATCAGATTTAGAAACTGGGTATTAAACAAAGAAAACAAAATGGAAACTCGACTGGCACCACTGTGCTAATGTTTCCTAAACTAGTTTCTTAAACTAGCTTGTAGCTAAACATGACTAGAAGCAAATATCAGGGAAGAGAGACCTGGAAAAAGGGAATGTTTCTTATTTCTTTATTCTGCCTTTAGAGAAACTGTATCTAAAACATCTGAGTAAATATTTTTTTAAAAACAATGTGTCTCAATAGCTAGATTTCTACAAGCTCCTTTAAAATCTTCATAAAAGTTACAGATGCAAAGATGGTGTTCACTGCTCATACCCCCCCTCTTTCAATTTAAGACCATGTTCTCTTCTATCCATCTGAATCCATGAAAAAGAAATATCTGATAAATTTTCTGTAATCCTTACACTCAGAGAAAACTATAGACCAATGTGTTGTAAGTCTTCCAGTAATTTAATATATTTCTGAATTAAAATATAATTCATAGATTACTTTAAATATTTTAACTACTTGAAACAATACATCATGAACATTTTTTCCATTCATTAATATGTAAACTAAGATATCATCTTAAGGCAACCCTATTCTACCATCCACTTAACAATGTGGATGGTAGAATAGGATAACCAGGATTCTGTTATGCCATGTACCAAAATTTACTGAAAGATTTCTGAATGTCTGAAGTTTCCCAGTATTTTGCTATTACAAAAGAGTGTTGGTTTGAACCCATTTTGTGATTTTGTGTACATTTATGACTATTCCTTTAAGATAAACTTCCTAAAGTAAATTTGCTGAGTGAAATAGTATCCAAAATACAAGGTTTTTCATACATTTTAACAATGTATCCTGCAGGAAAAGTTGCACCAATGAACCCACACATCAGGCTGGCAGTATACATCCTCATCAGTGCGAGGTAGGGTCTTTTTTCTTTTCCTCTTTGGTACTCTGATAAGCACTAAGGGCTTATCAAATAAGAAGCATCTTGTTTTTACTGCATTTCTTTGATTGCTGGTGAGATCTGTAATTCTCTCTCTGCTTGAAACATTCTGTGCCAGACATTTACCCTGAGTGTCAAAGAACTTAACTAACGTATCAGTGCTCAGAACAGTCCATCCTTCCATCACCGAAACTGTAGTACTCACTGTACGGGTATTGATCTTCAGTTGTGTAGATTTCAAAACCATCCCAGAATAAACCATAAGTAAGCCAGCGGGCACTGGGAGAATTGGGCGGGCTCCAGGAGAGACTGACAGCAGAAGAACTTTGAACTTCTCCTCTGGGTGGGGGTTTGCTGGGATGGAGCTAAATTGCGATGGAGAGAGCACTTATGAGCACAGGCAATCGATAAGCACAGAAGTAAACCGAAGTAAGATATCCAGCAAAGAGGTCTTTCAGATTCAGAATCACTTTATCAAGAAGACGTGTGGTTTACGAGGACATTAACAAACAAAGGTTATGTATCACAAACTTCGAGAACACAGCTTTTTATCTGTAAGCATAAAACGTATCTGTAGGCCAATGCAGCTGATAAAAGTATCGTTGGAGCAGGGGGGACCCACAGAAGTTTACATTGAGCACTTCTTTCTCTCTCTCTCTTTTTGCTGTTGTTGAGAAACTAAGGATGCATAACATAGTTTCTACCTAATTCATTTAAGAGTTGTCACAAATAAGGTTCACTGAAACTTTTACGTTTAAGGAGCATGACTTCTGGATTTTTAAAGGGACGTTTCCATTGCGTGAAGCACAATGCCTCATCTTGCTTCACAGAACACAGTGTGAAAGGAAGGATCCTGGCTGGTGACAACACACAGCGACAGAGGTGATGGATGCTGAACAGTCTGAGGGTGAGGGAGAAACAACGTGAATGTCCCGTAAGAATACCCCACCACCTGGTGGAGTGCTGGGATTGTTGGAGATAACGTGATGGCTTCTGTCAGGTATATAAAAGCATCCCCTCGCTGTTCTAGTAATATTTTATATAATATCAGCACGTACCATGACAACATTGTCTCGTATCACTGTCTATCTTCCTTAATTTCCCCATTTTTCAGAGCAAGCCTTCACGTGGCCCGCAGGGGACACACACGCACACGAGGAGGGCAACGCCTCACTACGTGCCCCCTCTCCCGGTCAGGAAAGGCGTGCAGCTCGCCGCCGGCGCATCTCACTTTACGTAAACACGCTTCCAGAGGCTGAAGCACCTCTGAGTGGTTTTCAGTGTGAAAATAAAATTTAAAACCTGTTCTCGGAGTCGAACTTGTCTCTAATC
The DNA here is from genome assembly GCA_004026885.1 of Lyroderma lyra. Taxonomy (NCBI): domain Eukaryota; kingdom Metazoa; phylum Chordata; class Mammalia; order Chiroptera; family Megadermatidae; genus Lyroderma; species Lyroderma lyra. Next base: position 235,761 of record PVJL010001340.1, on the reverse strand, counting down.
CTGATGTAACAGAAATGCATATGGTCAGGATTAAGTAATTTGGGGAAGTAAAGCCCAGATGGCACCCGCGAGTTGTCTCGGGGTAAACGCTGCGGCCGCAAGCGCAGCTGGCGCGTATCCTCGAGGCCAAGGGAAAAGGCGGGGACAACCCGCCACCCGTTCATGACCGCTCCTGGTCTAACAGAATGTGTATGCCCATCCACTTGGAGAAGCACAGCGAATCAGACTCTCCCGTTAAATAAGATGCCAACGGTACAGGTTGCTGCTACCCTACTTTTAACCATTACTATTTTTGCTACGGAACTTTAAAAAGTCACGTACAGGAATGGATCCATCCAATAATTATCAGTATTTGTTCATGAAATATCTGCAGTCCCTAGGTGACAGGGTTTCAGGAAAAAAGAGGAAACACAATCAAATGAAGTAACTGAGTAAAGAGCTCAGTAAAGAAACGGTATTTTAAAGGGTGAGCAGAGTGTAAGGAAACACGAACTGGAGGCACCTCGGGTCTGGTGACGGCTGTTCATATCAAAGGTCCTCCAGACCACTCCCCGCCTCCCAGGGGGCCTGACTGAGCTCCTGGCTAAGATCTGTCACAGCAAAGGGATGCGAAGTACATCCAACAATGGGAAAAGGTGCAAGAGCGAAGTCCAGGGGGGACCAGGCACGAGGTCCTGTCACCCCCTAGCAGGGCGCCGTGTAAACACGTGTGCACTGGTGCCAGCCCGGGAAGTCGTCAGGGACTCAGTACCCGGGGCTGCTCTAACACACAGTTTCTGTCTGCGTGAACAGTCCCCCAGATTCCAGACTCCTAGAAGGAGAGCACGTGCCAAGCACAAACCATTGGGCCGGACAAAATTTAAGGGACGGTGAGCCAGGCCTATGAGTTCAAGGGCGGGGGCAGGCACCCTCACTAAATCCAAGTTCCCAGTGCTGGCCAAAGGCCAACTTGGTCAGCAGGTCTTTTCTCAAAGGTGAGCAGTTTTCAACCTAAAGTTACAACACCCTCAAAGAAACTGTGAACCATACTCATGACAAAAGACAATCATCAGAGATTTTGAATGGTCCCCGATATTGAGTGTAGCCAACAAACAGTAAACTTGAAGATAAAGCAATCCTAGCTAGAACTTCAAGAATCAGCAACATGGTTTATCCAATCCATGGGAAAGAGGAACAGAAAACCAATGAACAAAAAGGAATAGAGCCTTGAGACCTAGAAAAAAATGTCAGGTGTGCCATGCACCAACATGTGCAATGGGATCCCCAACAAGGAGCGGAATGGCAGAGAAAGGGATGGAAAGTAGGTCTGTGACTGCCAGGGGCCGGGGGCCGGGGGGTGTTCATGTCTGATGGGCACAGAGCTTCAGTCTCACAAGGAGAAAAGAGTCACGGCGATGATCATGGTGATGGTTGCACAAGGTTGTGAATGTATTTACTGTTATGGACCCGTGCATTTAAAAATGGCTTACATGGTTAATTTTGTTATACACATTTTACCACAATAAAACCATATTTCTTTAAAGAAAAAGGAGAGGTCCAAGAGCCTCTCTGATAAGTAGGGATAAAGGAAAAACAAAGGTGAAGGATAAAAAGATGGGTAAATAAGCAAGGATAAAACGTGAGCAGAGTAACAAGAACACTTATACACAAAGGAGTTACAGTTAAAAAGATATATATGCAAAATTATTAAATAATTTCCTTAGAGAAATACATATTTGAGTATTTGTTAAGTTCATAGCTAGAAGTTTATGGTAAGGTGCAACGCAACTCGCTAGGAAAGTACACAGAAAACAGCACTATTAATGACCTGTTTTCCTCGTGTCTCTCCTATCAAGGAGAGAAAGCCTACGACACACACTGATGGGAACGCAGTGACTCACGCACCAAGGACGCACATTGGCAGAGGGGGCCTAACTGATCTATTTGAAATCTGCACTCTCGAAATTATAGCTTAGGTTGCCTATCCCCAACGTCCCATCAGAAAAAACACATTGCTAAACTATCGCCAGTGGTCTCTAAGGAAATAGAGAAGCGGACGGTTATAAACCCCCACGGCGCAGGACACCATAAAACACTCCAGTTGCCGAAGCAAACACGGCCTTGACATCCGCGGGTCGGTCGGGGAGAAGAAGGCTTGCCCCGCACTCAGCCCTCCCCTGAGCCCACCTTCGCTGCCTTCACTGTCAGCGTGCCCCTCACTTCCACGGACGAGGCTGGGAGCGCCTCTGAGGGCAGGCGTGCTGCCTGGTTTTTACTGTTTAATGAATGACCTCTGCTGATACGGAGCTTCTAACTTTGCACAGTGTTTTGTAAATTCTGTTAAACGCAAACCTAAAACGTCAGCAGCAACCACCACCTCAGATATTTGAAGGGACGTGTTCAGGACTAAAGATCACAGGTTTAAAGAGAAAATCAAAATGAGTATGTCCAGGAAGGAACAATTACAAATATAAAAGCTGTTATAAAATTCTTAAGTACTGAAGGCATTAGATACTGGAAGCACCTAGAATGCACAGCCCAGAGAAGGAAATAACGTGACTTAGGTGTAAACATCTGCTATTACTAAGAAAAGGAGGCCAGGGTCCCAGTGCCCAAACCATCCCAGTTTGGCCAAGGTATAATTCCTACACCTTATCGTAGGTGCAGGAGTGGGTAGCAAAAAGTGGGGCTGAAGCCAACACTGTCACCCAAAATTTGAGGCAGAACCAATCAAAAACTGCTAAGACAGAGGATGCTGCAGGTAGGCTGTCACAATTCTATTGAAATGATGACCTACAACTGACCTCCAAAGAAATATACTAGAATTTCTGCTGTACACAAATCAATCAAGTCAATAAATAACAAATATTAAGTGCACAAGGAAAGCCAGACACATGTTTAGACACCATTGATATGCACACAATCCTGGTGGTCCTTTCTCAAGCACAGCATAAATACCTACAGTTTTACTTACACTAAAATAAAGAACCAATGGAACAGGATACTGAAGATAAACGACACAGGTCCCAAATATAAGTCCATCTTGTTAACCATTAGCTGCCCCCTGCCTGTCACTACCTCCAAGTCCAGTGCAGATGCTGTGGAGTCCCAAGCTCATCCCTCTCCCCCTTAAGCACAGATAGCACGGCCCAGTCACGCTTGGTTGTGATGATTTGTCCTCACTTGGGGCATTTCCTAGCATTGTGACTCATGTCTCAGGACACCCCAGGGAGGATACACGTTCAGCAGGCCTCTCTCAGGAATTCTGGAAAAGGTAAGGATATATGATCTTCAAGTAAATATAAAGTATCAGCGACATGTGATGATATCATAGGACCGCAGGTGACTTAGCAAAGCCAATTCAAGGAACTGGAAAACGGTGTTGAGAAGTCAAAAGATACTAAAATGTAGTCTTTGGCTTTGAGCAATTAAAACTAAAAATGTGAGAGTGGTTCAAGCAACTAATAAAAGTGAAAGTAGAAAGAAATATCAAATATAAGAGTAATATGCTGTAATAAATAATGGTAATTGCTATACTATCAATAAACAACTAATAGTAGCAGAGTGCCCCCAAAATTTGTGGGATGAAAGGATGTAAGTCTCATAATAAATAAGTATAAATCTTCCATTTGTTATAGAAAATTGACTGGACATGCTGTGTGGTGGGGTGACCAACCATTTGAGCTTAACCAGTAACATGCTGATTTTTATACCAAAAGGCCCTGGGTGCTGGGAAAATTCTCAGTTGGGGACACCAAGATGTTGGTCGCCTTCCTAGTGACACCATCCCACAATTCCTGACTAAGAGAACCATGCTCAGCATTCTTGGGGATCTACTCAAGGGAAAAGAGCTCAGATTGTATTAGTAGAATTGTCTCCTTCCTTTCTCCCTTACATTCTCCACTTGGTACCTACGCCTTCCTGATGGGCTCTCAATGGAGAGAGGAAGTAACAACGGATACTCTGGACCCTGCGTAATGTTTCTCAACCCACCAGCGCTGGGCTGGAGTTCACCTACCTTTGGTGCAGCCCAAAGGATTGTTGACATCCCAATGGCTTGCACCGGAGCCATTCACGAACTGTTTACAGAAACACTGGCCCGTGACCAGGTGACAGCTTTCATTCAAGGCTCCTGAGAGATGACAATTGCAAGGCTGACATCTGAAAATGAGACAAATAAACCATCAAAGAGACTAACGTTGTGATTATAATTTAGAGTATAAGTCACATCGATTGGTAACGCTGCAGAATCAGATGGTCTCTTTTAGTCAATATACTGAAAAAGGACACCTGAGTTAAATAAACAAACAAACAGGAAATAAAACAACAGAAAAAAAGTCTATCAAAATGCTGCTCACAACAGAACCTCTACGAAACCTTCCTTCTCTTTGCAAACTAATTACTGGCAAATAAACTGTTACATCATTTTTTTTTTTACGTCAGAATGCATTGCATGGATTATTTTGAATACCAGTTGTTCAATTAAGAATACTGTAAATTTTGCTTTCTCTCAAAAGCAGTTATCCTGACAGCTAAAAAATTAAGATTAGGTACCCATAAAATTATCTTTTCAAGTATCTGTCAAGCTGTGAAATACAGAACTTGATGTGATAATCATTGTTCTCCCTAACAATCTTGAAATTCTACATTGGGTTTTATAAAGACGAAATTTCATGAAGAGCTGGAAGAAGACAGGTTCTAATCCTGACGATATTTCATGCAATAAACTCACTTATCCAGAGCGGCTGAAGAACAGAGCATTATTTCTGATCTATGAAGAGACACTAGTGATATGACTATAATGAGAGAACTTCAACTTCAATTTCTTGGACCCCAAGTTTCTTGTAAAAATCACTGTCCTGGCATTTTGCCATGATAGAAACCACAACTGGCTTCTTCAGAGTAAGTTTTTCAGACCCACAGGCATTGCCAATTTCATTGATTAGGATAAGCAATTTTGGTGCCATGAAGTATTAAAAAAGAATAAAACCACGCTTGTGAGAAGATGACCCACCTTTAACAGGGACGTGCTGTACTGGTCCGATTAATAACAACAGTATGGATGCACTTGTATTTTCTCATGAAGATGCTGGATGGATAGAGTTAGTTTCTCCCACTGCAATTTTTATGGTGTGATCTCCTGGGTAATCATTCAACACTCTTAAAAAGGCTGATAAAAGCTAAAGCTGCTAAGTAAGCTGCAAATTTGTTTTACGGACTAATATCATCTAGGGAATAAATAAAGTACAGTTTCTCCTAAGAGCCCTATACTGTAGTGAGTCCTTTTTATGTCACGATAAAATGACATCTCCCTCCTACAAACAACTATATTAAGTCCTGTAGGTATAGACATTATATCAGGACTGCATGTTAAATAGATGTTTTGTTTAGGCTACATAAGAATTAGAGCTGAAGAAAATTATGCGTTGAAATTATCATGGAATTACAGAAGCCACTTGCTCTCCATTTCATGATATGCTATTACTTAGAGTGTACAGAGGGTAGCCTTTCTACGTCGTATTAGTAAGAATACGCATCACGGGGTGAGCTTCTCATGACGAAGTGTCTCTTGAGCATTTCAGTGTTTATTACTGTTCACTCATGAGACAATCGCACCGATTTTACATACTGTGCATTCGGAGCAGCATTGCCCAGTGTATAATTCCCTTTCTTGATGCTGTTCTATTTCCTCCCAGCTACATGCTTAGCTCTAAGTCAGCTCTGTCAATATCCCTGGGGTATGAAGTTCTGAACCCAGATGGAATAAATAAATCACTTCCTAGGGAAGCAGGCAGCGTTTTGAGTAATTAAATGTGACGACTCCCAGTTTCACAGTCCCTTATCCCAGCCACGGCTAGATCTGACTTATCTGACGTGTTATAACTGCCTGACTCCAGTAGAGAGTGATACGTGAGTGAGGTTCACAGGAGACTTCCGTGAATATTAGAATTTGTTTCTAGCCTAAAGGACACTGGGGATAATTTTGTAATTAAGGCTTAAGTAAAATGATTCCTGTAAATTTCCCAGCCACTCAAATGTAATTTTAAACATTTCCAAGACTCTTTAGCGGATAAGCTACAAGTGTGATGTCATTTTATAAGTTATCTCTCCTGAAGAGCACCTCCTAAGTGAAATATATTTCACGTTTATTAAAACAAAATTATACATAATAAAGGAAAAGACATTTTAAGCTTAGAAAGAGAAACACCAAACTAAGATGAATTGTGATATTGATTTTGTCAGGATAAATGGTTTCCGTAATATTAATATAAAGAAACCTTTATTACAGCGACTCTCTTGGTACCGCCGGAGCCTCTCCCGCAATCTGTTTAAAATCTTCATTTCTCATCCTTATGGGAAAGCCTCACTCGCTAAATGGATTTCATAAAGAGTAATCTGTCAAGATTTATATAGATAAACAATGTGTGATGTTTATTGACCAGCTCATTATGGTAAACAAAACAGGGGTGAAGTGTGGCTGATCCCTGCCAAGGCACGGCCGCCACATGGTTCCGCAGGGCCTTGGGACGTCCCGGACACAAGGGGCAAGAAGTCCAATGGGCCCCCGTCCCTCAGGTCGCAAATCTCACACGTGTGGCTTCCCCAGGAGCACCTTCCAGGTGAGCACGCGGGCGTCACCCTCCCCATTCCTGCTGCGGAATCATCACCATGAAGGAACGGGCTGTGCTTCAATGAAGCATTTCGCTGTCAGAAGCACCATCACTGGAGGGAAAGCCCCTGGGGGAGGCCCAGGGACTCGGTCCAGGGTGGCGGCCCCCTGACTGACACCGCCCTTCTGTCTGGGGCCACAACTCATGGGCATCCTCAAATGGACTTCAATGGCTTGAATCACATAAAAGCAAGCATTCGGGGAGGGTCGGTTACGTGCCAGGGCCGAATGAGCCCCGAGGACGTAAAAATGAATGAGACAGAGCTGCCTGTGTCCTCAGGGGGCTCCAGTCTAGTGAGCAATGGAAAATGGGAAGAGTGTTAAGAAAGGCGTACGCAGGCTCTCAATGGTGTCACAGAAAAGGGGGCAGCCGCCTTGTCTGGTGGCAGGGGAGGGGCCAGGGAATGGGACAGTAAAGAGGAATCTTGGAGGAGATGTTTGAGCTGAGTATTAAAAGACGACTAGAAACAAGCCAGGCCTATCAGGAAGGGAGAAAGTAGAAATGACACAAGAGGGGAGGGTACAAAAATGATAAGCAATGCAAAAATTTGGGGATGTATGTGTGGCACAGGGCGTGGTGACAGATCAAGGTAAGCAGATACTGCTAACGGAGGTGCAATGCTGACAGCAGAGAGGTACGATGCAAAGGAAGGGAACAGCTTTAAGGCAATTCTCAGAAAAATTCAGTAAAATCAGTAGGATGAGGTGGACAGTTGGCAAAAAGAAAAGAAGGGCTGAGAGTTGCTCCCAGGTTTCTAATTTGCTGACTAGCAGGTGATGGGGACGCCACTCAACACAAAGAAAGAAGGAAGAAGGTACCAAATGGTGGAAAATTTTAGACAAGAAGAGCTGATGACTATTAGTAAGCAGCCGAGAAAGAAGACTCAAGGCAAACTGGAGAAACAGGACAAGTTTCCTTCCATCCGCCCCCAGCACAAAGATCAGTTACTCTGAAAAGGTCGCTTTATGCAGAGAAATGTACAGGGGAGAGTTTAACCAAAATTAAGGTTCTTTCCACATCTAAAAAGCTATGATTCTGGGATGCTCTGTGAGATTACACAACCTGCCCAAGGTGACAGTGCAGCTGGTTACTGGGTCGGCAACTCGGAAGCAGCAGCATGAAGGAGCCATGGACAACATGTAAAGAATGAATACTGCTGTCCTCCAATAAACTTTATCCCCATAAAGTGGGGACAGGCCCAATCTAGCCTGCGGGCCACAGTTCACTGAACCCCAGGACAGGAGGCTGAACTATGGCCCCCAGGAACAACACAGCCCTCACCTCTGGGATTTGTGAAAGTGTTATGTGGTCAAAGAAACTTGGCAGATGTGATTAAGGATTTGGGTGGACAGAGAGCATCCCGGATTATCCAAGGGCACCCAAAGAACTCACAAGCATCCTCATGGCAAGAAGGCGGGAAGGGGAGAGTCGGAGAGAAACAGTGTCAGAGCGTAGATGTAAGTGAGAGAAGAGAACAGCCACCGCTCTGCTGGCTCTGGGGGTGAAGGGGGGAGCCATGAGCTAAGGCGTGTCGGCGGCCCCTCGGACCGGGAAAAGCAGGGATGTTCTCGTAGAGTGCCCGCCTGCTATTAATACCTTGATTTTAGCCCAAATGGAACTAATTTAGGACTTCTGACCTCTGGAACTGGAAGATAATAAATAAACTCATGTTGTTGAAGCCACAGACTTTGGAGTCATTTATTACTGCAGTAATAGGGAGCCAGACACCTGGTCCTGCGGAACGGCCCTTAACTAGACCCTAGATGCCCAACCTTGTGCTCTTCCTGTTACAACACACTCACTAAAGGCTACTAATTTATAAAAACTGACATTTCTTGCAGAATCACATATAATCTGTATTACATGAAAACATACTGTTTAGAGGTCATGGGAGATTGCAAAAATGGCCCCAACTCTTCACACCTCTCTTTAGGCGGGTCCTTTGCAACTAAGTACACAGGTCTTCCCACAAAAATGTAGTCCCGTTCCCCACTCCTGAGCATGGGCTGGCCTGCGACGGGCTCCGGCCACTAGCACAAGGCTGAAACTACTGTGCCACCCGCAAGCACAGGCCTCCGTGTCCTCTCTCTCTGGCTCCCAGATGGGTCCCTTTACCCTGCCATGCCCGACAATAGCAAGTCACCAAGGAGCACGAACCTAGAAGGCAATTTTCCCCAATTTTTGCACCATCACACCATGAAAGGAAATATGTGGGCTCGAATGCTATCTTGCTTCCATCTGAAGTTACTGATCTGGCTCTCAGAAAAAAAGGCCAAGTGTGACGTGGAAATGGGGCACGTGAAATGATGGCTGGACCACATCTCTCACTTCACGGTGACATGGAGAGAGTCTGCAGGACAACCCAAAAACGATCGCTCTGGTCCTGGGAGAACTGGATCATCGTTTCAGAAGCCAGATTTCCTGGCTGGCCTGGACCCCCATTCCCTGCTTTCTGAGGAAAATTACATACAGGTCAGCACGTGTCTGCTGAGAAGAGACAAGGAGTGCCACATGCAGCCCCTTGAGGCTTAAAAAAGAAATCCGATAAATAGAGAAGACATCGTTAGGCAAGAAGCGTTGGTGGGGGCAGTGATGTGCGGATGTGACAAAGGCCCAACACCGGCGCAGCAGATGGCTGGAGCGTTCAGAGGGGCTCTGGGAAGGAGGGGTCGGAGCTACAGGTCAACCTGAGGGCAGTGCCAGGGAGTGCCATGTGTCACACACACACGTCCACGGCCAAGGGAGGCGGAGGGAACGTGGCCCATTTTTGTGTCATTGTTTTTGGTTCAGACAAATAACGATATACATTTTTACTTTTTTGCTTTATTGATTTTTCAGTGGGCAGACTTTTTTTTGCCTCATTGTTTTTGATACTGATGAAATCAGGTTTGCTTTATGTGTCAGAGGTAAGTGAAGTGACTTTTGTACTTGGAGCAGCTTGTTAAAATGCATGCCCCTTTTGGTGATTGGTAACTTTCGAAGCGTGAACCACTCAGACGAAAGGAGGCAAACGACTCTCCGGCTTGTCACGGCGGTGTTTGGGGCATTTCTGTTGCTGCTGCTGTAGTTGAGGGTCAGGGTATATTTTATTTTATTTATTTTGCCTTTGGGAGTATATAAAGATGTTTAAAAATGAGCCAAGAGAAAAACACAGCAAACATAGCTGAGGACATTAAAGAGAACATGTAGAAAGGGCAGAACGTCATATAGCAGCTACATAAGATCCTGGAAATACCTAAAAGGAAATAGCAGATAAGGAAGTCAATTTATTTTCCAAATCAATGAAGAGGTACCATGATACTTGCATCTTTTCCTTGCCGAACACAACAAAACACTTACAGCCTACTGTAAATTCTGCAAATTAATGAAAGAAACGTAAACCTGTAAGCACCTTCCACAGTGCCCGCTTCAACGTGCACTGATTTCTGGTGATTTTCTTTCTTTTTCAAAAACATTTACCATCAGGGCATGTATGCGTGTCCGTACACATTTAGAGTGAACCTTTTTCCTTCGGGAAGCCAAAATTCCTTAGATGGCATCCCATCTGCTTTAGCCATCTTTGTACACATTTTCAAAACAGTCACTGTTTGGCTATATCTATAATAACAACCAGAAGTCCACAAAGAGGTTTCAGTATCATTCAGGAATGGAGTGGCAAACATAAAAACAACAAAACCCATTTTTATCTCTTCTCAACGACGAGGCTGTGTGTAAACTCAGGCCGTTCTCACTGTCACACTCTGAAATATCTTTCTCTCTGACCTTCCGGGCTGGAGGATTTCTTCTCCGACGACCGTCAGTGTCTGAGTGAAGGGCAGCAGCAGCTCCATCGGCAGAACCAAAGGGTCAGCTCACGGCACAGTCCCTGCGTGTCACAGACTGAACACGGGACAAGTCCTGCTGGTCACCGCGGGCTGCGGGGGTCACGGGAGTCTATCCTTCTCTTCATGTCAGAGACGCCGCCGCACTGCCTATGGCGGCAACAGGTCTTCTCGGTGGCTGCGTGGACTCAACGCCGGAGCCGAGTTTGCCTACCGCGTCTCACGCACAATGGGTGGTGTGAACTTGAATAGTTACTTTAAAGTTTATATCCCTTTTACCAAGATGATGAGGGCATGAGACAGCATGGGACTTTTGTTTCTACTTTTGGGGGAAGTGACAAAAGTGACATAAAGGAGAATTAGTTCTGTGTGGGCTCCATTAGGGACGGATGCATGAGGGACATGCAAATTTACTCCCGGGGAGGCAGCTAGCTACAGGTCCAGAAGCCAAGGCAGGGACCTGAATAGATAACAACATATTGGAGAGTCGCTGGCATCCGTGTAGTGGGTGAAATCATAGACAGTTATGTAAATTGAAGGGGTAGAATAAAGAGGAGTAATCAGGAAGAGAGAGAAAAACAAATCACAGGAGTCCTTGGAAGCCAAAGGAAGAGATTATTTTTTAAAAGGGAGGCAATACAATAATTGGCACCTTGAAAAACCATGAGTCACGAGAAATGATCATCAATCCATTTATGGATCCCTTAAACATACTGCATGGGGCTGATGCACCCGGATATACAGTGAGTCAGTTACCTGGCTCTTCCGGACTTTCTCAGCTTCCAGAAAGTCCCACGGCTACTTTAAATCGCAAAGCACAGGTTTAACACAAATCACAAAACGAGAGACACCACACTTCCTGAATTCAAAGTACACGAGTATTACAAAAACGACAGTCATCAAAATCAGTGTGGTACAGGGCGAGGAAGAGAGTGTTCTCAGGACCAGGTGACCACCGCAAGGAAGAGAGGCGGCATCGCCGTGAGCTCCCGTGCAAGCGTCACCCAGCAGGCAGAAGAGGCCTGAGGAGGGGACAATGCCCAGCTTCCCGCAGGTTGTAAAATCGACTGCCAAACCATCAGGAACAGAGATGCCCCCAACTCCACTAAAACGACAGGTGAGAGAGAACCACAGAGAGAGGCCAACGGGGAAGTCACAAAAGTACCAACTGCAGCTCTGCCCCAGGCGAGACGGGGACAGCGGCCTGCTCTGGGATGCGTTAGCCCTGCGAACTCGCCACCCGCCTCACCACCCGCGCACGCGAGGAGAGGCGGCGAGCACTAAAAATTGCAGCCATGCTCTCAGATCACCAAAACGACGTGCAGAGGCACGGATGTGAGGAATAAAAGATACGGAGTAAGAACAGAAAATGATTTTCGTGAACATTTTAAATACCATGTTACGGTTTTTAGTTTAATCGGACTAAATTTTAGTACAACGCCAAATAAACAAGTTTGAGGTCGGTCCCAGTAATTTTCTCTGTCACCCTGCCCACAGCCTCGCCAAGGTGTTCCTGAAGAGTGAGATAGGCCCAAGGCAGGCACCAGGGGGCAATGTGTTGAGAAGAGCCCAGATCATCTCAAACCTTTGAACAATTAGCAATTATATTTATACATACATGTACGTACACACAGAGATACATATGCACACACACACACACTCAGCTGTGACTGGTGTGTGCAGAATACAATACATACTAGGTGCTTGGAATGCCAAAGAATTCAGGGATATAGTCCCAACCCTGGACAAATCATAATCTGACCAGGGGAAAAAAAAAAAACCCACATGGAATTGGCATTTCAGCTCTTCTTCAAAAACACAGAAATGAACACTAATTTATAAAAGTGGATATCCACAGATATACAGGAAAAGAGGAGAACATTAAAGACAGTGTAACTTTGAAAAAAAAATGGTCAATTGACTTTCAGAACATACTTTCCACATTGGGGGGGAAAAATCACGTCACTGAATACACAGGTAAGTTTCTTATCTGCCAGTCTTTAAACCTTAAATTAGAAAAGCAAGGACAACTTAACCGGCTGCAGTAAGTTAATAAATAAATAAGCACAAAATTCAAGGGCCAAGTAAAACAAAGTATCTACATACACGTTACCCATTCTAGCCCCTATATTGTGTTTGTGTGTGCGTGTCTTTTCTTCTATGGATATTTCTTTATGTGTCTTTTTCCATAGCCATATTTTAAGTTCTTTGAGGGAAAAGGATTGTATCTAGTTAAATATCCCCAGGCCTTCACACTGGGTACAACTTCACACTGGGTACAACTTCACACTGGGTACAACTATACATCGGAACTCCAGGAAATATTTAAAAATGACCATAATTTTAATAAAGGCAGATATGAAAGAGTCAAAAATGTATCAGAAAATTAAGGAGAACACAAAATACTACATTTTACAAAAGATACTACCCAAAAAGTCACTGTTATTTAAAAAAAAAAATTTCATCACAAATATAATTAAATAAAAATATGTAACTATTAATTCTTACAGAGATTTACCTTCCTGTCTGATGATCAAAGCCAAAGTAAAGGTCCCTGCAGTGGTCACAACTCTGCCCAGCCACGGAGGCATCTTGGCAAGCGCACTGGCCAGTCAGCCTGTCACAGATGTGATGAGCTGCCCCTGTGGGGTGGCAGGAGCACGGCAGGCAGCCAGCAGCATGGCCTGGAGAAATATAAAAACCTGGAATAACAAAAACAAGGAGTTCTTACACAGGCTTTCTATCCAGTCTTTCCTTAAAAAGAGGGCATTGTGACTGCATCAAAAAGCCTCGACTGGGGCATTCAACTAATTCCCAATACAAATGTGCTTGTAGCTGCTCCTAACCGCCGTGGCAGTTACAACCAAAGGCAGGCTGAGCGCGTGATGTACAGGGGACCTCGTGTCTCCCAGCCACCTCAGATTCACCGCATTTAAAACCTGCTCCATGACCCCCCACCGAAAACCAGTTCCCCCTAATTACCTCCATTTCAGCAAACAGCATCCCTACCTGTTTAGATGCTCAACCTAGAACCTGAAGACGTTTTTGCTATGGTAGCCGGATAAGACACGGGCTGCCCAGCTAAATTCGAATTTCTGATAAACAAACAAAAACATTGTTTTTGGTATAAGAATGTCCCATCTGATATTTACTTATATTAAAAAATTATCTAAAATTCACATTTAACTTAGCATCCTGTAGTTTGCTAAAACCAGCAATGCCTGATCCTCCACTTCCCTCCGCCCCACGTCTAATTACCAATTGTTTTCTAAGAATTTCTACTCTCTGCCCCCACTGTCACCTCCCTAGTTAAAGTCACCACCGAAATTTTTATACTTAACATGGGGCTGTCTATTCATTATCTCCTTTCTCCCAGCAATGCAAATAATTCACGTACTGCCACGATGCCCGTTACGCACGCCCGGGTACCGCCGTGATGCCCGTTACGCGCGTTAGGAAACTGAAGGTCAGGGAGGTTGACACTCTCCCAACATGATAGAGCTGACAAGGAGCAGAATCCACATTCGAACCCAGGCATCCCAAATACAGAGGCTGTCACATCTAAGGGTGCCCCCGCTGGACCTATTTCCATCTATGCCTCACAGCACGGCTGGAACAATCTTTTTCAGAGTACAGTTTGAACATATCCGTCCTCTGTTTAAAATCATCTGATGACCTCCCATCCCATTTAGGGGAAAAAAGTATCCAAATCCCTAACACAGCCTTTACGCCTGCGTTCTGGTCCTCCCTCTCTCTCTGGCGTCGGGTCACTGCTCATCACCGACTCAGCCACATTGCCTCCTTTGCTTGAGCCCTAACGGCCACTTCCCAGGCCGTCCTGGCTGCTGAAGTGATTGGGCCCGCTGTTCCCGCTGGCCTCATCCCCGCACACGGCAGGTCTGTGCTCTCCTCGGACAGCGTAGGCCTGTCACAGTTCACAGCGGGCTGATGACTTCCTTCAGCATGCTCATGCTAATCACAATTCGTCTCACATCCACCAGACTGGAACCTCCATGAAGGCGGGAACCTCCTCGGATTAACTCACCACTGTCTCCTCGGGACCCAAGACCGTGCTTGTCCCAAAGCGAGCCCTCCGCAAACATCTGATGAATTCAGGAAAATGTACCAAATTCTCCAACAGGCATTGATCCCCGCCAAAGAGTACATACAAAAGGAAAAGCCCAACAGAATTTAGATGCATTGTAAATCCTTCTTTGTTTCTTAGAGCAAGAAAAAAAATAAAAATACAATTCAAAACTGTCTTCAAGTTACTTAAAATTTCTCAGACCCAGAGGTTGAAGGCGACAGCGATGGTATTAAGGCAGCACTGAGCATTTGAATGACAGAGCAGGCAAACAAGGAAGAAGTGGTTCTTGCTGTTGCGTATTATGTATGTTCGTGCGTGACATGTGGATGTACATACATATGAGCATACACATGCATACACACAAGCACACAGAGGAATTTTATTGAAACAATGGGGGAGAGGGATTGCAGAAGGATTCTAATGAACATAGGATGGCTGTCCGGAAAGTACCCAGCCATGTACTATGACAAACAGAGGCATTCATGGCTGGATGTTTTCCAGACAAATCAAAATGAACTGAACAAGCATCATGATCACTAATGTAAGGATATAAAATATCAGTGACATTGAAAGGGAGAAAGCACATGGACACAGAGCTAATCCAGTCTGTACGATCTATTCCACAGGGGAAAAACGAAAAGGAATTGGAACACTATAAAACCCATTTGAGACTTTAGTTGAAAACAAGCCATCCTTTCACAGCTATCAACAATTAGTTTTTCTTCTCCTGGGCCCTCCGTACTCTCCTCAGAAAGCTTCAAGGGTAGCAAAACAGAAAAGATTGTGCTCAATGAGATGGAAAAGAAGAAGCTCAAAATCTTTGCCATTCAGTTGAAAAGAACTAATACTGTCTCTTATTTTTTTAACTGTAATTTACAACTAGATTATGTCATTTGCTTCTATGCATCCACTGACAGCAACTGACCTTATGTGTTTCCAGAAATAGCATATGGCCATGTCAATTAATGTGTATATTCTTGTACCTGATTCAGCATGGATCAAAGCCATGAATGTAGAAGGCATCTATTTTGGATTCAAGGTGACTGTGGCTGTGATTCTGTGTGGTTTTCTTCCTGTGAAGGTACCTAGGTCCTTAAATTCATGATGATCGCATCATGCATGTACTAACAGCTCTCCAATTTGGATAAATTAGCCATTAGCACAGATACTTAGAAGTAGAATTAATTTGGACTTATTGCAATAGCTTTGAGCCACAGAGAATTCTAGAACAATTAAGGATGATTTTTATTAGAAATGATTTATTAGATAAATCTGTGCATTCAAAAGGTGGGGTACATGCTGGTGCAGAAGACTGGGTTGTCCAAGTTTTGGAGAAAAAGGAATGCCATAGAAAAATCAGAGAAATAAGCCAACAAGAACAAGAACAATAAAAAAAGGTATTAAAAACACCTAGGGAGGCTGCAACCTCAAGGTGGATCTTCAAGGAAAAGATTACATTGGAATTTGTCTTGGGGTTAATTTCCCTCCTCTTCTCAGGAGCATGATTATAAAGGTTAATCCCACCAGTATTTTGGTTGTCCTATTTTTAAGCAGTTCTAATTAGGATGACTCAGGTACCTTCCTGTTCAATGATTACTTCTCGCCTTACCTGAATGTGCCTAATTCTAGACCATTACCTCTCCTTTTATGACTTCCTACCATAGAAAACACCACTTTCCCTCCCCTTCTCCTGAAGCTTCAACTCTTAAGTGCAGCTTAAAGATAACTGACCTTAATTTCTTTGCTTCCACTCAATACATTTCTGATTCCCTTCCATTAGCTCTACCTCATGCTCCAGGTTTTTGTGTCTGTATCCCTTTAACTGACCTTTCTGAGATACCTTTCCACAGTGATTCTGTACCACATACTTAAGCAAAGTCGTTAGGACAACGCGATTACCTTACACAATGCAGTGCTGAGAATTCACCCACACAGGGCACAAATCAGCCCACTGAAGTTTATTATTCCCCCCCCCTACACACACAGCCCCCGCCCTAGTTTTATTTCAACGAACGCCTCATCCCAAGCAAGACAAGTCTCATGTGGAAAACAATGTGTTTATGCAGCTAAAGCAAAAAAGTCACCCATGTCATAAAATCGTGTCGCTTTATCTAGGAGAACGTTTACAGAATCCTTAGAGTTCAAAGTTATTAGCCAGGCAGCGGTATCATCTCCTGTAGTGGCCATTTGCACAACACGGTACCTGTCTTGGGCATAAAAGGAGAGCCCATTTCCTGCCAATGTCCCTCCCGAGGACCATGAACCACGAGGCTTTCCCAAGGTCTCGGAATGGGAGAGAGAAAACAAGCTTCACCTCCAGGCCTTACTCCGTGAAGGAGGGCAGAGCTGCGTCAGAAGAAATGATTCTGACCTTAACCAGACAATGGACCTAACATGAGGAGGAGAGTCTAGGGCAGAAACATGGCTCTCCTACACCAAGTAATTAACCCTGTTTTTATTTTTGTTTTTGTTTTTAACAAATCCATAGTTTCAGAATGAAGTAGATGGTGCTAATTCTCAAATTAAAATAATAACTTCCCCATTTGGTGGTTTTATATAAAATAATGGTTAAATTATTATGCACAGAGTTAACCAAATGCCAATAAATGCATAAACAGTACTATTATTCATCAGTTCAGATATACTTCACATTCTCTGCTTCTGGTTCTCGTCCCGGACTGTTATACTCTCCTTGAGGACTTTACCAACTCCTATCTAGTTTTAAAACTCAGCTCAGGAATTGCTTTCCCAGCTAAGTTCCCCACGTTCCCAGCCTTGAAGAATCAATCTGTTCACTTTACTGGTTCTTTACATTGCACATTTCTAATATTGCGCTATCACACTGTGCTATATTTACATACAAGTCAGCTTCCCCTACTAAGCCATAGTGCCTTTATATATTTATGATTGCGTATCTCACACCAGCACAGTCCCTGGTGCATAGTAATTGATGCAAGAGATGTTTGCTGGACAACTGGATAGAGAAATGAAATGGACAGATGGCAGAATGGATGGGTGGGGAGATGCATGGAGAGATCATCACTCACCCCTTACCATATGAGATGACCTTTCTAACACCCAAGAGGAACACGGTAAACATAAATGTGTAGGTCACGAGAATGAGAGTGGCCTGGGCTAGCAGGAAATGCATATGTATCTGGCACAATAAACTGTAAATATAATTCTCGCCACATCAATGGATGGAACAGTGCTTCAGCAACAAAATCTCACCCCCAAACTATGTCTCCTTTTCTTAGAACAAAAGATATAATAACATGCTCATAAAAGGGAAAACGTTTTATTGGACTTTTCTGTATTATATATAAAAAAAAGTAGTTTTCC
Source organism: Lyroderma lyra (assembly GCA_004026885.1). NCBI lineage: Eukaryota > Metazoa > Chordata > Mammalia > Chiroptera > Megadermatidae > Lyroderma > Lyroderma lyra. The sequence goes on along the minus strand of PVJL010001340.1, from coordinate 217,861 downwards.
TCTTTATGTGAATACCCATGAAAAGCCTCCATAAGCACATTCTTTAAGAACTGACTCTAACAACAATGAAGAAAAGTAATGACAGCTCTGATTCCATTTTACAAATTACAGATGAATATAAATACACATAGAAAACACGAGAGATGTAGATGTGTTTTTTGTAATCTATAGAAGCACTTTAATATTCTTTCTTCACAGTTTTCTAAGTCTCAATAATCATCACCTGTAAGCTATAAAGTCTCTCTCCTACACTATTGTGACCATCTGGAATATTTCTCTGACTTAGTCCATGGAGATCATCTTATTTCTACACCTCTTATTTCAGTTCATCATTATCTGAACACCAGAGCCTTTCCCAGGACTCTGTTAATTTTCATTTCATAACTACCACCTGGACTCCAGACACCAGAACATGAGCTACCCCAGACCTGAAGTAGTAAGCCAGAATTTGATGGTGGGGGAGGTCACAAACACTTGTAAGGGCTCCTATTCTAACCCACCCTCAAATATGCATGGACTGAATGTTTATAACATGCATTGAGTTACTTGGAGAAAAAAAAAGTTTTAGACTTTCAGAGTGCAAATTCTGGGGTGAGATGGATGAGGATTGGTAAATGGCTCTTCTACTTGATTAGAACCCATTGTCTGTACTATAAAATGGAACTAATCCTGGTGTTTCCATCATAAAAATATTGTACATATTAAATGGGGCTTCAGATAAAACCCTATTCCAGGGTTTGGCAAACAATAGACACTCAGTAAATATTATTTATTATCATCATAGCAAATTTTATTAGGCAGCTTTCTGTGAAAGTGGGATTTCCTAAATTAAAGTTTAAATAATGGCTTGTCAGTGTCCTCTCCTCGCCCCCCACCCCCACCCCAGGCATGTGCCTAAGATTACAGTCTGTAATGCCTACAACAAGATTCTTTCTGACTGTTTATCATGGAAGAGGCTCAGGTCTCCCTGTGAAAAAACATGTTGCTCTCACTGCAAGGCTCTTCAAACGCTATGACACGTGGCATAATTGGACCCCAACATTGACGCACTGATTTTTAATGGCATATGAGCCACTGCGTTCCAATTCCATTGGAAGGGTCTGGCGTGCAATTCTGCTGGATGAGCTCATTACTTAGCAAGTATGATGTGCCTCTTAATGAAACAAGACACTTCGTTTTACTTTCTAATAGTCTGTATGACTTATAAAACACAATCAAAAGCAAATACCAGAGGAAAGCATGAAGAATTGTCCTATTAGCACAGAACACGTCACATGAAGCTCTTTTCATTATAAATTAGGCTTTATTTTATTCCAAAGCTCAGAGTCTTAAATAAACTCTCTGTGCCTCTGGTTCTCAAGGACAAGGGTGGGTCACAGGCTCGAGATGCTGTGACACCCGTCTCTGCCTTTCTTGGCCCGGCCTCTGAGCAAATGCTTGCTGCTGAACATTACGAGGTCATCCAGCACAGAGAAAGCGAACTGGGACATCCTATTTAGTGCCACAGTTAGTCGTGTGGCGATGTATACATTCATATATGTACACACTCCGAATAATTTTAAATTAAAGCATTTTAAAAATACTTAATGGAGGTTAAGCAGCATTTTTAACCTCTGTTCAAGTTATTGAATGGCATATTAAAACCAATGTGGCTCTAATGTACCTTCTAATGTGCCCTGCTGCTTTAACAAATTGCCTATAAATTTTAGTTGAATTAAGCCTATTCCTTGAACATTCAAGTAAGGTTAGGTTAATAATACATGAGGCTTCATTACGTGCACCTCCCTTAATAGCGCTTTTTGAGAAAGTGGGACGACAGTGTGCACGCAACACCCGACTCCAGAGCATCAATGCTTATTACAGTCACGGAGGGAAAAGGCAGGTGAGTGCACGCCCCCACGTCACACTGCGCCTGCTCGGCAGCCTACGGCTCCGCCCCCAGGCAGTAGCCAATCGGGCCCTCCGATGGGGCTAAGGAAGTAGGAAACGGGCTGTGCCGGCCGCGGTGCGTTCCCACGTGCCTCCTGCAAAATAGCGCGGTGCTCCACGCGCGGCAGGATCAGGGTGGAGCGGGGTGGTTGTTGTTGTTGTTGTTGTTGTTGTTGTTGTTGTTGTTGTTTCCACTGTAAACGGCACAGTAAGAGACACTGTCCCTGAAGCTAGAAGGACGCAGGACAAATAAAAAGAAATAGAAGGTAGAGGTGGGCTCCACGCATACTTTGACCTATTCATACGACACACATACGTGGGCAGACCCTCTCGTTCTGTCAAAGCATTGTCACGCCGGGGCAGTTCTCGCCCCTCCTCCGCAGGGCAAGACCCCACCCCTCCCGGTGTGCGGGAGCTGACGGAGTGCTCTCGGTTGGCACCGGGCCCCAGCTCAGGGGAGAACGCCGCTGAGGCGTGCGCGTCTTACCCTGTTCACTTAGTTCGGGGACTACGTACAGAGCACCCGCTGAGACCCCGCTCCAGTGCTGGGGACCAGGCTCCGACTACTCTGAGGATCAGAGGAGCCGGGGACGCGTGGAAATGAGTCAGAGAGCGGTGGGCGGTGCAGCCGTCCAGTCCCTGCTCGCCCTGCGGTAGGGGCAGGGGTGGTGTGACGAGGGCGGAGCAGCGTGCAAGGGGAGAAGCTGGGAGTGCACGAGGCAGCCCAGGAGGCAGCAGATGGGCGGATGCGTGACGGTGGTGAAAAGGCGCCCAAATCTGGGTGTATTTGAAGGTAAAACCAGTAAGACAGAAGGCACAAGGATCGTGGGAAAGCGAGAGATCAACAGATGACTGCAGGGATGAGGCCTGCAAGACTGCGACCCAGGAAATACGAGAATCCCCCCAAATGAAAAGAAACAAAAGAACCGAAGCAGACATGGCGGCCCGCGACTGACGTCTGCCAGTGAGAGCTCACCGCCTGCAGGCAAAGGCCAACACGGAGCTAACTGGCACAAGTGGCAAAACGCCAAAAGAAAGGTTTGGGGTGAAAGCCTCTGGGGGTTTCGGAAGTCAAGTGTGAGGTGCAGTGAAGCCCCTCCTTAACCAGAAGGTTCCCCGCTCGAATTCTGAGAGATGACAATGACGTTCCTCATCAGAAGTTAGAGCGGGGAGGCTTTGGACTCCACAGGAGCAGGGACAAAGAGCTAGAGCAAAGGCAGGGTCAAGGTCACAGGCTGCCTGTGATGGTGACGTTATGTGGCGGTTCGGCTAGGTGTTGGAAACACTAGTGTGGATGCTGCTCTGAAGGTGTTTCACAGAATTTCCCGGAATATAAGAACGTGAACCTTCAAAATGGCCACACTGGATGCCCAGAAAAATGATTTAACCAAACAGCACACCATGAAATTTTCAGAAATGAGATATTATACAGAAGTGGTAGAAGTTTCTAGAATGTAGAAAAGAAAAGAAACAAGAATCTGATTGGCACCGTGAGAAGGTAACAGTGAAATAACTTTTTCAGTGAAAATGGCTCTAGAATCCTGGTAAAATTTCCAATAGCTGTAAGTACAGAATAAAGATAATTTCAGACACTCAAAATTCTACAAAGAAAAAATTGCCTCTATGCCTGTACTCTTTTTTTCCACAAGCTTCTGGAGCGTGTGCTGCACCAAACACAAATAAAAGGGACAAACGACCACGAGGATTCCCGACTAGGGAAACCGACACAGCAGTTGAGAAGGAGCTCCTCAGAACAGCTGCAACCTGACACCTAGGAGAGAGTTGAGCAACAGAGCTAGAGCCATCGGCGCAGCAGAGAGGTCCAGTTCCTCCTGTGGACTGACATAGTCAGTGTTCAGTGGTGTGGGGGACAGATTTCTTGAAGAAATTTCTATTGGAAAGTTTTGATTCCTAGAAATATTTAAGACATCCCTAGAAAACCAAGCAAAGGCAAATAATTCAGGAAAGGACACATAATCAAAGCATATTATACAGCATAGCTGTGAAGTAGAGTTAAATAGTCTTAAAATAATCTCTGAATACTGATTTCACCAAATAAAGGGATTCTTGAAGAATGGGTATATAGAGCTAAATACCTTCTACAGAAGGGAGATACAGTCTAAATTTTAAAGGTCAAGGTAGAAGAATATATGTAGAAAGAAAACAGATGTAGACATAAAAGCTAAAAGAAATAGCTAAAAGAGCTGTATATGGTTATTCCAGATAGGAAGATTTCTGGGAGAAGGAGGGAGCAGCAGACTAAATACTGACTTTTACAACTACCTGCATGTAAATTTTGTTGAAAATACAAATTATATTTAAAAATTAAAATACTGAAAAATCAGTCAATCTTTTTCTTCCCACTCACAGCTTCCACTCTTTTCCTTCTGGTCTGTGTAGTGTCATATTTTCAAGACAGTATTTCCTTAGCGGTTACTTGCCTAAGCACAGACATCACAAAACTCCTCTGCAAAGGTTGATGGCAAACTGTCCTCTCTTTTGAGAAGGAGAGAGAATGGGGATCATCAGTATTAATGAAAATAATTATCATATTCAAAGTAGGCTTGTGTTTTATTTACTTGAGCAGCCATCGTATTTCCCTTGTTAGAGCTTTATTATCTTGAGGGCAAGGACTATCTTATCCAACTTGCATTTGCACAATACTAAGATAATTGCTTGTGCACGAGGCGGACAACTAATTTCGTGAACTCATCCTGTAATAGAAAAAGTGCTACATAACTCACTGCTGAAGATCACTAAGGTCACCTTCAAAGTACTCACCTTGGGAAGCTACGCCCTGATGCCAGTGCCTAGTTATATAAACAAATCGATAAGGTGTCGTAACCTTGGCAACAGAGTTGTTTGTACAGTGCTGCCAACGTAAGCGCACAGTGGCAAGTTCGTGAACTGAATCATCAGATTTGGGGGACAACTACAGCTCTGATGGTCACTCCAGAAAAAGAGTCCCAAAACTGCTTTGAAGGGTGGACTAGGCGCTGACATTGGTGCACAGCTTCCCAGGGGGAATACTTCAAAGGTGACCATAGTGATCTTCAGGAGTGAGGTACGTAGCACTGTTTCTATTATAGGATCAGTTCACAAAATCAATTGTCTGACCTCATATTGCATGCACTCATAGTGGTTATTTTCATTGAAGATACTGAAAAATAATCAGGAGTTTTAAGAGGAAAAATGAAGCAGGAGGGACCCTCCTACAGGGACGAGGAGGGAGGGAGAGATGGGCGAATATACTCCAATAGAAGTTTTTCAGTTCTTGAGTCCTGACTCCATCACTCCATTTCAGGTTTTGTGGGACATCCAGATAACATAGTCCCCTTTAAGCTGGTTCAAACTATTTTCCAATGTTTTGCAGCTCAAAATGAATTAACTACTCACCAATTCCTTCCTATCTTTCTGGATTTCCTTGTCACACTGACCAATGTCAATGGAAAGGTATGGCTCCATTCTCCTAAGCCGGGTTCCTCATCATGTAACACACAGGACTTGGCCCTACCCTTCCCTAGTGGGCAAATCATTCTGGGTTTGTACCCTGGTCACTGTCACAGGCTCAGATAACGAAGAGCTGATTTTGGCAGGCAGGACAATTAGTACAGTTAGACAAGTGATAAATACCTACACTTACCGTGACAATTGTGATGAATTTAGTTAAAAGCACATATCAGCAAAGAGAAAGCCACATATAAGATCCACCATTCTTCCAGGTGGGAAATAGATGAAAAGATGGACTCATCACTAACCTGTTTTATTAAATTGATGGCATTTAAAAATAATTCTAGTATGATGCCAGAACAAATAGCCCACTTAGTAAAAACTTTCTGTCAATTTTATTCAGAAAATCAGTTCACTATCTGAATATTTGTCACTGTCTAGATAATCAACTCAAGTCTTCCTTTCACTGGAAAATAAAATATATTCATGCTGAGTCAGATTTTTTTTCCAGTTATTTAAAGAGGATTTAGTTCATGTTGAGAAATTCAATGCAATGTCTGATTGGCTGGCACCCATCTAAAGGGTCATCCCAAATATAGCAACACCAATATGCCACATGACCTTGAATAAATGAAATAGCTGCATAATGAAATCAATTCAACACTGATGTGATGTTGGAGATAAATATTACAGAAGTCTTAACTGTGTAACAAAAAGGGACCACCCAATATGGGACAGTGAAAGGAAAAGTCACTGGGCACTGAAAAGGTGACACATTTCTCTTACCTGGTTGACACTGATTACACCTTCTTCCTTGACAATTCGGCAAACACTGGCACTCACCACTGAGTGCATCACAGACGGTCCCAGGTAATGTCCCCAAGGAGTCACACTCGCACATCTGGCAGCCTTGGAAATCACCAGTGGGTCAGATTGTACCTGTGACGCTCACACCGATTACACTGAAGACCTGTTATTCCTACTTGGCAAGGACGCTGTCCTGTTGATTTGTCACACAGCAGAGAGCCATTTACTGTCCCAGTCTTATCACAATTACAGGACAGGCCGAGGAAAGAATTATTTTGCTGCAGGCTGAAGTATCCCTCCAAACATTGATTGCACTGTCTCCCTCCAACGTGGGGCTTACAGTGGCATTGCCCTGTCCGCGTGTCACAGACAGTCTCAGGAAGGGACCCAGCTGGGTTGCAGTCACAGGCCTTGCAACTGGTAATGTCCAGCCCATAGAAGTGTTCTCTGCATGTGTCACACTGAAGTCCCTTGGCTTGTTTTTTGCACACATACTGCCCAGAAAGAGGATTGCAGAGTTTGTTCACTGAGCCATGGGGGTTACAGTGGCAGGGCTCACATCCATCACCATTAAAACTTTGGAGGAATTTAAATCCAAAATTGCAGTGATCACATCGAAGCCCTAAAGAGAAAATGTGTTTAAAAGAGTTGAAAATGTGAAAGCGATTCTATCTGCGCTCTCAGATAGCTGAAGTACACACAATGCTACTGCTCATATTTGATGCAGACCCAAAATGTTGACTGTTTTCTCACAAGGAATGCCAGAAGGGGCGAGTCATATACTTCCAATGTGATGGCAGTACTTAATTTAGCACTCATGAAAATTTACTTTTGTAATGTACTTTATTAGATTTTATTCATTTTTACTTGATGCAAAGAAAAATGCTTAATACAAATGTTGCTTTTGTTGCACAGTTAGAGCTCTTCTCTTAAATATTAAACCATTACTTGAATAACTATTATTATATATTAGTTATAGATATTAAAACTACAATTTATTTTATTTATTTACCACTAGTATATTAAAATTACTATTTTAGTGATTTTAGAATGTCCATTGAAAAGTATAATAGAGAGCAAAGTACATTTTCAAAGCCATACCAAAGCACTGAGTAGTACCACATTTTTTTTTTCCTAGAAATCAGAATCTCCTAAAAATTGTTTAATAAAATGTTAATCTGGTAACTGTTTTTGGGATAACCGCATATATATCTACTTCTGAATATCACAGATTTAAATAATTAATAAAAATAAAACATCTGAGCCATTTTTAATTTCAGTGTTTTGAAATGCTACTATATTTTATCATTTTCAATTAATATAAATTATACTCTCCTTGGCTCATAAAGCAATACCACTGCATGTCATATTGTGTGATTCAGAACATACTTCTTTCAACACTAAGTACATCCTGCTGTTTATGTAGCTTCTATTTAAGGGAGTAACATACATATTTCACAAACAGAGAAAAGGGTTCTAGCACCTCAACTTAAATCTCTGACAACTCAGGGGAGTTTCAATAAGAACATTACAAGGCATGGAATAAAAAAATACATATTTTGAATAGTAAGTATTGACAAGCAAAATGCTTTCTTTAGACAGCCCTCACACACCCATGAATTTACAGGACTGACTATGTGGGGTTGAATCAAATGAAACTTTTATTTCAAGCTTTAATAGCATTAAAAAAAATTAGTCCTAAAATAACATTCAAAAACACACTCAGGAATTCATAGCAAAGCATTTCCTGAACAGGAAGAAAATGCATAATATACATGTATATATATGAATAAAAATTCAAGAACTCCAATGGAAGGCAAGTTCTTTAACAGTGATAAATGGCTCACCTAAGGCATATCATTTAATTTCAATAAGGAAAATAAAAAAGGACCACTATTGCTGCAAATTTTAAAAATAACTGTATTGTTAACAAGAATTATGACTCATTTTGAACTATTAAAATTGGTCTACATGGATTCATATCATATCCATTTTAAAAATATGCGCGGTGCTTATTTGAATATGCCATACATATCCCTGACAGGTAATCTATTCCTAACGATACTCGGGAAGGCCTACAGGGCATCACATTCGCTGTTAACAAGTGCAGGCGAGTTAGCGCACTTGGCATTTAATTCACATTCTTCTCCCTTTTTATTCTAGATGAATGACCTACTTTAGTAAAATTATTGGTGCTAATGTATTTTGCCGGCGATAGGATCATTAGTAAGATTTAACAGGTTTGTTAAGTCGAACTGTTTGCTTCTGAAGCATATACAACACACATTAGTATTTTTTGTTTTTTGTTTTTTTCTTATTAACAAGGGAAGATTGAATGTTATTTGCTAATCCCATTAGAGAAAGAAATATTCATACATGTCAAGTTGGTATTCTTTTAAAAATCACAGAATGTGCAGAAATAACTTGAGAAATAACATCAAAATGGTGATTTCATCTTCAAAGAGATATATTTATATTTTCCTGCAGAAAACTAGGTAAATGGCAGAACAGTCATGACAAATTCTAAGCAAATAGTAAATTTTGATCTTTTTTTCTTCCTTAAGCTCTGAAATCTAATCATCACAGGAAAGATTCCATTGATAGAAGTAACTATGTCATTGTATTTAAAGACATTTGTTTAAGTTGTTTTCACATTTTGAATTTAAAACAGATCTCACATTAAAAACAAAGGATGCCATGAAGACAAAATTCGAAGGTCTTAAAATTCTTTCAGCATCACAGAGCACACTTCTACAAAATTATGCTCCTCTGTACAAGGTGTTCGTGCTTTTTTTCTGAAGTTAATGTTTGTATGTTTGAAATGCAATTTATGCTATAGATTTTGATGCAATCTTTCTTTTGATGCAACCAGAGTGATCTTATGCGATGCTCTCAGGCACACCCATGTTACGTTTTATTAAATTAAAATGAAATGCTTGTCTAGCTGAATTAATAAAATGATGTACCTATTATCTACATATATAAAAAAAGAATTGGTTTTAGTGTCATATCACAGAAATGAAAATCCCATTCAGAATATGTTCACATGTATGTGCATTACGTACGTATGCATTTGTGTGTGGGGTGTGTGTACACGTGTGTGTGACTGTCAGCATGTTTTCACTGTAAGGTTCAGGTCAACGTTAGAAAAACTGTGGGAGACTTGGTGTCTTGAATGACAATAGAAAGGTAAAGGTCTTTTTTAAACTTTCTGTATGATCCAAGACATGCTCAGTTAAAATGTAAGGCTCTCTTCGCTGGGAAACTTTCCTCTATAATATTCTCATATATCAAAATTTCAAAGTGCATTATGTACACAGTGCATTTTGGGCACTTGATAAATTTTGTCCTTATGTGGCTGTGGTTCCCCTCAAAAATGTTGGATGTAATAAATTGCTATAATCAAATCTAATTTCTGAAAAATACCTGTGGGAGTAACAAACAAAAAAGCACGTCGTGTATAAAAAAAAAATGATAAATAACACTGAAGCTAGCTGTTTATTATAATCAGCTTGGCACTGAATTACAAAATTAAAATTATGTGGCCCTTTGTAACTGACCCTAGCAATACACATGATCTGTGGAATTATGTTGACTTATTTTGCATTTCATAGGAACAGTTCAAAGAAATATAATAGAAAAAAATTGAGAGATTTATCACAAAGGACCCTGTAGCACAGAATATTTTGAAAAAATCCATTTATTTTGGTCTATTAAGAAAACTAGCATGGAAATGATTTGCTTAGAACTCATTAAGTATAAAAACATTTTGAAAAAGTGCTAATTTTCTAAAAGAAACATCTATGCAGTCAGCAAATTATATTTTTCCTATGACTTATTAGTGTGGGACCATGTGAACTAATGCAGCTTACAGACTAAAGAAACTTCTAAGGGGTTGATTAAACTGAGCTTCGAGCTGAAGTTGGATAGGATTATTAATTTAATAATTTTTTAGCCAGTTAATTTCTTCCAAATTGTTTTTTTCTTTGCCAGCCTGCCTTGAGCCAAGATATATGCTTTACTCTTCAGTTAAGAAATCAAACAGAGAATGTTATTCCAGATGGTAATAGAGATGTGACTGTAAGCCTTTGCATTACATGTACCAATGACATTTGCTTTGCACTTGCACTGGCCTGAATTTGGGTGACAGGTAATATCTCCATTCACCGTCCCAGAGGTATTGCAGTTGCAAGGACTACAGCCATCAGGATCCAACTCCTGGAGGTTGTAGAATCCATCCTGGCACTGATTGCATTGTCTGCCAGAAACATGTCTCTTGCAATTACACTGGCCTCCAATCTAGGGAAGATACAACATTTTGTAGAAAGATGAACGAATCTATTTTTAGATAATTTGCTCATTAGGTACAAGACAGGGAGGGAGGGAGAAAAAAATTTTAAATGTTAGACAGACAAGCAGGTCATATGGTATTTTTCCTCCTCACACGAAAACCAGGACGCTTCAGCAGGGGGAATGTACAGATAGAGCTGAATGAAAATAAACCCCAGAGAAGTCAGTGCTATGTGACTAAAGGGGAAACGTGGCATTAAGCATTCGGCACCATACGAAAAACAAATCAAAATACAGTCACGTGGAGACTGAAAATACCAAAGACAGCAGTTCATTTGGTCTTTACAACTCGACCTCTCTGTTTCGTTCCTCTCATTTACTATTTCTTTCATTCAAACTTGTGTTGTACATACCAGGTGCTTCACTTAAGGAAGAATCTTTCTATAATAATATTATCCCATCCAGGCTTTAACAGTGTTTAAATTACAAGTCTTTGTCAATAACATGTGCCTATGCCTGCTGATACGGACCCTGGTCACTTTTTTGTTTTTGCACAATACTGCTTTTAGGAATACTTCAGCATATCTACGGTTGATTTGTAGCACGACTTAATCACATTAAGTGTATTTAGATGATTTATGTCGTGGTTAAAAAAATGCAAAAAACGTTACACGTTTTAGAGCTTTGTCAAGCAAAATAGTTGAAAAACAATGGTATATTTTTCTTCTTCAAGCTGCTATTTGAGAATGAAAATACATAAACATATAACTCTCACCTACTATATGCACAGATCATAGAATGTTGTTAAAGAAAGGTAATTAAGAGCTACAAGATTTTATAAGGGAACATATAGGCATAAAATGTGGTGTACACATAGGGTATTCAATACCTTAGGACTTTCATGAAAGATGTGAACACAGACACGGAATCTCTTCTATCACTGGCGTTTCTCCCCCTTGTGCTCAGACTGAATTCACGCTTGGAGGCAGGCAAGCACGTGTGAAAAGACAGGGTTTGATTTGCCTTTCAACTCAGGGATGTTCAAAAAGACCACACAATGTTGGAATCAGTCACCAAGTTGCAAAGAAGGGCTTTTTAATTCAGTCACTTTCACAAATCTATCACTGTCTCATTTTCCCTAATCGGAGAAATAAGGACTCACTAGGGTCCTTATTTAAGTATAAAATAATATCAAAATATTGAAAACTGAAAGATAAAGATTTATACATGCCCCAGATGTAGTTATAGGTAATAATGAACCTCAACATCAAAGATGCCGATGAATTGCCTCCTGGGACTGGACTATGTTGGTCCCCACCCCCATGGGAACTAGATCATTCCTCAAGACGTAGCTTCTTACGGAAACCTAAGGCACGCACCACCTGGAACGTCCATGCCTCCTGACTGCTCGACAAGCCACCGGTAACCCCAATGCCATTCCTGCTGAAAGATAAGGGGGCTCCTTCAGTTTCCGGGAATTCTGTGTGCGCTGACCCTAATTTCTGCTGCTTCCATTCAGGAACAGCCTTTGCCACCCCAGAGCTCTGCCCTGTCGCACTGTCATGGCGAAACTTGGCCCATGCCTCCATTTCAAGAAAAGGAGTTCTTGTTTTTTTGTTTTGTTTTAATGTGTTAATAAAAATTAAACTTTCCTCAAGTTTTGGAGTGCAAGAAGAGTGAGAGCATCACTCTGCAATGGATAATACCTACTTTTGCCCCAGCTGGACCTTTTCTAGGTGTCCGCAGGCCCATGAGCCACCCTCCCCCTCACCCCACCTCACCCCTCCCTCCGGAGCAGCACCCTACTCTTCACACCTGCCGCACACCGCTCACACAGAACCTCGCGGAAGCACCCATCACTGCCTGGACTTGCATGACATCTCTGTCTCACCAAGGTGCCTCTTTTTTTCCCCAACAAAATCCAATTTCTCTATATGAGAAACTGCTGCAAATAAGATAACACGATTGTAGTGCCATATCATTAACCTAAATGTTTGTATCGTGTATAGAAATTACACTTTCTCTATATTAGCTATACCTTAAAATGTGGATTAAAAGTAAGTGACAAAAGGCTTTATCGTTTTATAAAATGAGTGCGTTTTAATTGATTTCTCAAAATTTACCTGAAAATACAGCTTGACTTCTGTACAACTCAGCTGTAGATTCTCTTGATTTTATGTCAGGGCATATAAATCTGCTCACACTCTAAGACCAATTTCTGTCCATCACGAAGCAGCAAGAGAGAAGGGTACGCCCCCTCCCTTTAAATACGCATTTCCGAAAAGTCAGGTACAACGCTTCTTCATTCCCATGCTTTCTGGGAGACTCCCATACCAACCCTGCACTGACTTACTGGTTTTCTCTGGCCAATCGGATGTCAGCAAGCATGATGCAAACAGAGGCTTGAAATGCTGGCACTTTCGGTATCCATTCCCTCTTGCTGGCTTGGCACCGTGAGACCACCTTGTAAAGGAATAGAAACAGGTACTATTCCCAACCCGGCAAGACTGTGAAGCACAGATGCTCTGGCTCAATGCTTTCAGGTTGCTCCTCCCCCATCTTCACAAGTGTGATGATCGACAGTCTGCCGGATACTTAGAGGAGATACTCTGTGGGTCTCTGGAATTATCCTCCTGTGCTGCTCTGTCTGCAAACTCTAGTCACTTTGAACTCACCAAACTCTCAGCTCCACCTCTGAAATTGAGATGATTCCCCCAGGCTTCACCTGGGTTTTCTCTTCCTGTTCCTTAGCCTGGAAACTCTCCAAGGCAGTCACATAGGGCAACTGTAGGACCTACTTAATTTCTGTCTCAAGACCTCTCCATTTTGGACTGTCCTGCAAGTCTGCTGCTCCAGACTATGCAGCAATGGTGGGAATGCACAGTCAATAATGTGACAATTCAAACAATGCATGTGGCAGACACATTAGCAGCAAGAGAAGAGAGTAAGATTCTGCAATAATTATTCTAGTCAGCTTTCTCAACTATCCTCTACATTAAGAAATGGAATTGTATCAGGGTGAATTCAAGGCATTGAATCATTCTCACATGATGACTTTTGTGTGTGTGGAAATAGCACTTTTGTGTTTAAAGAAAATATGAAGTGTGATTTAAAGATTAATAAATTAGATGAGCATGGTCAATATTTATCAGAGGTTCTCTATGTAAGAAACACCTTATTTTAAGTAATTTAAAGCTACATTTTTGAAACAGCAAGAGTATAGGTCTTACTAAGCACTCATCTGGCTGGTGGTAGGGACAATCTTCTATGGTTTATACTTTCTCAGAGAACGAGACCTCACTAAAAGCCAATGAGGTAGCACTGATATTGCCAAACAAAGTAAAAAATTTGAAAAGCACACTCAAAAGATTAAGAACAGGAAGTCTATCCTGGAAACTGAATTTGATTTGGAGGGTTTTGTTTGAACAGGAAGAAGAAAAACAGAAATGAGAGCAAAAAAGACATCTTTGAATCGATGATCACCTTCTTGAGAATAGTCATCGATGGTGAAGGAGGCAGAGAGAGGACAGAGAAATGGGAGACTTAACGTAGACTGGAAAACAGCCCGGCAGCCCACATTTTCACCAGGTATTCTGTACATTCAGTTTAAATGAGGTAATACCAGGTGAATGGGACTCCAAAAGAATCAGGGACAGAGATGGTATGGCCACAGCGGTCTTGAGTCTCTCCAGATCCTCATATAAACACAGGCAGAGCCCAACAGCAAAACCAGAAACGGCCATGAATACTATTTAAAACAGAACTAGGAAGCCAGCGACTCCCACCGAGGAGGAGTGAGAACCGACAGTCACCAGCCCAGTGTGGTATGAGGACCTTGTGCGGAGAGCGCAGGTAGAAGTCATGGACACCTGACTTTCCAAAGACCTGAGAACCAGACACGAAGTGCGCTGTGAGGACGGGCCATGCCCAGGGGGAGGGGTGGCTGACGAGCAGTAAGTGATGGTGGCGACCGGCTGAGGACTGAAGAAACCCCAGCAGTGCAGCCTCCACGAGCTCCCAGAGCTGACTGACCCGGGCAGGGCCCCACCCTGGGGAGACGCCCCTGAGAGGGGACGGGCAGAGCAGTCCTGAAGGTAGGATGGGTTTCTCATTGGCAATGGAACATGTAAATTTTACCAAGTGAATTTAAAACCAATAATACTGAACAATACATTTTGGGAAGGTCAAAAAAATTTTTTTGTAAGATGATAACCTAAGTTTTATTACATGGGAAGGTGAAATTTAAGTGACCAGTTCCCAGGTGTTTCTTTTAGTCACTATGAGATACTCCTTGACTAGCACTGTGTCTGGTACATAGTAGCATCCCCCAAATTGGCTGTTTACTAACTACATTAATTATATTTTACATTGCTATATATTGGTGCAATGCGTCCAAAGACAGCACCAAATATTGCAGGAGTTATAGAAATCACAATTTCTACTTGCTTGTCATCGAAAGTTAAGACTTGAATACCTTCTTAGAAAATACTCCAAATTATTCTCCATTTGAGTAAAACAATATTGCTTTTTTACAGTATTTGTCTCAATCAAGCGTGCATGCCATTCTGAAATACTGAAAACCAGTGTATACACAAAAATACATTCAACACACACGGAGGGGCTTCTCAGGATGGCTCCTGTGACAGCTCACACCCAAGTAGCTCCAGACTACAGAATTACAAGTCCCTGCAGGTTAAGGCACATTCATTTAAAAAAAGCTTTATGGGGGTAGTTCTGATGAACACGAGTATTTAAGAATTAGTGGTTAAGTACTTGCTGCGTATCCCATCACTGCAGTAAGTCAGGTGATTCCTAAGAACGTGGTCTCTTACTGTTTTTGTCCCTCTGCCATGCATCTCCTCAAGTTACTGACAGTTCCATCTCCACGCATCAAATAAAGAGTGTTTCTGAACTGAGTCAACATGAGAGTATTTACACTCCTGAGTATCTCAATGTTAATTCCAGCAATAAACTGGTTTTAGTACTTTTTTTATTTTTTTTAAAGAGCTTTTATGAAATATCTAACCATTTGTAGCACTACTGGTACATTTAAGGAAAAATACGTATTTATCTACCTTGATCTGCCTATCATCTATCTACAGTACATTCTCCCAGCTAGGAGATGCTCAGCCTTGAGATGCAGGCCCTGAGAATTACCACTATTTCTAGTTCAGATAGAATGATTTCTTTCCTTAAGCTTCTGTCCCTCTAGAGAAGAAAAGTCCACATTAAAGGAGCAGGCTACCTTTGTAAGGTACTCATTCCACTTCAAAAATAACTAAATGAATCTGCAGCAGTGTCTGCTACACATACATGTCACCGAGAGGAGAATGCCAGGTGAATGATGTACATCATAATACTTGTTTCCATTTAAGTGTTTTCTGACACTGCTGTTCATCATCTTGCTCAGCTGTCGAAAATATGCATTGGCGAAGAAAAGCCTCTACTGGGTGTAAAACCGAGATGTCTTTTCTTTTCCACTCTACAATGGCCATCATTTGTCAGGCTGGTATAGTTTTACAGCCCCACCACCCCACCAACCCCCTCCAAGTGGTATTTCCAAGAAACACTTTCCAAACTTTCCCGCTGTAAGCTGAGGCAGGTGCCAAAGGAAACATTGTGGCATGCTCAAAGTGACAGTGGGAACGGGATACATTTTTTCTCAGTCTTTTAAGTCTTTTAGATGGAAAGAGTGTAAGATGTGCCCCACACAGTGCTGTTCCAGCAATGGTTACGTACCTGAATGGTGTGAAGAGAAGTTCTAGAATTACAGTCCTAGCTAGCAAAGGCGTATAATTTCATATTGCATCATCCTCCACCTCCCGTTTGTTTTTTTTTTTTTTTTTTTTGCTCATTTAGATCTATTTTGCTTAGAGGTTATAAACTATAATTTGTAAAAGATGCACGTAACCATTTGAAATTAGAGCACGTCATAAATATCATGAGAATGGCACAACGATACAGTGTGGTCTCACTGTCATTTGCAGCAACATTCATTCATTTTGACCTTATCAAAACGAAAGTTCTCATAGCAGCATTTTAAAAATAGTTTCAACTTGAATTAATGCACCTTCCATGTCTACAGTTAACGTTGTAGATACATACCCTTTTAGGAAAGTTAATTCATTTGGTTTAATAATCTTTCATTCATTTTGCTAAACTCGACCAAAGTTGCTATATGAATTCACACAGTAGCTTGCCTGCTTACAATAGTGTTAATTTACTGAATTAGTGAAAATATAAATTCCAAATATGAAGAGAGGAATTTGCCTATTTGAGATGATAAAGAAACTAAAACGAGGCTTTTTAAAAGTGTCACCACAAAATATTTAGTTTATATGTAAGACAATAAGCTACATATAAACTCCTTGGTATGTATTAAGCACTAAACAAGCTACATGAACTCCTCAACAGCACTTGAATCTCCATGGGTTTCAAGAAATTAATTTGCTACTCAACGAAAAGTACCTTGTTATTTCCTGACTACTTAAGCAATTTTTTAATAGTTAGGATTAAATCCATAGGATTGGACATAATGACCCCAAGGCAAATGGGTGTGTTTCTTTCCTGCCTTTGGATGGTATACATAAATTTCCAGTTTAGCAATCTCCTGGGGAATGTGTATATAAGTAAGACTCAGGAAACAAACAATATAAATTCAGAATTCCTTTTCCCCCGATTAGTGGTGTGAACTTGAAAGAGCTACCTAGTTTCTCTGAGGCTCCGTGTCCTTAGCTCTACATTGGATATGGTAAGGACTGAACAAACTGACTGAAAGTCCTCAGCAAAATCCTTTGCACGTGGCATGCGCAAAACAAATGGAACAGAAAATTCTATCAACAAGTTTACGTCCTCCTGCATTTTTCAGCAATACGTAATCTGCCCACCAACCTCACACATGTCAAAATGTGGCACTCCCACGTGTGGTACCAACACTGTACATGCAGACCAAGGTGCCGACCAGGACTGCAGCCCACCAGGACCTGAAACAGCTTCCCAGTCCTGCAGAAGAACGCTGGGGAGCCCAGGGCCCTTGGCACTGATTCGCCCTTGAAGCTAGGAGGGACCCGTCTCTGGAAGTGATCAGCACACTGGTCTGGCCATGGCGGAAGGAGGCTGGCTGCATCCTGTTCCTGGATAAATGAGGACCATCGAAAAGCACATGCAAAGGGTCACTCTGATGCACTGACGAGTTTTTAGAACAAACTCAGCAAACCTACAGCATATGCAAGTATACGAGTTCACACACATCCACACAGATATACATGCTATAGGTATAGAGTATTTCCATCTGCATGCATCTATCTACCTACCTATTATCTATCCCCTATGCTGGCTGCTCTTGCTAAAACTCTTAAAATACTCATCTTTTTAAACTGCTGTCAGTATCTGCAGTCCCTCTGCATCCTCCATGTAGAACCACTCTCTCACCTGCCCCCTACCTGGGCGCACCTAGCGGGGCTGTGGTTATGTGCTTGTCCCTGGGGCCTGGCTCACATGTGGTAGATAACAAGCAGGCATTTTCACTTCCTGCAGGCTGGCCCTCCTCCCGCCCACATTTTGTTACTCTTCTTCTATGCTGAGGCAGTTGTGGCTGACACGGTGGCCCTGCCACCAATATTAATGAATGGTCTGGTGCCCACAAGGTGCTGATGAGATACTGTGTTCTCAGGGCTTCTCAGTGAACAGAAGCCACTCACTTCTGTATGGAGCAGACACCACCGTCTTCCCTCCTGGGCCACCTTCTGTCATGCGGGGACTAAGCAGAGATTGCTGGCTCCCGTCAAGGCCATTGTCCTCTTCCATAGAACGTACGTAGTGCAGCTGGGAAGTGCTACTCAGCCGGGGACTGCATTTCCCAGACCTCCTTGCAGCCAGCATTGCCATGTGACTAGTTCTCACCAACAGGATGACAGAGGAAGAGGTGGGTACCTGTTCTGGACCAAGATTTTTCAAAGGTGGGAGTTGTTTCTCTGCACTGTCTTTTCCTTTTCTAGGGGAAGGCAAAGCCAGGCAATGGGAGAAGGCTGTGAAAGAGAACGCACATTAGGGGGTGAACTTATTATACAACGAGCTGACAATGCACTGTAGAATTGTATGCCTGAAACCTATGTAATCCTTGCTAACAGATGTCACCCCAATAAAAAAAAAATTAAAAAAAAAAAAAGAAATTAAATTCTATATTGTTTGGGCCACATCTGTTTAGATTTCAGTAGCAATGCAATGGGCCTCGTATCATATTATTTTACACGTATTCGTCACGTCACCACCGGCGGGTATCTAACATCCCGGCGAATGCTGTTGCCACTGTGAACCTAGCTTTAAGCGGCTGCGGTGTTGTTGTTTGGCCAAGTTTGTACCCCCTGGCCCTTAGGATGAACTCATTCCCAAGGAGCTCCCGGATGCATCCAAACATATGGAACGCCGCTGGGGACCTCAGCTCGGGCGCAGCTGCACCCCTTGTAACTCCAGGCCCTGCCACAACCCGGACTCCCGAATGACTCCGTCAGCACGCGCCGTTCCGTCGAGCTCAGATCCGCTTCCCCCCTTTCCAGTGGACATGTCGGCACCTTGGTCCCCATCCTTTGTAGCTGGCTCTGTACCTCCTCAGGTTCATCAGTTACTTCTCTGCTTTTCGGCTGCAAGAGAACTGTCACCACTCATCTCCCCTTCAGTGTCCGAAGGAGAGGCCACGCGACCTACGTCCAACTCTGCATGTCTACCCTTAAGCTCCAGCTGAACCCCCCACCTGCTACGCCCTCCACCACCCGAGGGCTTACGGTCAGTGTCCGGACATCCCATTATTCAGGGCAGAGCTTCTCAGAGGCTGAAGAAGCAGGTGAGTTGTTCCTGTTTGAACACTCGACTATGTGGGTAACACAAATACAAGGCAACACATTTCTGGAAAACTCCCACAGTGACTTGTGGACAAGTTGTGGTAATTAATGACAAATCCCTAGTTCTGTGCAGATGAAAAACAGTTGATGGACTGCAGGAAAGGGTCCATTATGCAGAGAAAGTATATTCTGCTCCACTTTCTAATGTATTTTCCTGAAAATTATCACTGTGGCAGAACAATCAATTATCATGAGTAGGGTCCTTATTCCGTAGGATTCCATCTTCCATGGGTCAGACCTGGAAATTCTTCCTTCATGGGTGCCTTTCCATTCCATCTAATTCATTTCAAACCCTAGTCGCCGGCCTTATTAATCTATTTTTTAATGCCTCTTAATCATGTCTTTCTGTTCCGCTTCTATTGCAGCAGTCTATAGATGCCTTATTGAGCATCACAATCAACCATTCTTTCTTTTTATATAATCACAACTATATTTTCAGTTTTCAGCCAACTTTCAGATTCTTTTATTTATTGTTTTTTTTCTTTCCATTTTTTTAAAAGAAAACAGCTTAGGTTAGATCCTCTAATCTTGAGGACGCAGCTTTGGGTACAATTCCACTGTGATTTAACAGGGGCTCAGTGGTGTGGAAGACTTAGAAAACCATTTGATTTTAAGATGGGATTCCGAGAAGGAAACGGAGTGAGCCCACTTTTCACCAAGTGTACACGTGGGGGCAGGGGCCCCCAGTGACCTCGCTCCACTGTCCAATCCACATCCTGCTTCTTCGATCTATACGTCTTGGACAGGCAGTGTGCGGCAACTTTGATGCTGAGCAGTGGTCCACTGACCAACAGCAACAGCACCACCTGAGGACGTCCAAACGCAGAACCTCAGTCCCCGCTCCAGACTCCTGAGTCAGGACCTGCTCTTCGAAGGCTATCTGACATAAGTCACATGCACGTGAAAAGTCTAAGAAACATCGCTCTGGCCGACCGCCTACGTCGTGACTGTTGTGGCTTAGCCCTCAGCCACAGCCAAGAACAGAGCAAAGTCAGAGAGAGGGAGAAGGCAGGAGGGATGGAGAAGCTCCCCAACAGGAAAGCACGCAGACGTCATCTGCTGAACGCCTGCCACGTGAGTCAGGCCCGATGTGAGGGGCTTTCTCGGAAGTCCCCTCATCTCATCAGCACCTGCTGTGCAGGTGGCACTGGCAGGTACCCCGGCAAGTACAGGAAGGGAGAGTGGGGCTAGAGCCAGAGACTGCTTTCCCCTCAGAGTAGAGGCTTCTGGGAGGTCCACGCATGTGGACTCCAGCTGTGAGTTCACAGATCCTTCTCCGAGCATCTCAGAATACTCTCTTACAAGCATCCTCCAGGCCTGGGGCTCGAACTAGTTGCTCTGGATTTAAGTTACAGTAGATGAGGAAAAGAGAATGGCCAACCTCCAACTCAGGACAGAAGTCAAAGAGCTCATGCCTGGAGTTGAAAGGAAAGAAGAAGAAAGGGCAGTGACAGCCTGGGAAGCTCACGTGGTATGTATCTGCACTAACTACCCAGGCTCTTCCTAACAGAAGTGGACTCATTTCCCCCCCGTGTAGTTTATTTTAATCTTTTTTTGGATCACGTACACATTTGGGGTCTCACCAAAGTACCGAAAGCTTTCCTCTGAAAGACGCATGAAGAAACCAACACAAAAAATACCCAGATGCACTCCCACACACAATTTAAAGGTGTGGATGGGTGCCCTAAAACTCATCCATGGGGAGCCCTAGGGACCAAGATGCTACATAAAGGACTCCTCCATCCTAATAAGGACTCTTCTCCATTTTCTACTCTCTTATTAATATTAATATGATCATTGTGCTTCCGATGTTTTGTGTGTCTTGACTTTGGCATTGGTATTTTTAGGACGCAGTGACTCAGAGCTTTACTTCATGCCGTTCTCGGGATCTTGGCAGTCACATGAGGAAGAGTTACAGCATTTCTTCTGGAAGAATAAGGCAAACATGCCATAGCTCATGAGGTTGGACAGAGTTTCAGAGGACAAGTGCCAACGGGAAAGTTCCTTCCGGAACACACAGTACACAACACAGTCACTTGGGCCATTTGGGGCTGGCTGGATTCCTAAGTTATTAAAACAAAATGAGACTTGAACTATTGCCTAATTTTCTTGTGTGCTCCCTAATATTATTAAGGATTGTGATTTCATGAATTTTAAAAATGTCCTTGAATTTAATTTTGCAGTGTAGAATTTTGACATTGTTGACAACGTTCTAGAACATGTACTATGTTGTCCCACGTAAAAATACACGTTTTTAGAAATAGTCTGTAACCTATTTAGGCAAGGTGTACGTGTCACTCTATTTTCACATGTAATAATAATCTTTGTGTCATATAATTTGTGTCTGTACTTAAAGCACGAGAAAATAATAAAAATTAAAGTAAAAGAGGAATGAGATTTAGAGATAGACAACATGGAGGTTTTAAATTCATAAAACAGTTCTATCGTCGTATCTGCATTCAGATTCCCAGATGCAGCTTGTCCTGGCTACATATTGGATTTCATGAAAAATTTTATTTTCTTCTACTATAAAATTATCAACAAAGCAAAAGAGAAAGAAAAAAGGTAAAAAGAAAAATATTTTTAAAACAAAAAAGTTAATATTTTAAAGTATGTCTTTTCTTTTATGCATTTTTAACTACAATTTTGCACATGGAAAATACTGACGTATAGGAGTATCTATTAAAAAGCTTTCTCTCTCCCTCCTGTATTTCCTGCTCCAGAGACCAAAATACATGTGAAAACGTGTCCCTTCTTCTTACTGTGGTATAATATTCTATTGAGTGGAAAAACCAGCATTAATTTGTCCACTTGTCAGTTGATTGACATTGGGTTATTCTCCAGGCTGATCATTATGAATTTTAGAGATACGAATGTTCATGAGTAAGATTACGTGACGATATACGAGGTTGGACCATTAATTTTGTGAACTCATCCAGAAAAACTGCTCCTCACCTCAGAGCTGAATAGCCCTGTACTCACCTTTGAAGCACTCCCCTTGGGAAACTGTGCAAAGAAGCCAGCGCCTCGTTCATTGATCCTTCAAAGCAGTTTTGGAACTGTTTTTCTGGAATGGCCATGAGAGCTGTTGTTGTCATGACACCTTACCAAGTGGTTGTGCAGTGCTGCCCAAGGAAGCACGCGGCAGCAAGTTCACAAACTTAGTTGCCAGATTTGGGGGACGAGGACCGCTCTGACAGTTACTCCAGAAAGAGTTTCAAAATCACTTTGAAGGGTGGACTAGGCCCTGGCATCGGTGCACGGCTTCCCAAGGGGAGTCCTTCGAAGGTGACCGTAGTGATAGTCAGCAGTGAGGTGTGCAGCACTTTTTCTAGGATGAATTCACCAAACTGTCTGACCTTGTATGTTTTCATTTTGCTTGGGTATATACCTGAGAGTGAAAGTGCTGGGTCATACGGTAACTCCATATTTAATATGTCGAGGAACATCAGACTGTGCTCTGTCTGTAAAAGAGGGTACACATTTTACATTCCCACCAGCGGTCTACGGGAATTCCGATGACCTTCACATCCTCACTGATGCTTGCTATTATCTGTCCTTTTAATGACAGCCATGCCAGTTGAGTGTGCAGTGGATCTAACTGTGGTTTTTATCTGCATTTTTCTGAAGACTATTAGATGGAGCATCTTTTCATGTGCTTATTGGCCATTTGTGAATTGTCCTTGGAGAATTACCTACTTAGATCCTGTAGCCATTTTTAAGTGTGTTGTCTTTTTGGCTACTGACTTCTGAAGGTTCTTTCTGTGTACTGGACATGAGTCTCACTGGACCTTTTATATTTGCAATGACAAATAATGCCCCCTTTTTATGAGCTGGTAATCTATCCCAAATCTTTCATTACAAAATCATGTATGGTTATGACTTTGTAATAAAATCATAACTCAAGTCCGGGCATTACTTCTGCCAGACCCAGTATCTTCTCTCATTCTTTGTGTTGAGGCAGGATGTATCGACCCAGGTTAATTAGAATCTGTGATCATGTAGGTCACACATCAATTTTTTGACATTGTAATACAAATGTACAAAATTATAAAAATCCAGTGAACAGTTAAAATAGAGAAAAGGTGGGAATAAGAAATTCAGAAGTAGGACCATCGTAACTTTCATTTGGATCTATATGTAAATGAGTTTTGTTATACTATCTTCCATGAAGGGAAGAAATTGTTCTTGTTTAATTACTATGACTTATTAATTTAATTACTATCACTTATTAACCATGCTCAGACACATACTTTACTTCCCAGTTTATTTTGAACAGAAGACATCCTGATAAATACAGTCCTCAATTCCACCAGCAGAACCCAAATGAGTTTGTGAAAGAGAGTAATTCTTTACCTTCAATGCTGAGGACTCACCTGGTCACAAAGGAGGCTGCTGTTTCTAGGGCTAACTTTGTCACAATCACAGGGTTTGCAGACATCTGTGGCTGAAGGAGCTGCACCAACTCTTCGGAAAAAGTAATCCTCACACAGCTCACAGTTGTGTCCTGTGTCAGGGAAAGGGCACGTGCTATGACTTCCAATTCATTAAAATCAGCTGTATAATTCAAAATTAAAGACTGTATTCCTTTGAGGGAATTCTATAATTTTCGGGACGTCCGTTTTAATGCACCTTTCATCTCTACCTGCCAATTTAGTGATCCAGAGCATATGAAACAATGAACCCGCTACAAACGGTGCTTTACTTCATTAAACGCCCATCTGTTATTTAATACCGCACTTCTAAAAGGCTGTGCTGCGTACATTTTTCAAGAGTTTCTTTCTAAACTTAAAACTTTTCTTAATTTCCAGGGCCAGGCACCTCACCGAAATCCAAGATGAGAAATTCCTGTAGGTGTGGTAGATAACAGTTGTCCAGTTAGAAGCCAACTAGGTATGTGGTATCAGCTCTTAATGTAATCCATTGCTTTGTAATTAACAAAATTCAAAGGAAATGTTTCTATTAGTGCTTAGTTTTTACTTTTTTCACTGCAAATGTCAAGAGAAATTTATTACATTTAGATATATCAAATACATTACATATTAAATGTTAAGAGTATTCTGACATAATATAATTATCAGGTAACTCCTACAGTTTACAATTTACTAATTGGAAATTTTCCCTTATGGCTGTATATGAAAAAATAGCCCAATCTACAGGCAGTTTTTAGAGTAAATATGACTAGCATATAGGATCACTGAAATAAGCTGAAATACAATTCAAGGTGGTTAATTTCCCCTTTAAACATTACACATTCTGCTCAAATATTCCTGAAATTGGACCACTCCCAGAAAACTATAAAAACAACTTAATCAAGTGAAAACTTACATTCTGATGGGCAGGGTCTATGGATTTACAATATTTCTAGAATATGTCCATTTACATATACTGATGACTCCCAACTTGATACTTCCAATCTAGAAATATCTCCTTTATTTGTCATCCCATGAATATTTATTGGGTGATCACCAGCTCCAAGCACTGTGTTGAGAGCTGAGAAACAGAGTAGTGAGTAAAAGACTTCCTCACAGAACTTTCCTGCAGGCTAATAAATCCTGCATTCTCCAAATACATTTATAGTTTAATCAAATGCTATAAATTTTTTTTAAAAAAGCAAAACTTGTCCTGAAAAGAAATAATCTAAGACGAGATCACTAATTCTGAAGATGACCTAATTACCTGGAATTACGAAGATAGGATGAACGAGCTCTGGTTTTCAAATGTAACAGTATGAAAGTACTGACTAAAAGAAGACAGCAATGACATAATTTACAATGATATACACTGTATACAGAGGCGCAGGGGCCTCAAAGGCCGATTTAGTCCTTGCTGACGTTGTGGTATTTGCTCATCACCTGTTGTGTTGTGCTCACAATCGTCGCAAACTCCTCCACCCCCTCTGTGATGCTCAAATGGAAATGGGTCCTCTGAGATGTTGTAGTGGCAGCTTCTGGAATGCCCGTTGCACTGACAAGGTTTACAATTGAAAGTGTGGATGTGATCACCTGGGCGGAAAGGCTTGGCATTATAAAGAGGCAAGCAGCACTCACACTAGAATGATAAAGGGACATCGGAACAGTAAGTACATACAAAGCTGTGATTTTTATTTTACCACTACACACCTATTAGAATGCCACAATCTGGAACCCTGACAACACTGGCGAGGACGGAGACCACAGGAACTCTCATGCATCGCTGGTGGGAATGCAACATGGTGCAGCCACTTTGGAAGACAGTTTGGAGGCGTCTTCTCAAACTAAGCACACCATCACCATGTGATTCAGCCACCGTGATCCTGGGTGCTTCCCCAAAGGAGCTGAAAACTCATGGCCACACAAAAACCTGCTCACAAATGTCTGTGGCAGCTTTATTCTTAACGGCCAAACTTGGAAGCAACCCAGATGGCCCTCAGTGGGTGAATGGATCAATAAACTGTGGTCCATCCAGACGATGAAATATGACATAGTGCTAAAAAGAAATGCGCCATCAGGTCATGAAAAGACATGGAGGGACATTAAATGTACGGTATAATACCAAGTGAAAAAAGCCAATCTGAAAAGGCTACCTACTGCATGACGCCAACTAAACGATACACTCCGGAGAAGGCAAAAGGATGAAGACGACAGAAAGATCAGTGGTCGCCGGGATTTGGGTGGGGGGTGGTGGAGAGAGAAGAGGGATCAATGGGCAGAACACAGATTTTTAGGGGGTGAAAACACTGTGTACGCTGTTACACGCATTTTTCCATTGATGGGGGTGGGTGTGAAAATCCCTTATTATTATTGCATTATTGGGGACTCCTCCCTTTACGTCCACTAATAATCGCTTTACATACAATATTTAGGGGCTCCCATGTTGGCTGGGTATTTACGATTGCCTTTATAGTTATGTGATGTCCTTCTTTGTGTTTGCCCCGTATTTTGTTTTGTTTTACGGTCTGTTTTGTCTGACACAAGCATGAACTGCCACAGTTGTCTTGTCATTGCCATTTGCATGGGATGCCTCTCTCCGGCTCTTCACTTCCAGGCTGCAGGGGTCTCTCTATCGGAGGCGAGTCCGTTGCAAGCAGCATACAGGTGGGTCTGGCTTTCTGATGCATTCAGCCACCCGACATCTTCCTATTGGAGGATCCAATCCATGTCCGGGCAAAGGGATCACTGATACCTATGTACGTGCGTGGTTTTGTTCATCGTTTTCGGATGGTTCTGCAGTCATGCTCTGTTCCTTCTGTTCCTCTGCGGTTTTCTGGTCTCCTGTCGTGTTGTGTTTGGGTTCCTTTCCCTTTATTATCTGAGTATCTTCTGCGGGTTTTTGGCGTATGGTTCTCACGAGGCTGATGTACGTCACTCTATATCTAGAGCAGTCTATTTTAAGCTGATAGGTTTTTAAGTTCAAATACATTCTAAAAAGGGCTACTAAAAAGGTTACTTTCTCTCTGCACTTCACAGGGACTATTCCACTGTCTTCTGGCTTCCACTGTGAATTGACAAATCCAACATCAAAATTTTTCATAAATTCATGTCTATAAATTTGTCTTTTTTTGCTCTGGCTATTTTTAGGATCTACTCTTGGTCTTTTGTGAGCAGCATTTTTATTAATATCTTACCTGTGTGTATATTTATTTTCCTTAGCCCAGAGATTCCAAAAAATCATGACATTCTTCAACTTTGAAAAATTCTTCACCCTTATTTTTTAATGAAAATTTTTACATTTTCATTAAGTTTGTTTCTTCTATAAAGCTGTCTCAAAATACCCCCATGCGCTTAACCTCTTACACATGATCTTAACTTACATTTGAAATGCATTTATGCACATACCTAGCACAGGGAAATCACCAGTGCAAGTGTTTTTCAAAGATTGATAACATCACCATGTCTCAGAGATTAAATGAAATTCTTGACCTTGACTCACTAAATGTACATCTAATGTTGAATCTATAATATGAACTGCCTGAGTGTTAGTTAATAAAAATGAATCTATTAGGATTACAAAAATTATAATATAAAATGAAATACATTTAGAGTAAAATCTGTAAGCAAAGAGAAAACATTAGTGGTAAGGCTTGATGTGTAATAAAAATAAGACACAAGTTAGTCAGGATGACTCATACTTCTAAACTTCAGTGTTCTAAAGGAGCGCACACTTTAAAATAACAGGAAATACTCATTTACATAATAAGCACTGAAGAGTGTGATGCTCCACCATTCAGATTATTGAATGGTAGGAAGCCTTATTATATAAAATGTTTTATGTTGGCTCTGCCATTTATAATACTAACCAAAATGCATCCTGATAGTTTGATTGTAGTTAATTCATAAAAGCCATGATCAATGGTATAAAAGGTTCACAAATCAGAGCCAAAGAACAAGCGAAGTATTCATGGTTACTAATAAATTGCTCTGTGAACACTTGGCTACCCTTGCAGGTAATGATGTCACGAAATGATGACAGAATAGCTAAGCAGCCCACAAAGTGCTAGTGCTTGGCGAAGGTACTGATCATTGCATCATTCTTGGCCTGAAGCCTCTGAGAGGTGAATGCAGCTATTAAAAGAAAATGAAAAACCCTAAGATGCAAATTTCAACTGATAACACTTTTCTTAAAGCTAGATTCTATCAACGCTTGAACTCTTAGAACAGGTAAAGACAGTACTAGATAGAAGAAGTAACAGGTGCACTGCAGCTACGCTACGTGTTAGTTGGCATATAATTTATACACCCAAGCTTCCAATTCCTAGGTTATATTCATTATCTATGAATATAACACATACTTTTTGATAGTTACAATGTGCTTTCTGAGCAGGTGGGCCAGAGGTACTATGTTGCAATAAAGCTCCTAGCACCAGCAGTAGGAAATTATCTTTAAAAGAACAAGGAAAAAGAGAGAGTGGGATTTAGAAGCCTGTGTACAGAAAGAACACATGCTGAGTTACTCAATGACAGAAAGTTTAGAACAGGCCAAACTACCTGCAGTGACAGAAAACAGATTTGTAGTTTCCGGGGGTGGAGGGGAAGCACTGGCTGCAGAAGAGCACAAGAGAATGTTTAAGAGAAACATTCGGTCTCTTGATTAGGATGGTGAAGGGTATACATTTGCCAAAACTCACCAAACTGTGTGTTTCAAACAGGTCCATTTTATTGTATGCAAGTCACACTTCAGGGAAAATTGATTTAAAAAGAAATGAAACACACTGATTTGTTTTTTTGTTTGTTTTTTGCTTTCTATTGTTAATTTTATTGGGGTGAAGCTGGTTAGTAAAAATTCCATAGGTTCCAGGTATACAATTCCACAGTGCATCATCAATGTGCTGTGTGATGTGTTCACCATCAGAGTCAGTTCTCCCCTTCGCCGTATATTTAGTTTTACAATGTTACCATGAGTCCAATTAGAGAAGGGGTACAAGAAATATCTTTGTATTATTTCTTATGACTGGGTATGAATTTACAGTGATCTCAAAACAAACCATTTACTTAATTTTTTTTTTTTTTTTTTTTTTTTTTTTTTTTTTTTTTTTTTTTTTTTTTTTTTTGCTTTTTGGTATGTGGGTAGCTCCCTGGCTGGGAATCGAACCCAGGCCGCAGCGCTGACAGCACCAGCGCCGAAGCCTTAAGCCACTACACCACCAGGGAACCCATAAAGTTTTAACATACACGCCCAAGTTAACAGTGATTACGTTAGCCCAAATTTTTAAATTTAATAAGTTAAAAAAAAAAAAAAGAGCCTATGTTTCTTATCAAACGACTCATGCAAGCTCAATGCTATGTGACCCTGAACTCTACTTTGAAACATTCAACTCTGCTGAAAGTTACTGAATAGTACCTAATGTTTTGGGATTTGTTTTGGCCTAAATTAATCCTAAAATGGAACCAGTAAATTAATTGTTCACTGCTTTAGTCATTTCTGGGAAGGAAATGTCACAAGTACTTTAAAATGATTTCCCATTAATGAAATACCTATACCATTATCATCTACGGTGTGCGCACCATACACTGAAATCGAAGCCTGAAATTGCCAGTAGGGTGCCAAAATGTGTTCCTAGTCCTGTAACTCTGAGGACAGTCACTGAGCCTCCCCAACGAAGATGTTTTAGATATCGCAGCATGGAAAGGAATACTTAAAGCTGCATTCTATTAACACATGAACTCTTAGAACAGGTGAAGTAAGTTCTAGAAGAAAAGTAAGTGTGGTTTGAAGTTCATCTCAGAATCAGGGAGGTTTTGGGTAATAATAGCTTTTCTTGAGTTGTTTTTGGTTATTTGTTAGTTAAAAAAATTTTTTTTTTTTAATTTTAGGAATGATGGAAGAATTAGGATTTATCAATGGAGCTGTGAAAGAGACTGCTGGTCTCGCGGTTCCCAGAATAACTAGCCATGTATTCTAGCAGTGGTGTAAGTTTCAACCTGTTCACTTTTGCTTTTTAAGGTGCACAAGCTCTGAAGGCTACATAGTTAACATAAGTGAGGTCACCCAGATAAAAGGCTGTGGGCAGTAGTGAATATGGTACCAACCCGAACAGTGCTAACTGTTACCCAGAGTTAGCTAACTGCTGTCAGGGAGAACATGGACTTTGTGTTGGACTATTTCCTGATTAAAAGAAGCCAAATACTAAAAAACAAACAAACAAACAAAAAACTGAAAACTCTTGTTGAAAATTAAATAAAAACCTGTTTAAACCTGTTCTTTCCTATGAATCACCAGTCCATGACATCAACTTTATAAACAACTAAAGAATGCTTCATGCAGAAAACCCCCTAGAACAGCTACGTATGTGAACCTGCCTGTGCCCTCACTGTCCCACTGCTTCCTCCCAACCCCATTCATTGTCACTTCCGCTAAGAACACTTTCTCATCCTACTGACAATTGCCAAGAACTGGCGTATTCTCAAGGCTTACGTTTTCGTCCGTTTGCCAAATAGCTGTAATGTAATTCACAGAAGCCCTGTTTATTGAGTAATATTATTAATGGTTAGCATAATACTGTGAAATTGAAGACGTTCTTTTTGGAGTATGTCCAGATCTTTAAAAAGAACATTGGTTTCAATAGGAAATGAATGCCTCATATTAAAACTGATTATTTTAAAAAGGAGAACAATGTGAACAATACTTGAACAATTTTATTTTCCAACTATGGTAGGACAACTTTTTCTGAGACGTTAAGTCCCACATGCATTAAAATACTCTGAATGATAAGAAAAAGAATGCCATGCTTATGAATGCTTTATAAAATCATTTTTCATTTCCAACACATTGCTGAAAATATAGGACTGAGAAATCATTCAAGTTAACAGGCTATTGACTTTTTCCCTTCAGCTGTATTTGCCAAAATTTGCTAACATGGAAGATATTTGTTGCTTTTATATTTATGGCTAAGTTCATAAATTATCAGAATATGTCAAACAGGAAAATAAGTTAAGAACTTGACTTTTTTATTATCTTCAAAAGACACTTAATGTCTAAATAAGAAGCATTAAAATGTATTCCCCACCTAAATGATAGTTAATTATTTCACGAGTTCATAATCCAACAGTCGCCACCTGAGACCAAGTCTGAAAATCCCAACTTGACTTCTGAAGCCAATCGTGAGCTTTGATGCATTTAATGGCTCTATTTTTAAGGGGAAGCATGAAATCCCCTTAAAGAGAAGGAGAAGGGAAAATGTGGGATGGGGCACCGAGAGGCAGAAAGTGGGGGATGGGAGTTGGGAGGGTGGAAGCTAACTTATCTGAACAAAGCAAGTGAAGTTCAGGAAACCAAGTATTACAGGAAAGTGTTAGCCAGTTAAATGTTTTTTAATTGCTGTGGACGTACATGACGTTCATTTCAGGTACACAAACCAGTACGTAGACATTTATGTAACTTGTGAAGTGACCACCCAGTAAGTGCAGTAGTCACTGACACCACCCTTCTACTCATTTTAGGTTTTGTTTATCCTTTTTTCTAGTTCCTATAGGTGTAAGGTTAAATGGCAATTTTAGCCAGTTTTTAGTCTGCATATACTAGATAGATTCAAATGAAGAGACCCTACTAGATTCATCCCACAAATTGGGTTATTAATGGGGTTACTGAAAGCTATCACTGATTACAAGAAAAGGGAAGAAGTGTTCATCTTAACATATCTAAAGGAGGAGACTAGGAAAAATAGAATAAATATCACTTCAAATCAAGAAAAAAACAAATTGTCAAATATTTAAACCCAATTATAGCTCATTTAAAAGTGAATCAATTGATTAACCCAATTCATTTTCTTTGTGACACTATAAGCATACAAACAAACATACTAAAAGCAATGCTTTTAAAAAGGGTTTTTCTTTCCCTCATGATATAGTACTATTCAAACCAAAGATTGCAGATGTTAGAAATCCAGAAAATGTAAAAGATTCCTTCTCTCAAAGCAATGATCAACTAGCAGTTGAAACTAAATGTGCAAATAAAAAGATGAGTAACATAAAGAATTGATGTGGAGAACAAGTTCAAGCAAACATCTGGATAAGAACATGAAAATTTTGGTTTGAACACACAGGAAGAAAGAGCGGCGTCTATACCAAATCCAAGACTCAGAGCTGAAACTGATGATCGGGGACTACATCTTCTGTGTGCTGGAGCTGTGTGCATTTTAGATGTTATTCTGGACACAGAACTATATGCACTAATACGGAAGTCAGAAACAAACTGCATCAGGTTAGGAGTCTCAGAAGACAGAAATGGAGCTCATCAAACCTTTACAGACTAAACACAAGCAGAAGTGAAAAGTCTAGAATGGAGGGAAGTTCATAGTCATAGAAGGGTCTAGGAGATAGTGCTATTTTAAAAGCTGCATATGCTAACATAAAATCCCATGCTTATGAAACAAGATACAAATAACCATTCCATACTCTTATCATTGAAGAACTGCCTTTCAGAACGACAGCTGTCTAAGGTAGGTCACTGTTTTCTCAACTTTAATTTTAATAGGTGTAGTCCAATTATCCTCCCAAATTACTGAACCAATTGGCAGTCCCATCAGTGATGTATAAAAGCTCGTATTCTCACAAATCCTAATTGCTATCCACCTTTAAACTTTTTGTTAATTTGATAGGTTCAAAATAGTATTTTATAATGTGCAATTTCCTGATTAAAACTGAGGTTGAGTGAACTTTCATGTGTTTATCAAAAATGATCAGTTCTTCCTTTATAAACTGCTGGCTCATGTTTGCTCCTTTTCATTAGGCTGTTGTATTTTAATTATTTTTAAGTGTTGCTTGTGTATTAGAGATTGTGACATAATAAGAATTATACATTTTGTCTGTGGTACACAGCTCCTAAAACTCTTGTAATATCTTAAATGATAAAAGTGGTAGAAACACTTTTTGTCTAATAATTATGGGTTTCTGTCCCCTGTTCCTAAAATAGCTCCAGAGCAATAAAAATGAAAGCAGCATCTTTTATTATTCCTAATGAGTCCCTTTCAACCCCACCTGATTTTGCTAATGAGGTGAGTTTTGGAAACCCCCTAAGTAGGGGGGGGCTGGTTGCCAGGGGAACCAACCATGTGGTTAGAGGGCTGGAATATTCAGCCCCAGCCCTGGACCACCAGGAAGGCGAGACAGGAGGCTAGATGCTGAGTTCTATCACCAGAGGCTTGGTCCATCATGCCTACATGATAAAGCTTCCATAAAAACTCAGCCAGATGGCTGCATCCGTTGGGTGCTGGGAAAACGGGGTGCTTGGAGGGCATGACGGAGGCTCTGTGTCCCTTTCCACATGCCCTGTGTTTCCCCTCCATCTAGCCAGTCCTGAGTTGCATCCCTCTATGATGAATGGTAACCTGGTGAGCCCTCTGTTTTCTTGAGGTCTGGGAGCCATTCTAGTAAATTATCGATCCCATGGAGGGGACTATGGGAACCCCCACTTTGTAGCTAAGTCAGACAGAAGTTGTCGTTAACCTGGGGGCCCACTCCTGAGACTGGTGTGGGCTGTCTCGCAGGCCTGAGCTTGTAACCCGTGGAGTCTGCGCTGACTCCTGCTAGTGTCAGACGTGGAGGAAACCGTAGGACGTGTTGTGAGAAGCAGGGGGGCAGCATTTTCCCCTTTATTTCAGATCGATCGTAACGCTCTACCTGTTAACGGGGTGTAAGTATTTTCTATGAGCCCATCCCTGGTTGGTGTCATTTCACTGTGGCTAACGCTAGTCTGTACACTACACATAATTTTAAATATGGACGTAACGTAACGTCAGTAACATCATGGCTTCTGTTATGTTTGTTTTCATTTGTATTTCACGTGTTTTGCTCACCAAAGCTTTATTTTAACACATTTCCTTATTTTCACAATGAGGCCTTTAAGTGCCATAGATTTCGGTATGTGCCATGAGGCAGGACTCTTCAACTTCATTCTGTCTCACATTGGCAGCCAGTTGTCTCGAACTGTTTACTGAAGACTCGGCACCACTTATTTTGGTCACTGGTAGGACTGCTACTGCTGCCACACCCTCCTTCCTACCAGCTGTTAGCGGTGGGAATGCTGGCGGCTTCCACCAACAAACCTCTCCCTGGTTTTCCCATTTTCTCCTTTTCCCCAAAGTGTAGCTGAATGTCCACCTTGACTACAAAACGTCTCCTGACTATCGTAGACAAACTGAAGTCACAGAGCTCCTAAGTCATTCTACCACGGATTTTCACGTTACTTAAAGTTACTGATGTCAGCAATGAATTAAACTTGATTGGTGCAAATACATAAAGATTTCTTTGCATCTGAGGACTTTTCTGTATAGAAATCGTCACATAAATATCCTTTAAGTGTACATATGAGTAGGAATCTGGATAGATGGCCCCCCATTGTTTTAGGGCCATCTATCCAGACAGCTTAAAATACTAGTTGTTTTATAAACTATGATAATGCTAATAAATCAAACTAAAAAAGAAAAAAAAGTCTGAGTTTAGTTTTAATAGTTATTTCTGAGTTTATGTTTTTAATGGAATTTTTGACATTAAAATTCATGGCATTTATTTTTCTCTATAAAATTTTTTCTGAAATAACTGACATTTTAGGTTTGTATGAATTTGTTTTTATTAATACCCAGAAGACAGACCAAAATTTCAGTTTAAAGGATTTATAGTCACCACTTGTCACCCTTGCCCCATCTTGTGAGACTTCCACGCATAAAACCCAACA
Source organism: Lyroderma lyra (assembly GCA_004026885.1). NCBI lineage: Eukaryota > Metazoa > Chordata > Mammalia > Chiroptera > Megadermatidae > Lyroderma > Lyroderma lyra. The sequence goes on along the minus strand of PVJL010001340.1, from coordinate 183,338 downwards.
CTCACATGAAGTCCTTCGGTGAAGCTTTCCCGAGAGCAGAGGCATCAGCAGGGCTGGCTTGTCGTGTCACAGTTGCCGGCGTGACCGGAGCACTGAAACCTGAGAACAGAGTACTGGTCGGACCGCTCCGAAGAAACCCCAGCTCCACTGCGAACTCAGTTAAGGGCCCATATGCGCATCCACTGTGTGAACTCAACAGGAGGGGTGAGCAGCTTCATCCACGCAAAAATCGCTTTCTGTTTGATCCCGTGAACAAGCGTGGAATGTGTCTAACTCGTCCTGAGGTACTGAGAGGACCGCCATCGCCATCCCGACCCCATCGGTTGGGAACCTACGTGCTGTGCCACACTCACGAAGAGAAGGCATTTGCTAGAACTATCCACAACGCAGTTAAGACTACAAAGTTTAGAATAAACAGCATAATGAAGTTATTAACAAATTTCATTTTTCTTCCCAAATTAGATGATGAATATTTAATGGTATTTTATTTTTCATCAGGCTATTATTACACTTACAGTAATAGTCTGGTTTTAAAGATGTACTTCTTTTTTATAGGGCACATCATTCTTCTAGCATAATCCAATTCTAAATGTGGTATATATGTATATTATTTCCATACTAGACAGGATGCTGCCTCGTAGCTCTTTATCTATCTATTTATTTAAATACTGTGAGCCTTATTTTTACTTATGGTCAGATATTCATAAATTACTTAAGGAACATTAGATTTTTCCTTTAAAGGAGAGCAAATTATTCCTCATAAAACTGTGGAATGTGACCTCAGGGAGACCATGCCCACCCAGTACTTACAAACTAGGTGGTACTATAGTTATAACTCCAAATCTAGCTCCTTCTCTTTGATTTCAAAAATACTTGAAAATTTACTATAAAAAATTACAACTTGCTAAATTATTGCTAAGTCAGATCCATGTTATCATAACTTTTAAACCCAATAGCCTTTGCAAATTGATTTTATTAACAGTGTGATATATGCTGAAAAGACTCAGATACAAATCCACGAAAAATCTTAGAGTAGGAAACCATTTCAGTACTTAAAGCTTCGAACTCGGCTTGCTCTAAAATCTCAGCTAACAGAGTTTTACATAAGTATGAAAAAATCTTGAAAAGAAAATTCACAGTGGAAAGCACACTGCAATCGAAACCTTACCTCCCAGTGATGGTGATTTCATCAACCACATAATATCGGTGTCTGGGGCTGGCAGAGGTCTCAGTTGTATAAGTACTGTCCATGAAAACGGAGTCTTACTTGTGTGGCTTTTACAAACTCTTGAAGAAATCATTGTATCCGGCAATGATTTGGTCCAGGTGTCAGGATGCTAAATGTGACATTACCATGGGAATACGGTGTAAAACTGTGGATGAAAGAAATGTGAAATCATGAGAAGCTACTCACAGTTTTGGCAAAACAGAAATTATAGCATCACCTTAGTAACAGCTGAAATTCTTCACTCTGGGAAAACATAATCCATATACACTTCATATGCAAACAAAATAGGATCCTCACAGAAAAACAAAGTAGAGCACTTCCTTGAAGACATCATAAAAATTCGATTAATATAGGTAACTTGCTAAACTATCTGAAAATCAAAGAGAACAAATGAAACTGAACTTGAAACAATTTAAAACCCTGTTGAGTGAGGAACCCTAAAAGTTTCTGTTTCAAGACAGCTGGTGGTGGGAGAAAGTCTCCCCCAGCCCAGTGAGTTAGTTTACCTGTAGGTTATTACTAACCCATGAATCTATTTAAATGAACTCCTGATGCCTTCACAAATAAAAATTGCTTCAAAAAAAATATTCATAGTTGGAAAGCTGAAGACAGTTGACGGAGTCAGGATTTTCCAAATCTCCATTGTTTTCCATTCCAAAAGCACTACAATTTCTAGCGAAATACTGCCAGTCTTCCCAGTCGAGGCTGGGCTCCTTTTTCCTCTGAATCCTTATTGTTGTTGGCTGTGGACTAAAGAACTGAATGATGACATAAAACACCTAAAAATAAATAATTTGTGTCATGGAAGTTTCCAATTTGACCCCATCGGTATAAATCAAACCATGGAATTGTTAGATTCTAGTACAGGGTCTGGCAGAAGTAACACCCTTTTTTAGGAGCTGTAATCTATACCACCACACTTTTATTACAAAATCATAAACATGGAATTCTGTAACCTAACAATATCTTCACTACTTTCAAAAAGGGCATTACTTCTGCTGGACCCCATAAAATAGCTGACTTCCTCCTGATAACAATTATCAAATATTTATTAGACATCCAGAAATGTCAGAGCCCCATAGGAGAAGCAACACATTCTATCGCTGCCTATCTGCCCCCCTTCTCAAAGAGTTTACAAATTAAAGTGGAAATCAATATTAAGTTTGATATAAAGACATGAGGGAAGAACATTACTTCCCTGAAATAATGGCTATGTGTGTTCTTAAGTAGCTATTTTGATACAAATCTCTAAAAAATTAGGCCCTGCATATCTTTTTAGATATTTTTTATTTCACACATTATAATGTTCAATTGCGTAATTTGGTTTTCACCTTATACAGTAGACTCTCACATAACAGGCGCCCATGGGACCGGTAGATGCCGGATAAACGTAAGCGGACTTTCTGTTAACCAGAACTCAAGCAACCGGCCCAATCTCATTGCTTCAGTTCCAGTGGATGGAGAGTCTACTGTAGTAGGTTGGACCATGGCCCCAAATTAATATTCAAGTTCTAATTCCTGGTACCTGTGAATGTGACCTTACTTGGAACAATGGATCTTTGCAAATGTAATTAAGTTAAGGGATCTCAAGATAAGATCACTCTGGGTACAGGGTGGTCCTCACAAGAGAAAGAGAAGAAGGAACTGACAGACACACAGAAACAAAGAAGGAAGGGGCCCTGGAGGCAGAGACCAGTTAGGCTTCCAGGAGCCAAGGAACTCCAGCAGCCACCAGAAGCTGCAAGAGGCCAGGGAGGACTCGCCCAGAGCCTCTGGGAGCACAGCATGACATCTGACCTTCAGAACCCTGAGAGGACACATTTCCGTCGTTTTAAGCCATTAAATGTGCACAGCAGCCACAGGAAACTAAGATGCACCCAGTGTTTCAAATTCCCTGATACTGTCCGTTTTCCAAATCTACCGAAATCGTCACTCCTTCATTAAGCTGGGTCACTTCTGTGAACACACGTGAAACCCACAAAGTACTAAGGTCGTTATCATTAACAAAAGAAAGAGGATGGGAGTCGGGGTTCAGGCCTAACACTTGGTCTTGGGTTGCGTCTTCCGCATCGTTAGGAACACAATGCCGCTGCTCCAAAGAGGGGACCCGGGGGTGGCTGTCAGGGCAGTGGCAGTGTGGCTGGATGTGCAGCTTGGGCAGATCTCCGGAAAAGACCTCCTGAATCTTTCTGTGGGAGGCAGAGGCAGCTGGTAGGCAGAGACAGCTCAACGCTGGTGACTCCTAAGAGCTCTTACAAACAGGTGATCACTACTTTAATGTTTTCGTCAGTATCCATTTAGTTTTTGCAATTTTTTTTTTAAACCAAACACACAACCAGACTCCTTCCTGGCTAAATAAACATACTCATTCTCATAAAATGAAACATAATCATTTTATAAAATAACAGGAAATTCTTTTTTTAATTAAAAAATTTTTTACTGATTTAAAACATGTATTTATAGAAATTTGAGAAAATGGGCAAATTGAAAAAAAAAATTGACCATAATACCACCACTCAAAAATAACCACTCAATACTCTGATGCATTTTGATTGTTTCAAATTTATGGGTGTGTGTGTGTGTGTGTGTGTGTGTGTGTATGTGTGTGTTGAGGTCATTTTCTATATATAATTCAATATCCTGAATTTTCTGTGTAACATAAATGTTAACGCTTTCTCATGTCATTAAAAAAATTTTTAATGTTTTTGGTAGCAGTACAATCAAGGGTATAATCAAAGGTATAAGATCAAAATTACGGGTGGCAAAGAAGTGACCCAATCATAGGAAAGATGTGAACTACTTAGTGCCTGTGACAGAACATTTATAATGCACGTGAGGGATGAAGAATAACAAAATCAACAACTGCCCTATTCATTAAATGGAACAGGATCAATATTTTTGAAGCACCCTGTATAAAAACAGTAAATTCTTAAGTATTCACATTTTACATCACAAAGGCCCACAAGCCCTTGGTCTGCCTATCCAGATATGTATTTAAATAACATGTTTTACTGTGCCTGTTTGTGATAAAAAGAAAGGTGACATTCACCTAGGTTGTGAAACTGGCTGACCACTAAGTGTGGACAGTAACGCATCAAAAATAATGAGAGCTGCAGAGTCTGCAGCTCATCCATGGGCAGTAAGAGAATAAGTTTAATTTTATCTGCTGCTGTTTTAGGCAAAGGGACCGAGGCCAATCCCATTTGTCCCTGGTTTCCTGTGACTCATCAGTACAGATCCTGCACCCTAAAATGCTTCAATGGCCTCAGACCACACGGCCGCTGCCAGCAGTCAAAGGAGAATGCCAAGTCCAGGCGGACAGAGTCAACTTTTCCATTAAGGGCGTTCTACCCACTCGAGATCAGGATGAGTCATTCCGTTTGTGGGCATCCTTCCATGTAACACCTTTCCGGACACTTGAGGGGGCCAACACCAGCAGTAACCCAGGTCTAACAGAGGCATGAGAAAGCTTCTCTCAGTCTCCAGGGGTGCAAATGCTGAGTCAAGAAGCGTTTCCATTTACTAAATCACATGACTTCCTTAAATCTCATTGATGCCCCTCCCACCCCCAATGATATCAGGTTTGGAATGGGGCCACAAGTGACTGTCCTGTGAAATCTCTGGCCCCAGGACAAACTTTATTGCCCCAGAATGACTGCAGAACTGTGCCTCAGAATTTTAGACGAAGGCGATTTAAAAGACAGTGAGGCAGGTGGCAACCTCCCCAGCAATGTTGTCCAGTGTTGGCAAACATTAGTGGGGACTAGAATGGAGACTCTATCTGTAACTCTCATTATTTTCGGTAGATTACTGAAAGACAGCTTAACAACCTAAGTGAATGTTACCTTTCTCTCATGGGCACCCTTTATTTAAGCACCTCTTGCTTATACAGACTAATAAAAAGAATCTTTTATCTTGCTAACGAACACACCACTGACCACAGCAGCACCTCAAGAGCAATGCTGCTCAGGTTTACAGCTTGTTTGGTCATTTCGAAATTCACCATACTAATCTACATCTCCCTTGAAGAAATATAAACAAACATTTTTCTTTTGGATGTTTAATAGAAGTTAAGATCAATTCATTCATAAAATGTACTTTTATCTCATCAAATCATAATCCAGAGAAGAAACCTCAGAGGATACCTTAAGCAGACTTTCACTTGAAGTTTCCTGAACAGAAAGGAAATCTACATGTCTTTAAGAACCACTAAGAAAGACTTCCCACCTGTTCTCGAGATGAGGCAATAATTCACTACAGCTAGTCCAAGTCTAAATACTTATTTGTTCATGGGAAATAGAAAAATACATAATGATACTTCAAGTTATTCATTCTTTTTGTCTCTGAGTCTAATAGACCAGTCTCTTGAGACTTTCCCATATATCAAAATAATTAATAGTTTTCATTGTTCTACATTCTCTGGTACTCACAAATTCAAGAAATCAATTTTAAAAGGCAGAGATAGAGCAGTTTCTTAAGTATCAGAAACCACTTCATACAGAATGTATAAAAACATGTATCCCAAATCCCATAATACAGCTTGTTCAAAAATTCTAGTTTCCTTCAAAGAAATGCTTTGTCAAGAATCTGATCCACTTCATAATACGGGGAGTTTCCCAACAGAGTATCTCTAGTGAATCACAACCACACACTAAGGCAAAGGAAACACCGTGAACATTAACTAGGTGGTGTTTGCCATACTATACAGATGAAAAAAAGCTACAATTTCTATGCTCCCCTTATTTAAGTGCGTCCGGCCTCTGTCCTTACACTTCCCGAGCTTTACATTGCCACATGTGCTTACCTGTTCGTAAGTGCCACTTGGTACAATCGAAAATCTTGCATTCTTCCAACAAACTGCTCTAAACCTGCAGAACACACATGTGTACACAATGTGAGACGTCTCAGTTGACCAAGCAATGGCTGACAAATATCCAAGTGAAATTCTTTTAAAGCTATAAAACTTCTAATCATGTACACAAGGGCGGTCCGGAAAGTTGCCAGCCATGCAGTAAGAAAAACAGAGGCCTGTATATACTAGTCCCGTTAATTAATACGTGCACAAGGCTCAGTGGAAAGCATCCATTTGGTCCAGTGACTTCCTAGGGGAGGCAAAGACGAGGCCTGCAGTAACAGGAGATGTCACTGGCAACATATTATTCTAGGAAGTCATGCTAGTTAGCACGGAGAACTGAAGAAAGTCTGCAGCAGCCACTCCACGTGCAAACTTGTTCCTTCCTGAGCACAAAAACGGGGAAACGAGTTAAGTCCAACCAGAGAAAGAAAGAAAAGACGCCTGGGTCTCCCTGGGCCTTCAGACGCCGCTGCGTGTGAGGCAGTGTCTGTCCAAAAGCAGACAGCCGGCCTGGCCCTGCCTGAGAGCACCTGTTAATTTGGCTCACGGTAATCCCTTGCACAATTACCTCTCCTGAATGAAACCATCTTGGATGTGGACAAAAGTATGGAGGACAGTGACTTAATTTTTTGATTAAAAAAAAAAAAAGGAGCCCGCGAGAGAAAGAAAATGATTTATAATAAGTCCACGGGAACATTCTGTACCTATCTCTTTTCTGATTAGAGAGGTGGCATGGAGACTGGCTCATTAGGCAGAAGTAATGAGCCAGTCTACATGCCATCTCTAATTAGAAAAAAGATACAGTAGGTACAACTGTACCTATAAATTGATAGAATAAAGATAAAAATTATTTTTAAATATGCTTTTCTCCTGTCTCTGATGCCCAGAACTTAAGGAGAAAACTGTAATGATAATTAAGTCACATTTGAAATAAACCCGATTCCAGTGATAGGTTTTCTAATCAGAAATTAAATTTATTTTGGCACAGTTAAAACTGAATATAATACTCCGTTCACACTGTCCTTTTGAAGCACTGGTTCAATAGTTACTATACCAAAGGAGAAGACTAGCGACTCATTTCAACCCCACAGTTCATCGTGGACAAATTTATGGCACTACCGAATGCTACGAGCAACATTTGGTGTAATAAAACATTTTTAGAAGTACTAATGGGGATTAAATATTGAAACAAGGCTCACAAGATTTAATGTGTTATTAGGAAATTCTGTGTGCAGAGTACTTTGTGAAATTCTTCAACATGCTAATTATTCAAACCAAGTTTCTAAATATATAGGTTCCTTAAAATGACTGCTTCCTGTAAATTTAGCTTGGTCTCAGAGCACATACAAACTCAAATAACAGAGTTGTTTGTGGACATCTTTCCTTTTGACTTCTCAATTCTATGCAAAGATATCGTTATCCCGCTTCATGGTAAGAAAACAGATGTTCACAGAGATTAACAACAGCTGCCACTTACTGAACATTTAGTGCACGAGGGCAGTCCAGAAAGTATCCAGCCACGTGATATGAAAAACAGAAGCATCTGTGGCTGGGTTTTTTCTGGACAGCCCTCGTATGATGGGGAATGTACTACACACATACACTATCTCACATAATTATTATCATATCCCTGGGAATTATTTACTGAAACATCACACAATTGATTAGAAACCTGAGACTTAAAATATATAAATACATATGGGTATACTTTTTCCAGTTTTATTGAGAAATAATTGACATACATCACTGACTAGGTTTAAATAGTGTCAATGGTAGTCTGATTTACATATATTGTGAAATGATTACTACAGTAGGTTCACCTAACATCCATCTTCTCACCTAAATACAACAAAAAGGAAGAAGAAAGGAAACAAATTCCCCTTTGTGATGAGGACTTACAGGTCAGACTCTAACAACTCTCCTCTAGGTCACTCCGCGGTGTCAGTTACAGTCATCACACTGCACGTCACATCCCTGGCACTTACTGCTCTCATGGATGGAACTTCGTACCTTCTGCCCTCTTGCCTCCGATTCCTCCCTCCTCTTCCCCTACGCCTCGGGTGACCATACTCTGATCTTTCTCTCTGTTTGGGTTTTCGTTTGTTTGTTAATTCCTTTCTTCTTCTGCGGTGCAGAACCTTTTTAGGTTCCACAGAGGGTGACGCTTTTGTCTCAGCTCCCTTGCCTGCAGGGAGGAGGGCCAGGCAGCCTCTGGGAACTCTCAGGCTCCCTGGGTGGGAAGGGCCAGGAGTGCCAGGCGTGCCCAGCGCCTCGGCCGTGAGCTAATGCCCTGGCCTGTGAACGCCATGGGAAGGCTGCACATCCAGTACTGGTTTGCTCTGGGAGCCGTCAGCTCTGTGGCCTGCCTCCTGGCTCAAGTGCTACCAGGCAGTGCGATCCCTAGGAGGTGTTGCCAGGTCCCCCTCCAGAGAGGGCCGGGAGACACACCCCATTGCAAGTGGGGCAGTGATTCAGCTCTTTGCCTGGGTGTGGGCAACATGGGCTCTCGGGCCAGTAGAATTCCTGGTCTGAGCACCTAAGTCAGGTGGCTGGGCAGCCCGGGGAGCTCCCTGAGCAGAGCATGCCCTGACGTGGCTGTGTGCACACGGGAGGGGCTGCTGGTGGGGATCACCACTTGGGCACTGCAAGGAGGAACTGTGTGCCAAGACCTGCACACTGGCTGTGGCATTTTTCTCATCGCGGTCAGATTCCCCTACCTCCCACCATACTCCAAGATCGATGCCAGACAGAGCCTAGACTTAACTCTGAGAGGTAAAGTAGTAACGCTTCTAGAAAAACAGTACAGGACAATATCTTCACACTATCAGAATCTACAGACATATGCCTATGTTCTTAACAGCGCATAAAAAATACTAAGTATAAAAAAAATTAGCAAGGTGGGCCTCATTAAGAAAACTTGTGTTGCTCAAATAATACCATTAAAAGAAAGTATAAGACATAGGCCAGAAGAGATATTAGCCACCTATGAAGCTGTCAGAGAACTCTTACTCAAAATATTGAAGAGCTCCTATAAATCAATAATAAAATGATAAAGGATCTAATTTTTAAAACCGGTGAGAGGGGATCCAAGATGGCGGAGTAGGAAGATGCTGTGATGCTTCCTTCTGTGAACACGTTAAAGTTACAAGTAAATTACAGACCAACCAACCTGGAGGGCCATCCCGAGTCCCGCTGAACAGAAGTTCTATAACTCAGGGTACAAAGCAGCCACCTGGACACTGGTAGGAGGGGCGGAGACGCAAAAGAGGCCGCCGCAAACCTCTGGTGGTGGGGATATCTCAGCCATGGAGGCTTCCCGCCCCCGGAGGAGCAAGGGACCCCAGCCCCACACCAGGCTCCCCAGCCCGGAGCACTGGTGCTGGGAAGAGGAGCCCCACAACGTCAGGCTGTGAAAACCAGGGGGGATTTGACCTTCCGGATGGACCGGAAGTCCGCGGGAAACCCAGACATCCTCTTAAAGGGCCCACATAGACTCAGTCACTCGCGGGCACTCACCTGGTCTCCTCGGAGAGATGGTGACTCAAGGGCATACAGGGGGCACACAGAGGTAGGTAGGTGTGTGGTTTTGGGGCTGAGGGCTGGAGGGCAGTTCCCACTTTTTATGAGTGGGGTCCTCCTGTGCAGCCAGGGGGGGCCATCTGTCTTGTGTTGTGCCCGCCCCTATGCGGCCAAATCTGAACCTGATTGGTCTGCTGAGCTCCACTCGCTCCACCCTGTGGACTCCCTGGGACCCGCCCCACCCAGTTCCCCCAACACCAGAGACGTCTTCTCCAGTGAGCAGCCAGCCATGCCAACATCGCCATCTTCCTGGAAAACTATCTTGAGTTCGCAGCCCCCAGGCAGGTGGCAACTGGCCTCAGTGTGCTCTGAGATTTTGGTGAGTAGCTCCAAGCACAGCACTGGCACCAAACATGTCTTCAGTAATCTACAGGAGCACCCAGTGCAGATGACCAGGGCACCTACTACATAACACTACCAGCAAGACTGGGAGACGAAGCAGATGTACCTAATACATAGAAACACACGTAAAGATGCATCCAAACTGAGGAAACAAGGAAATACATTTCTAATGAAAGAAAAGCAAAAACCTCTAGAAGAAGTATGGCATGAGATGGAGGCAAACAACCTCCGAGAGACAGAGTTGAAAACAATGGTTATAAGGATGCTCAAGGAACTTGGAACTTCAACAGTGAGAAAGTGAAAAGGAAATGACGCAGAAACAATAAAAAAGAGAGGCATAGAACGGACTCTCCCTCTGGGTCACCAGAAGAAACCAGCACTGCAAAGCCTTGGTTTCAGACTTCTGGGTTCCAGAACCGAGAGGATCACTTCTGCTGCATTAAGCCACCACAAATTTGGTGCTAATGTGTCACAGCAGCCGTAGAAAACAAATACACCTATGTATTTTAAACCATTATTTTTTGACACATTTAGTTCACAATATAGTTGGATAAAATAATTTTCTGAAGTGAGAACCTTACCGTTTGAACTCTGTCCTAGTTTTGTAGCACCAGAAGCAAAATCTGCAATTGAACCACTCAGAGTTCTTGCCTCCAAAGCTGTAGCACCATCCTCCAAACCATTGATGAAGAAGCTGATTTTTGTCTGATGCACCTGAAAGAAGTTATCGCCATTACTATTTTTTATTGCAAAACCTTTAGTTTTATAATAACTACTTTTCAGCAGTCTTTCTCAAGTTAATTTCCTACTTCTCCATTTTCTTCAGTTGGAAAGAAAATCATTCATTTTAATGGTTCAGTGATGTATCTGTGTGTTTATATGTCGATGTAAATCTACATTTTATATGAATAGTTTTGTGCTATGATGATATCTACCAGGGTATTCAGAGGCATATGTAATTGTCTGTCCCTTACATGTAACACATCTGACTGCCATGTGTTCATATGTTTTTTGAGGATATGTTATTTCTTTAGATATTAGATAAACTGGGTATCGCCATTATTGGAAATAAATAGAAATGAATACAAAAAGAATATTCAAAACCATATACACCAAAAAAGAATATGATATATAACTATAATTCAATAGAGGTTGCTAATACAAAGTACTTCTTGTAAACTTTACTTTCTAACATGTTATTAATTTCCAGCTGTAATTCCCCAATATAGAATAAAGTAAAAATTCACCAATCATATTTCAGGTTGCTTATTCAGGGAATTTAACAACTCTACACCAGGGGTAAGCAAACTTCTTCTGTAAAGAGCCAGACAATATTCCTTTTATCATTATTTGCAAGCAAACGATTTGATTTTGGGGTCCCGACAGTACAGTTCACAACTCCTGAACTCTCCACTATTGTAATAGGACAGACAACACAGAAATGATTGAGTTTGGATGGGCTCTAGTAAAACTTTTATAAAAGCAGGTGACCAACCAGGCTTGTCCCACTGGTTGTAGTCTGATGATCCCTGGATTATGACAGTTAAAGTCAGGAAATGCGTGTGTGGGTGTGGGTGTGTGTAAAGTGAGTAGCAACTCAAAGTTTTATGTGGACTCCTTCAGAGATGGTAGCTCCACAAAATCTTCCATGAATGGGCACATTTCTAAATAAACGGATCAGCTGTTTGACATCAGCTTTAATTTCTACAAATAGTCTCATTCAAGTGCTTTCAAGTTAAAAGTAAAATAAGTCATTGGTACTTTTAATTCATAAATGGCAAACAAAAGGTTGGTGGGATGGATGGAATGAGGAAGAGTGACAAGTTTAATGTCTTGCAGTTGAAATGGTAGATGGTCATGTTTTTATAAAAATATATCAAATCATAGCATTTGAAATGCTATTTTATGAAAATAGCCTCATAATAAATTAATGAAAATAACCATGTAGGTACCCGCTCTTTTGCAAAACACAACAAAAAAAATAAACCTGGAAGTTAATTACTTGGTAATATCAGTTCTTCCAAAAGTTACTCTATACGGCTTTGCTCTGTTCTGTCCAACCTGCTTTCATTTAAACCTTGTTCTATCATAAATCCAATGAACCACTGTTGCATTTTACTTAATTACAAAACAAAGCTTGAACGTAAAGACCTGATATCACACACCAACTCCGTGCGGGCCTGGATGTTTACCTCTTTGCTGGGTAGTGGGGCTGCTTTTTTTTTTTTTTTTTGCATCCCATTTTTTACAGCCTGTTACTGTCATTTGATGTTTGACTGTTATCATTATAAAAGATACAGGCTTTTCTACTTTGTTATTTGTAGCATTATCTCATGTTTTACAACATCTTTGCGCAACATGCAGGCACATGAAATATAACTAGTGAAAAGTTCTCGATGGTATTAATGCATAAAAAAGAATGTGGTTCCATCTCTACTGTCTTTACCCAGCCAAAAGCTGATGAACAGCCAATTTTCCTTTATCACATTAGCACAGCCATGAGGGAAACACATTTGTTCTAGTCAGCTACACTAAAGATACTATTACCAATCTAACATATACATGTTTTATATCAGCAGTATTCTCAGAGCATGAGAGAGCCAACAATATATTAACACCTAGCATGACAGTTTATTTAAGAAAAGAAAATTGTGTCTGCAGAGGGACAGAAGTTAGAAATGTATGGCTAAAGCTCAGTGTCACTGGTCTAATAAAGGTAATAATTCTTAGGCTTTCTTTATAGCAGGTAACACTCCTGTGACAGCTCTGTCATATCATTCAAATAAAAATGTTGTCTTTTACAAGTTTAAGTGCACCTTTATTTTGAGTCCGATAGAAAGCAGGTTTTTGATTTTCTGTATTCACTGTATTATGCCTGTAGTCAAGAGTTCAGGACCTTCTTTCATCTGCTTTCTCTTTTAAGTCAGCTCCTCACATATTTCCTCAGTGGAAGGATTCGGTGTCACTTGCGGTGAATTCCAGAAGGATGTTTACACTTGGTTGGGGCTTAAAAAAAATGACTAATGACGATCCCAAGCCAGTCTAGTCTGTTGTCCCTTCCCCTACCAGTCACCTTCCTATAAATAAGATGAAATCGTTTTGGGGTGTTCTGCACCATATTTCATATCCCAAGAGTCTCTGAACTACTTTGCAAGGCTGGTGTGGGGCCCGTCGCACTTAGACCAGGAAGACGGAGGTGGTTTTGCACAATAGCTCTTTCTGATGATCCCCTAGCCAGTTATTCAGGGGAACAGAAACACACACGACGGTACTTCTGATTTGTGAAAAGCAAGCTCTTGGCTAAAGTAAACTTCCCACCTTTCTCATCGCCACCCCTTCGAAGGAGTGGAGGGTTGTGGACACTGGCATGGCTTGAAGAAATGAACGGGCCACATCTGGGGCAGCTGGAGAGCAGCATTCAGTCTCTCACCAGAGACCCAGCAGCACTTTGGAAAAAAGATGCAGGATAGCAGGTCATTCTCAAGGGGTCATACGCTCAGAGTTTTCTATTTTACTTCAACCATTATTTTTCGGGGGGAGGAGGGTCAATTTTGTGTCCTTGGATAGAATGTACTCAGTCATTCAAGCACAAAAGTGCATTACATTTTTAAAAATCTGAATTCTTTCCTGTCCATTCTCGTGCAAGTATAATTCAAAAGTCCAGAGAGTCATACAATAGATATCTGATAAGCCACCAAGGGAAAAAAAATACAATCAAGTCCACTGAGACTTGAGTGTAGTAACTGTCCACAGCCACCTGCACCATCGAAATGTCAAACCTTTGTTGCTATTGATTCTTGCTGACCACCAGCAATCAACAGGAACTGCTTACTATGGGATAGGAAAAAAACAGGCTCACTGCCTCACCGGAGAAATAGTTTTATAGTTTTCCTGTTACCTACAGCCTCCTAATTTAAATGTAATTCAATGAAACACTCACCCCTTACCCACAGTGGCTCTGAGTTACACCAAGAAAATAAAACCACAATCCTTTCTCTCAAGGAGCCTACATACATGAAACAACAGAATGATTAGAGAGTGTGTGAATCACTGTAAATGATGATGGCTGTTTGTGATTTAAGTACTGGAGCTTAATGCAGTTAATGAAGTGTTGTCTTTTTCAAGGAGTTGCTTTAAGAACTTACGCCTTAATCCATTAGTGAGTTGTGTGTAACATATTTAGGGGTCTTCTCTATGAGACTCACCTTCCTAGAGTCAACTTACTAGCCTCTCACGAATATCAGCTTCATTAATTTGATGGGTCTCATTTAATGCAAACCATTGTTAAGCGTTTGGAATAACACCTTTTTCGATTTAACACAAAGCAACGTGACAACAGATCTTGAATTCAAACTCATTCTCAAAAGATTGCCACGGATGATACAAACATAAAAGACATTCTGAATGCAAAGGAATTCAAACATAAGAAAGAAACACTGTGATGTGACTCCAAAGAGAAAACTTTACAGAGAAAAAAGTGTCTTGGATTTGCTGACGTATCATTGCCCCTGAAATAGAATTTCTATTTCTAGGTTAAAGAAGGATTTGCCTAAAAGGTTCCATTATTCCATCTATAATTTTTCAACCAATATATTCTGAAAAACCTAAAAGGTCCTTTTAAAGTATCGAATGGATGTTGTATTCCCTTCCCTGAGAGCACGGGGAATCCCAAATCCAAGGTCTTCTGAGGTTTTTCTTGCTTGTCCTGTCCAATTTTATGTCTAATCAGTCACCAAAAGCCAACCTCTAGCATCACTGGTGAGGTCTCCTGACGGTCTAGGGATCACACAATGCCTAATTCCATCACCATGCTTTACTCAAGCTATTTTCATGTCCTACTGTTTTGCATTTAATCTAAATTTTTAGTATTTCTCAAAATATACATGTCAAGTCTTATATCCTCCAATGATCCTTTGTCAACTACTTGAGCATGAGAACAATATTCACATTTATGGAAAAATTAGCATGTCAGACATTGTTCTAGAAATGTTTATGTGTATCCATTCTTTTGTCCTGACAATAGCCCAAGGCAAGATGGTGATGATGTCCATATTTAAGATAAATACGCTGAATAACGGAAAGCTGACAAACATAAATGACTGTTTTATTCCAGGTAACGTGGAAGGCTGACTGGTTGCAGAGCTTGTTTTGATCAGCTTTAATGAGCCAATACACCCAGGTAGCACTCCCTGTAGTTGAGCGGTGGCACCCACCGAGTCTCTCTCGGCCATCACTCTGCCGACTCAGGCTTCGTGTCACCACCACCCTCATAAAGAAGGTAACGGTGCCGGCTCTCTAGTCACCTGCAGCGTGCCTGGCCCTGCACGGAACGCCCTACTTCCAGTGCCGCGATTTCTCAGATCGCCCCTCCGCGGCGCTCTTACCCCCACAATGAGGACACAGACGTTTACCTGCTTCAGACTCTGGGGACACTTTTATCCTTGAAAAGCTTTTACTATTATAAATGACTGAACTGAAAGACGTCACCTTTTAACTCCCATCCATACAGCTCTAACGACTGAGATCTCACCAAACAATTCTTACTCCTTTTCCACGGGGGAGTTCACACGGACGGGAAGGAAGATGCCATCCTTCCCCCGTGTTGTGTCCCCTTCAGCAGGCACGTGTTCAGTTTCTGCAGTGAGCTACATATGACATGGTTTGGGGTCTCTCTCTTCTGAAAATGCAGCTCCAGAAAATACTACAATCTCTACATGTGGTCTCACTTGCCAAATTAAAATAGGATTATCACCTTCACATAATCCAAAATTGCAAGCTCCATTTTTTGCCAATGACATCATGCAGCTAAAACGGATAAAGTGAGTGGAGCTGACTATTCACTAAGATACTGACTTTTTTTCACTTACAACATTGTTAAAGGACACCCACCCTGCCCCGCACATATGCAGTTAGGATCGTGGACCCAAGGACAGGAATTTATATTTATCCACGTTGCGTTTCATCTCGTTCGCTTCAGCCCCATTGCTCCAGGCTGCCAAAATCTTTTTGAACGTCATGTCTGTCACCCAGTGTATTTGCCGTCCCCCAGGATCTGTGTCATTTGCAAATTTGATGAGTGTGCTGTACGTGCCAGGCAGATGCCCAATACATAGTAACTGATGGACTGACTGATACTCCAAAAATAAAACCACCAACACAACCTACGCTATGTCACCATTCTAAGCAGTGAAAAGGCACCGTTTTCTAACAGATAAAACTGTCACACAGGAATGCTTCACCTTTGCAGAGTGACCTTCTTTATTAACGTTGTGTTCATATAATTATTTAATTATAAATAAATACCCAAGTCTATTAAATATTCTCCATTAAGCTATATTTTATACAAACAATCTTTTTTAAATAGTTGCAATTACTCAGGGAAGGTTGCTTTGGCAGCAGTGAATCCCACGGTTGCCCGTAAGTGTTGGGCATGTGCACGTGTCCCCATCACGAGTTTGAGCAGCGGAGTAACTGCTTACTCTCCCTCTCTGACTGTATGAAAGAGGCTCCAGAGACGTAACTTCGTACACAGATGTGGTCCTCAAAGCACGTTCTTGTTCGTTCTTGTTTCTCTTTTTCATCTCCCATGAGCTCACACATTTTATTCCAACACTTACTCCTCTCCTTGACCCGGACCTCCCTCCACACCCTTTCCCACACCCCTCCCCACCCCTCACCCGCTCCCACTCCCCCACCCCACCCCCAACACACACCCTTTGTTTTTTCCCTCTCTGAGTAACTCAGATAAGCCACGCCCTCAATGTGATCTATGCCTGAGGATATTATACTCTCACCCTAGTTATTATGCTTTGGATTTGCTGTTTCCTTGATATCTGCTCATTTTCTCCATGTACTACAACTTCCTACAAACAAGCCTCCAATTTAATCAAGCTCTAAAATTTTATATAAATATGTAAGCACCTGGTTTTCTTTTTCCTGTCTTGACCGGATATGAAAGGGATATAAGCACCACCCGTGTGCCTTATTCATAATGTACGCAAGATCTTCTGGAAGTTTTACTTTACCATTAAGCTTTCACACGACTCTGAATCAGTGTCCAAGTCATTTATGCCACTAGGCCAGCGAGATGACAGCAAGTTGTCAACAGATCTCTCAAGGATTCCTCTGAGGAACTAGCGACTTACGAAGGGAGAAAGTGTCATTCCATCTGAATCCAACCATTACACCGATTGACCTGCAAGCAAGAGGGGTTCCATTTCTCTGAGGAAAATAAAACAATTGAAAGCTTGAGTATCCAATCACACAAATTACGTTCCCCTCCCCGGAGGGCTATACCTCCTGTGTTCTGACCAAGAGTTTAGAGCAAATATATATTTTAATGAACAAGCTCAGCACAGGACACTGCAAAGGAACAGAAAACCAAATGAATAAAACCGAAACAGCACTGAACACGGATGTAAAAGCTCCATCTTATGTGAAATAACATTTTCTATCAACAGCACTTTGTCATTTAAAAGGAAATATTCATGAAACTAGGGGGAGAAGTGAAAAGAAATTTCAGTTTTACTTCGGGTTTTCCTTCATAATCTCCAAGGACGAGTTAGTCTGTGCAATGTCACCTGTAGATGACACCAAATTGTGAAAGCCACTGAAAAAGAACATAAAAGAAAATGCAAGAGGTTAGATTTTGAGCAGGAATGGAGTATGAGATTCACTCTATCTAAATGGAAGGTCATTCTCAGAACACACATTTTAAATGCCATCGTTTTCCCAGTAGCTGGAAACATTTGTGAGGATTATTCCTGAATACCTCTCATTTACTGGGAAGCAACAGGGCTCCAGATCCCAGGTGGAGCACAGAGCTGGGATCCTGAAAGATGAAAGAAATCAGAAATGCCAAATGCAGACGAAAAACATTCTAGGGACCAAGAGAAATCCAGCGCATGCGTGCTTTCTTCCTTGCTATGGAAAGCATGGAGAAAATGCGTGCTACGTTGGAGGAATTTCCAGCTATCCTCTGGGCTGTAACAGAGTTCAGAAGAGGCTGAGAGTGAGCACAGCTGGGGAGAGAAAAGGAAATCACAGAATTCAGTGTGAGGCAAACTGTGAGAGAGGAAAACGGAAGCTCTAGTTCTGTCACCATTCATTTTTAACTGAGCTGTGCAACCAGCAGCACTGGAAGAGCCAAACAGCAATCACCCTTGTGAGAAAGAATTCTGCCCAGGATGAAGGAAGAGAGAATTTACATCGAATTTACGCAGTTCTCAAATGTTCACGCCTCATTCAAAACCATCTTGAGCTTTTTAATTCCATCACATACCACATTCGTCTTCAACATCATTCTTTACCAAACTCATTCCATTCCATGTGTTTATATATTTATTTATAGTAGACAGCCACCAGCAACAGACGTTCTGCTATGTTCTATGTTCTTGTCACACATAATAAAGTATTTGTCTTCAATAAATTCGAAATCTACCTAATGCAAAATCCACCTACATAAAAAAATATCATACCATCAACATAAAAAAATGCTGTAGGAGTAGATAGGAGAAACGGGGAGAGGGTGCTCAAGTGCTTTATACAAAGGAAGGAGCATTTGTGCTGGTCACTGAGATACATGAACTAAAGTCAAAGTGGAAAGGAAGAGACGTATGAAGCTCAGGAAAATGGTTAGGGGCAGGCAAGCAGGAGGAGCTTGGATGACCACCACAGAAGAGGTGGTTCACACAGACACTTGGGAAATGGTGCAGTTCAAGTTCAAGGTGTGTAGAAGGACAATAAGGCTCCCAGTGTACACTTTAACAATTCTTGAAGGGTCTTGAAACCCTTGGTAAGAGAAGGACAATTCATTCTCTACCGTGTAAGCAATAGCGTTCATTTAAACAGAGCGAGTATGTAATCACATTTGTATTTCAGAAAGTAGTTTTCGCTTTGGAGGTTGTTTTGGAGACAGGAGTGACTAAAAGTGCATGGGGTGGGGCCTGGGGCAGGGAGTGGAAACGGAAAAATCAGCAATGAACTGCAATATGCAACGCAAAAGTTAACGAAAGCTCCTCTTCCGAACTCCTACTTGCAAACCATGCAGTAAAGAAATTGGTTCAAAATTTTGGCATTAGTTTCACTGATCCTCTAGCCCCCCTCCCCCGCAATAAGTAATGAAATTCTCTCATTTTCCTGTTAATTTGCCTCATACATGTTTTCCCTTTACTTCAATACATTAATACCATGTGTCTGTTTTCTTATAGAAGTTTCCAAAACGATTGTCCTACTTTCCATCTCTATTCCAGTGCTGGATGATACCACCATTCATTCACTCATTTGTGCAAAAACACTTCTTGAGAATTAACCACACTCAGATATGGCACCAAGCCCTGAAGGGAACAAAAGTAAGTAAGTGGAGTTCTTGGCCTAAAGTTCCTCAGACGAGAAGGGGACGCGAATGAAGAACACCAAGTTCACTGCAGTGATTTGACAGGAAGACTAAGCACATCTTGTTCGAGGTCGGAAAAGGCTTCCTGAATTTGATGCCAAACTAGTTAAAGCAGAAGTAGGATAAAAGTGACTAAATAGCAAGAAGACAGTATTCCTGGCACAATAAAAGAACAGAAGCAGTTACGCAGATGTAAGAAAGGCTGATGCATTTGAAGAATGGAGAGTTCAGAGTCACTAGAATGAAAGGAACACGAGGCGGCCTTCCAGGATGAAGCTGTGCAAATGCCAGACCTTTGTCATTAAAGCTCCACGCTAAGCAACCTTATCACTTAGACCAGCAGTGTCCAACCTTTTGGCTTCCCTGGGCCACAATGGGAAAACAAATTGTCTTAGGCCACACACAAAATACACTGATACTAAGGATAGCTGAAGAAATTTTAAAAAGTTGCAAAAAAAAATCTCACCATGTGTTAAGAATTTGTTTTAGGCAGCATTCAATGCCTGACTTAGACTAATAATATTTGGATTCTGAAAGATCACGGGCAGCACTGTGGCAATATAAATTTAGGCATTAGAGACTTTGTAATCATGAGCATAAATACAGGAGTCACAGTCGTGAATAAGGTCTCTCATCATGACTGTGTTAAATGAAAAGTGGACAGTGTTAAGCATGGAGTCATGCACACAGCAGAACACAGAACTTCAGCAGAAGAGAAACTCTTGAAAAAGAGACTCGACATGATTGGCATAGGTTGATGAATAAATACATTAAAGTATATACAACCTTTTGTGTAACTTGGGTATAGGTGATCTTACAGAAAAAAATAAAGATAAAAACTCCAAGATATAATAAATATCAAAACTTAGTTATTAAGAACATGATCTGGACATTCAGCTAAAAGGAGCTTAACACATGCACAGAAAAATAAATAAAGATTAACACCAACATATATAGAGGAAATACATTCACCAAATACAAGGCTCAATTCATATTAAGAAATTAGGTAAATATGCTGTAAAAGGATGTTCAATGAGTATTAAATTCATTTAGACAAGGTCAGACAATTAATTTCACGAACTCATCCCAAAAAAGTGCCACATACCTCCATGCTGAAGATCCACTACAGTCACCTACAAAATACGCTCCTTGGGAAGCTGTGCACCAATGCCAGTGCCTAGTCCACCCTTCAAAGCAGTTTTGGAACTCTTTTTCTGGAATGGTCGTCAGAGCTGTCGTCATGCCAGGGTTATGACATCTTACAGAGTTGTTTGTACAGTTCTGCCAATGTAAGCGTGCAGTGGCAAGTTCACGAACTTAATTGTCAGATTTTGGGCACAACAACCACTCTGCTGGTCACTCCAGAAAAAGAGTTCCAAAACTGCTTTAAAGGTGGACCAGACGCTGGCATCGGTGCACAGCTTCCCAAGGGCAGCACTTCGAAGGTGACCGTAGTGATCTTCAGCAGTGAGGTACGTGGCACTTTTTCTAGGATGTGTTCACGCAATTAATTGTCACACCTCATACATATTACTTTTAAATAACAGTTGTAAAAATGTTATAATAATGCTTGAAGTACATGTATAATCATTTTATTGTAATGATTTTATAATCATATATTGGGATAAGAATTCTTACTTATTTCAACAAAAACTAGAATATAAGAGAAAAAAATTCAAAAAGCAAATGTGTGATAATTCCTTTACTTTCCTATAAGACTTAATATATAGTTTCATGTCTGCAATTTATAACTTGAGGAATAAATTTCAGGCTTAAATTATTTTTACATGTAATTTTTAAAAAATCACTACCATAAATAAAACCAAATGTAGTCTCTTCCAAGTTTCTAGAGGGAAGCCATTGCTCATATATTACGATGTCTTAGTAATCAATAAAAATGAAAACCCCTTAATTTAAAAAGATAGCAATATACAGGTATTACTCAGAAGAAAAAAAAAAAAAGCATACTCCTATGGCTGGCTAATAAGCCCAGACATGTACAAGCGAGGGTAAGAAATGCAAAATGAAACCAGAATGCACTAATATTATTTTGTCCATCAGATTGGAGAAAATGATAAAGATAATTCCCTGTACTGACATGAAATTGAAGAGCAGGCACTTTCGGTAGGGGTCTCTATCAGTCACGTGCTTTTAGAAGGCAATGTGTCAATCTGCACCAAAAATAAAATCATGCACACTCTCTGAGTCAAAGGCTGCACCTCTGAATTGACTCTAAGGTGACACGGACAGACAGTCCACTTATGCGATCAGTTTGACCAATTAGTTACAAAGAAAATGGTTAAGACTATATGTATATATCACTTAAAATACTTAAGTTTGGTCTTTCCTGGCTACAGACTAGTGAGCTTCACTGACAACAAAGTTTTGGCAATCCAAACAAACTACGGAGTCCATTGTTTAACTATTTGTTTCCCTTTTCACAATTCATGAGATGCAACTGACCTGACTGAAAGAAAAACGTCTTCAGTACAGAACCAATTGCTCTGCATGGAAATAGTGCACAAGCAGCCAACTGATGCCGATATTGCAGCTTTTAGCCAATTTTGTTCATATATGGGACACTCTGTAACTATGAGATGAGAAGAATTTGGGTGTAAGAGTTGTTTTTACTCAGACACAGTCTCCAGGTGTACCAAAGTGCTTTACAAATTAATGAGGTAGCTACTGGCTTGCAGTGACTTCAGTGGGCAAACAGGGAATCTATTAAGTACTCAATAATGCCCTTTACAGATCCACCAATGCTGGAATCTATTTTAAAGCAACGCGTCCAAAAGGTGTCACAGGGTTTCTAATGTCCTGTGCCACCAGGGACAGACACAAAGGACCTTATTTTAACACTTAACCTGAAAAGACGTCTTTCCTGCCCTTTCGCCTTCCCCCTTCCTCCCATTATGACACCGTCTGAATTAGGTATGAGGTAGGGTTCTGGGGTGGGAATGCAACTCAGTGATCTCACTGAATGGCATCAGGCTCTTCTGACCCTCTAACCTTCTCTTTGGTCCGAACCTCCTGAGAATCAAGCGGGTGTCACACAGTAACTAGCTGCCCGCTGACGAGCGTTATTGCAAAGGGGGAAACGTCAGGGCCCAGACCTACCTACCTTCCGGCACAATTCCATTAACTGGGAAAAGCAACACCATTCTGTATATTTAACTCACAGATTTTCATTGTGACTGTTACTCTCACAAAAAACAAAACAAAATAAAAAAGAACGCTAGCTTTCATGTGAGGCAAAGTGTCCAAAAGGAGCCTCCAGTGTGAGAAGTCAATGAAACAAGTAGGTAGTAAGTACGAATAATTTTTCAATAAATAGGATTGTTTCAATGTTTTCCCGTCCTGGGTGCTCATTGTACAGCATCTCCTCATTAAGAATTTTATCTTTCACTGGAAATCCCCTAGAAAGTTCTGATGCTGCTGCCAATAACCAACTAACTTGGATGTTTTTGTAGTTTTGTAATGAAAAACAAAACAGAACATTTATTTTCCATCCTTTGTTTTCTAATATTTTGGCTTAAAACGGAACTTGCAAATACACAAAGAAATTCCCAATGATTTCAGACTTAGAAGATGAATTTTATAGTGAACGTAGTGAAGAAGAAAACACAGCACTTTTAACATAAAAGCACCTTTCTCCACTTGTCACGAGGCATTTGCACAGGGCCTTGTTCTCAGTCAGACCAAAATGCAAATACCATGTTAACAGAGAGAGAAATCAAAGAATGACATTGGAGGACAAGCCAGAGCTACAATTTATCTACATAACACTCGACAGTCCAGGCAACTTCTAAGCTGCTGACACCTCTTGCGAAAGCTCCTGCCAAAGAAACTCCTGCTGCTTTTTTCTGCGAGGAAATTCCTGCCTTTTGTAACTTATTATCCTGGACTTTCCTGGCCTCCCAAAAGGAATTCTGCCAACAATCAAAGGGATATGGAAACGACGACATTTAAAGGCAAATCAATTTTCATCTTCCATGACAAATGTTCACCGGGCTATATGGAACTGCAGTGCAAGGGTGAGACTATAAAAAGTAGTGACAGAAGCAGAATAAAACAATTAAAAGGAATTGTGGGCCCTTTTCTTGAGCATCCTGTGAAAGTATAAAGAGGGAAAGAGGTTTTCAGATGAAACTGACCAGTTTATAATTGCATGCTTTAAGATAAAAATCTATAAATCCCAAGTCTTCTCCCCCCAACCCCACATCCTCTCATACATGAGGAAGAATTATAATAAATCTTGTGAACACCATCTAAGTAATAAATAAATGAACACAACCTTCTGTTTGCTCTGTACGTTTTGAAACTCAGCTGTTATTTACAACACAGAGAAATGGCCAATCAAATGGCTTGCAAGGAAGGAATTAGTCCTTCTAGGATAAACGCGTTGGTGCGGGTTGGCCCGACGTGCGTCTACCAACAGACGATCCTAGTACTTCTTCAAGGGACACGTTTACTCAACAGGATTTTTCGAATTATAATGCAATAAAATGACTTTTTACTCTTGAATCTTGTACTTAAGCAGGCGAAATTTTTTTAATCTGATAGTGACTTCCTAACCTGCATCCTCTGCTCCACGTAGGTGCTCTCCCTTAATTTCACGCTGGAAAGATTTATAGCTAATGGAACAGAATTAAACGCATACCTTAAATAATTGCCCCATTTTCTTCAATACAAATACTAGTCACATCCCTAATGAGAAAAGTATGATATTTCTAAATGCACTGCAATCATGCTTCACACACATTTTTATTTACAGAGAACAGTTTTTCCATACATCTTCTCTTCAGAACCATGGGAAATGATTTTATTTTCATTTTAAAATAAAGCCAAGCATTTCCACTTAATGCTCAGGTATCCAGTGGACGAAATAATAATTGTGACTTACATTTACATCTTGCTTCTCAACTGTCAGTACATTTACTAGCTGTCAGTTAAAGAGAAAAATGGAAAAAAAAAACTGACAGTTTAAAACAATGAGAGAAAGAAAGAGAAAATATACCAGTAAATGTGGAAAAATAATTTTGAAAACTGTTTTATCTATGTTAGCATGAGAAGTTTCTCCTGTGTGAAATGTGTATCATCTGAATTTCTGGACGTCTTAAAATCGCGGATGCTGGTGGAAATGCATCAGTAACACGTGTGCTTTGACATTGCTATTTCTAAGGCAGGCTGAGGCTGACGCGAGCCCAACTGCCATTCACCTTGGCGAATAAAGCGATTCCAGAGCTCTGCAGTGTTTTGTGTACAGAACAGGTAAATTGGGCTCAGATGATTACACCTGCAAGCCCTTTAAGTTTCCCAAGAATCTTAATGAATTGAACATAACAGAAAAGTTGAGAATATAATGCCATCGTGAAGACAGAATTTACACCACAACTACACCCCTTCCTCCACATAAAGTCCCAAGTCTTCATCGCTTTCCTAACCTAAATATTCAGAAATGGCAACATTTCCAAAAAAAATTTATAGTGTATTGGGTTACGTGTATTTTATAGTTCAGTGAAAACATTTTAGAATGTGCTCTTTAAATTGTTTTCACTTTAAAGGGCTAAATATTCTTGAACTGTATAATCCAACGGCTGAGCTTTGAAGAGAATGGCTCGGTAACAAGCAGCAGGTGAAGGAACAGCGAGACCACAAATGAATGTGGCTGTGTTTTCTCGGTGCTCATAATTACACAGTAAATCTTAAAGATTTTAAGTTTTTAGAGATATAAGGATTCTCCCATCACTTGGGCACTTCCTTGCTATGGAGTTGCCACTGCTCATCAAGGAGACACTTCAAAATTAATCACTGTCCCCTGGATTTAATGAAACTAATGCTGGAGGAATGCAAGTTATTTTTATTAAGACAATGAAATGGAATCATTACAGCATTCCGTCCAGAGGTAACAAGTGGACTGACGGGACTATCAGCTGTGACTATATTTAAATATAGATTTACACATGCAGCAGGAGGGAAGGTAAAAACAGAATATGAAATAAACATTAGGCATCAACTCCGAGCTCACTGTCAAGTGTACACCCAGGCCTCGAACCGCAGAGTTCAGCTGAAGGTAACTATCTGTCAAATGTAATCTGTGCGAGTGAATATGCTTAAGCTGGGGCTATGAATCAACCAAAATTGCTTTGGTCTTATTGACATTCAATTGCAAGAAGTTGCAGCTCCTCCAGCCCAATAGACAGCCTGACAACACGGAGAGGGCTCCCAGTGACAGAAAGCTTTAAATATAGATGCAACTATCATCAAAATACATGTGCAACTCAACTTTATGATCCTTCGTGGCATCTTTTGAAATTGGTCAGTCAGTCATCAACTGGTCATGGATGCCCCACGATCGCATTTCATTACTACTAACATCTGCCAGCTATCTCAGTTAACAAACCATTATTAATCTTAAAAAAAAAAAAAAGAATATAGAATTGATTGACAGGCAAAGTCCTCCTGGATTAGTGTAAGAGTTTCTGTTGCATTGCGCTTAACCCCACTTCCTCAATTCACAGGTCTGCCTTTTATCTTTCCTTCCCTTTGAGACTTGCTCCCAATACATCTTAATAAATAATAACCAGGCATGCATGAAGAAATCCAGAGGGTCAGTTGTAGACAATGCCTTGCAGATATTTTTGACATGTACTGAGTTTGCATAAGCACTGCGTGATGCCAACAAGAGGAGGAAGGTGAGTGAGGTTAAATGGCTTGGAGCTGCTTCCCCTTGGGCACTGTGACCTCTCCAGCAGAGCCTGCCAGGGGCCCACGTGCCTTTGTTCCAGGTCTTAATCCTATACATAGAACAGAACTCCTACCCATTGCTTTCCTGTCAGCGCATATTTTCAACCAAGGAAAACATGGTGAGTCCCAAACCGCTGGTGACACTCCACTCACCTGTTAAACATCTCTGATCTCTCTGTGCCTCAGTGGTCTCATCTGTACCCTCCAGGTGCAGGGCTCACAAAGTGCTGCCTGAAACCCCCTGACTCAGTCAGAAACCAACAGACACAGACAGGTAGGCTGACATCTTAATTTTTAAAATGTTATGTAAGTACTCTTCTGTCCTCCTAAGAGCTTATAGTCAAAGAGAAATTGCAGTTAAGGACCAATCTTTATGGGATAAAAGACAAGAACCTAACTTTCTACCTGATTAAAAAAAAAAAGCCAATCCAGAATGTAGCAGTTTTCTGAACTCTCATGCGAGTTCCCTCTCTGACTCCCTCCTCTACCCTCTCTCCTGGACTCTCTTCCCTCGAGACCTGCCATGAACGATGAACTCCACGGAAATCAATTTTAACACAATGTTAACGCTAAAGAAAAAAGAAGGGGGTAGATAACAGCCCCTTCTCTATCACTTGTTACACAAAAGCAGAAGATGGCACCAGTTTAGAAAGTGTATCAAAAGTTGGTAACAGAAGGAAAGGCAATGGGACTTAAGGAAACAGACAGACAGAGTGCTCCTAGAAAACCCAGACACAGAGTCTGCCTGAAAAGGAACACAGTTCTGGTCTTGAACGTGTGAATCCATGAGCACACATTAAAACACTTTTGTTTAAGTTAAATCTGGAACTCCCCATGAATTGTCTATGGTTCTATTTAAAACAGTATCTAAACTTCATATTTAACAGCGTAAGTTTTCCCTGGGAACTTGTACTGTACATTTAAAAAGTCACCTATCATCAATGCTCAATTATACTAGTGTTAATGATTTAGGACACTATATCTAATAGGTCGCAATGAAAATTAACAACAGCTCATAATTATAGATGTTAATTTAGATAAGCACTCACTAATTAATAGAAGAATTTATCCTTGGTATTTATTTTAAACATGATCAAGCATTGCTTATTATTTTAATCACTACATGAGTCAGTTATGCATGGTACAAATGAATACCGAACTACATATAGTAACACGAGAAACTCCTAGTCGTGGCATATGCAAATAATGACAACTGCGTTTGCATTATAATAACTCTACTTCCCACCATCCACAAACCACACGCAAATCAAGGTGATGGTAACTGTACCACGGGAAGAGATGAGTCTTGAGGGTTCGGAGGTATCTTTCCAACATCTCAAGGTGCTTCAAAAAGACAAACCTGTCAAAATTATAATCATTGTGGCAAAAAGTGAAGGAGTACAAATTGCTTTATCTCGCCCAGCTCCATCCTCCTGTGTAATAAGAAAGATTGGCCATTTCTCTTTCCCCTGAAGTGTTCATGGTCACGTAAATAGCTGAAACTCTGACACACGGATGCCAAGTTAAATGTTGCCCTTGCGTCAAGTCTGGGTTCCTAATGAAGAATTAATCTTCTACTTGCCCACGTGAAAGGCCCACGTGAAAGGCATAGCACAGGCAAAGGAGGGCCCACCGTGTTGGCCCTTGTAGTTCCTGCACAGCTATCCGGAGTGATATTTGATTCAGAAACAATTTCAACCGACCGCTAACTTCAATTTTGGCCACGCAGTTGCTGAATAAAGTTAAGAGAATCTGCCGTCACGCTTAGGTTTCTCATAAACACTTCATAATGAGCCAGTACCCCCAAACCCTTCTGCAATGTACACCAGAATTTTACGTCTCCACACGACCACGTCTACTCTGCCAGACCCGACTTCACACTACGGAACCAGTACCCTCTCCCGCCCCTTTTCCATTGGCCAGTCTCGTTAGAGGGCTCCTGCTCACCACCCCGCATTTTAGCCCAGGTGCTTCAAAATGCAGAGTGCGCGACAACCAGCATTTAAAACGGTGGCCAGGCCCCGTGTCCAAAGCTGTGACTTCTGGTGTTGACAGCATGAGGCAGCCCGCCCCTCCCCGGCCCTCCCTCCACGAGAACCTCTGGACCTAATAGGGCAAACAGGCTTCCAGGTGGGAAGGACGGGGCCAAAGTCTCAGGGGCCTCAGGTGGGGGAAGGACAGGGCAGCCGCGCCCTAGGTTTCCTCACCACCACCCACCTATCCTAGACAGAGCATTCCAGAAGCCGCTCTCCTAGAGCTGCCAACAGGCTCAGGTAAGGGAAGTGCCACGAAGTCTACTTCTCTGGGATAAAGGACAGGCGAAGGGTGGCCTGAAACAGAAAGCGTTTTTCTTTTTGTTTTTTTTTTTTGCTTTTTGGTATGTGGGTAGCTCCCTGGCTGGGAATCGAACCCAGGCTGCAGCGCTGACAGCGCCAGCGCCGAAGCCTTAAGCCACTACACCATCAGGGAACTCCCAGAAAGCGTTTTTGTTTTGGCAGGATCTGCCCTACTTCAGCCAACCGCCAAGGGAAGAGCCTCCCTCTCCCCACCCCCCCACCTCTGGTTCCAGCAGGGCCCATCAGGGGGCTAATCGCACCCCACCCTCCGGGGCAGCAGAACTAAATGGCAGGCCGCCTCCCTACCCAGCGGGGCTGACAGGACCCTGCGGAGAGAGCTAATCTTCCAGTCCTCCCGGCAAAGGCAGGCAGGGTTCCAGGGTGCCCGCAGGGCGGTGCTGACAAACCAGACAGGCCCGCGTCTGCCCCGCAAAGAGGCGGAGGGGGCGGGGGTCCTGACGCGCCCTGTCTCCCCACCGCGCATGCGCATGGGGGCTTGTTCCCCGCCCGGCCCTGCCCGCTCGGTGGGGACAGGCCGGAACCCAAGTACCCGCAGGCGCTCCGCGTCCACGCCGTGTAGGGGGTCAGCTCTCAGATGGGACCCCTGACCCACCCCCCCCACAGCCCCCTTCCTTGTTCAGTCTTGTTGATGCAGAGAGAGCATGAAGGCGCAGCCCACCGCGGGCCCTGACGGGCGAGGGGAAGGGGTGGTGCCGACCAGCCCGGCCTGACACCGTCTCAGTCCGTCTCCGCGTCGCCAGGCGGGGGTAGAGGCTCCGCATCTGGCGAGGCCCGGGTGCCACCCTCCTGCTGAGCACACGGGGCAGGACGCACCAGCTCCCTGGCCCCTGGTAATGTGACCTTGTTAGAGGGGCTGGACGGCAGAGGACGAAGAACAAGCTCTACTGGGTCCCGGCCACCCTGACAGGGCACCTGCCGGGCTGCCGCCTTCCACCCTCCTCGCGAGCTCATTAAATCACGTTTCCTAGCTGGAGCCAAAGCTGTCACAGCACGTGATGGGGGGCGGGTGTAGGGCGTGGAAGGGCGCAAGGCCGTGCCACTTACAAGGCAGGACAGGTGAAGTGGGCTTTCGGCCGCACACCCCTGCGGGGCCACACGGGCCCCTCCTGCCCGGTCCCCGGTGCCTGCGTAGAACGCGTCAGCAGAGTCCCACCGAGCACATGTCCCTGGGAGACGGCAGCTCCCGCCCACTGGCCTCGCTGCAAACGCGCCCCCGCTGGGGCTGCCCCACGCCCCCCACGCGGCCTGTCCGTATCTCCCAGCACACGCCACTTCCAAAAGGGCGCTCGCACTGCCGTCACGGGCCACTGGGCGACAGGGACGGTCCTGGGAAGTGTGACCTCAGGCGGCTTCGTCATGGGGCCACCACCACGGCGCACACTTGCGCAGACCTCGGCGGTACCGCCTAGGGCTCCAGTGGTGTGGGCTACCCTTTCAGATGGCCGGCAGCTCGGGAGGTCCCGTCACACCGTCACCACCACGTGCACGTGAGTCCTGCGACGTCGCCAGGCGACAAGGATTTTGCAGCTCCATGACAATAGTACGGGACCAACCACAGTCCCTGCGGTCCCTATCAGCATTTGCTAGACATGTATGGAATTTTCTTCTCCACTTTCTTTCCTGGTTGAATCCTACGCTTTCTTTCTAAATACATAGTTGCCAGTTGAACTGTGTCCCCCAGAAAGATAGATGGACATCTGAACCCCCAATTCCAGTGAATGGGACCTTATTTGGAAACGAGTTTTGCAGATGTAATCAAGTCGCGGTCCTGCTAAGGGAGGCGGGGTCCTCACCCAGTATGAGGGGGTGTTTGAGGTGAGAGGGCACACACACGAGGCAGGACGAGGGCCAGGGCATAAAGGGGGCGGAGCAGAGAGGAGCGCGTCCACGAGCTGAGTAACCACCGCAAGTTAGAGGCAGCAAGCAGAGACCCTCTCTACAGGCTTCTGAGAGCCGGCCCCTCCGACACCTCGATTCCCGACCTCCAGCCTCCAGAACTTTGAGAGAAGAAAGGTTCCGTTGTTTTTGGCTACCTAACTTGTGATTTGTTTTTTAGGGCCAGTCTAGAAAACTAATGTGTACATCTAATAAAATCTCCTCAAATACGCCTTCTTTGACTTCACTAATGTCATGAAATCATCCTTCACCGATCCCACAGAACACGTCCCAGTTATAATTCTGCTTCCACTGGTGTGAATACTTGATCGTCTTTTCCACCCAATAGACTGTAAGTGCCATCCTAGATGATGCAGTGCTTCGTCGAACTTCTGTTTCTTACATGTCACGTTTCTGGTACACGAGCCAAGACGACTGGGTTTATCTTAGTTCCCAATTTGCAGTGGGTAGCGAACGTTTTGAGGCGTTACAAAAATTTAAAGCCTTGCCTTCTGACTAAATATGATTGTATTTTAAATTCATGTGCAAAAATGCACAGAGAACAAATCCCGACTTCTTGTTTCCATTGTGACTGGGACGAGTTAAGTGGAATATTCTTTAACCCATTGCCATCTCTCCCGATTGCCATACACCATACAGATACTGAGCAGAACTTTTACATGAAATTACATTCCATTGTGTATTTAAACCACTTGTATCAATGAGCAATAGAGTTGCAAGACATGCTGATTTAAATTATTTGTACAGATCACGTAAACACGTGAGACATTAAAAATATTTACATTACAAATATATAAAAACATGTACAAAAATTAATGCATATTTACTTTGGTTCTTGGTTCTTTGGAAAGGGGACTAGAGAACTTTAACAATTAATTACTCCTTAGATCTTCACAGTGACCAAGGGTCATGGCCATTCAAGATATTTTTTTTCAGTTAAAGGTCAGAGAAACTTGAGGCTGCAAATGTAGGCAGGTCCCTGAGCCTCCCTGGGGCTGACTTCTCTCATCTCGATAATGGAGATAACATAAGCCAATGTCACAGAACTATCATCAGCATTTGAGAATTCAGCATGTACAATGTTTAACACAGTACACATAATTAGTGCTCAGTGATGACAGCTATTATCATCATCATTTTTAACCGATTATTCTGCAAAGCTTTGTTTAATTCTATTGATTTGTACTGTCTTGGAGAACGAGAACTACTCAAGCAACGAGGGTG
This sequence comes from Lyroderma lyra, assembly GCA_004026885.1. Classification (NCBI taxonomy): domain Eukaryota; kingdom Metazoa; phylum Chordata; class Mammalia; order Chiroptera; family Megadermatidae; genus Lyroderma; species Lyroderma lyra. The sequence goes on along the minus strand of PVJL010001340.1, from coordinate 151,716 downwards.
CCGTTCAGCTGGCTGGACAGAAACGGGCAGCTCTGCACACGTAGGAGCGTTTGACAGTTAAAAGCAAGGAGCATTACCAAAGAAGTGGTGTGGACTGAAGTGGGGGTCGAGATGGTGGCCCCCCGAGAATCCCAGGCCATAGCGCTTGCTGGAGGCTGCACGGACATCCAACGCTCCCTCCATTGAGCCGTGGCAACACCCTCGCAGCGTGTGCACCTGGGCATACGCTCCGGAGACGCACGGAGAGACCTGGTTTCTCTCTTCCTACAGGGGTGGGTTCAATTGCATTTTCTTGTTCTCCACAACTATCAACAGTTTTCCTTTTCCAGACTGAATACATAAATCACACAAACGTGCTTGATGAACAATCTGTGATCATGAAACTCCTTTATCTATTGATCCCTAAAACTTTATTTACTCATGCATTTCTTTTCCTTCTTTGCATCAGTTAGAACTGTTCCTGCCCACCTTTCTGTAGCTAGAATCATCTGTGGCTCTTTAATTGTCCCCCGATCAAGGAGCCTTCAAAATAGCCATTGCCAAACCATTTCTTTCCTCCATAGTGGCACGATCTCATCGGCTTCAAATGCTAGTAACTGTATTACTGCCTTGCAGTATAATTGCTAGAGGGTACTATACTAATGTACTAACGATTCTTTGATGCTATTCGCCCTATAAAAATGTATGGAACAGCTTACGGGAATACAGTGTTTTCAGGGGCAACTCTGAGGTTTTACTTTTAAATGAGGAGGAAGTCGATGTGAACATACTTGTAGGTTGTTTTACCTACCGATCCACAACAGGCTGCTCAGATACTAAAATCCTTTTATGTACTTAGAAACTTTTTTTTTTAAATCAAAAGATCTCTTACAATAACTGTAGCATGTGCTGATTCAATAGGAAAACTAAGCTTAAAAAATTTTGCTCATGTTATCAGTGTTCCCTGTTTGATAATAAAAAGACTGAATGGATTTTTCCCAGTTTTCGTACAAAAAATATGACAATGAATTGCAGCTTGATATAATTTGAAATAGCCAATATATTAAACCCCAAAGTGAAATTTAAATTGGCAATCGTGGCAGACTCAAGTCCCTGAATGAATGTTAATTTAAAAACTAATCATACTCCAACAGGTTTAAGCTTCAAAATGCTAGTTCTTGGATAAAAGCTGTTAGACCTTTTACTACAACATCGGGCGTTTTTGTTTAGGACACTAGACCTCCCACATTTAGTGTGTCTGGCTCTCCCTGGCATCTTTTTTTGCTTAGGGATTTAATGATTTAAAAATCATTTCTTTTTTCTGAATTTGGGAAATGAGAATTCTGAATTTACTGATGGCTGATAGTGAACCGAGACAAGGTATAAGGTCAGCTCTGCTATTTAAGTCCATGTCACTGTGCCTTCTAAGTTAAAGCCTGACTTCTGAGCGAATTCCATGAATGAAGATGTTTTATTTTTACACACACACACACACACACACACACACACACACCATATAAATTAATTGCTTTGTGGCTATATTGGAGAATGAGTGAAAATATGCATGCACATTAATTCCAGGCCGCCAATTTGAAACTTGACTAAACCAGACTATCGATTATGTGTTCTATCAATACCATAGGCCCACCAATGCTGTCGGTCCCTAATCCCACAATCCAACAGAATTTGGATACAATCCATACTAAACCAACAGTAAATTACACTTTATATCAAAATATATTCTTTGTAGTCACACAGTGAGACAGTTACAAGCTGCATTTGCTCACATCTTGGCCATAAAACCTACAAAGAAATGTTTCTGTGTAAATACCAGACCGCATGGGGAAGCAGAAAATGGCAGAAGCCTGCTGTCAGCTGGAGAGTTAGTTCTGTGACTTACGACCTCGGTGACCCCACACAACCCAGTAGCTCCCCACACTTTATAAACTGCACCTTGCTCTATCCCCTACTTACTTTTTAGGCAGAACTCAAGGAGGCCTTGTTCTGTTCACCTAGTCCTGTGGTTCCCAACGCAGGACCCCTTAAAGCCCATTTCTATAAGTTGTACCCCTTGTTTTTTAAATACCTGTTTTTAAATGCTGACACTTTTGTTCAGTGTCCATCTTAATGTACCATAGTGGAAATGAGGTCCTAAGTTAGGAAAGAAAAGTTACTACACTCAAAGTATGAACCACAGATTTAATTTTGTAGTATTCGTAACAGTTAAATAGCGATCATGATGATCAAGTATTTAAACATTAAATTAAAAAAAAAAAACTACTTGGAAAGAATCACAAAGACAACACGCTTACTTTTATTCAGTCAATAACTAAACTGATCAAACAGTCTGGCTATGGATGCACTTACATGTTGGGGGAAGTTCTAGAAATGTTGTAAATGGATTGTTCTGAAACTGCATAATGATTGGGGAAGGGTTCACAGCCACGCCCTCACCCATCATCATTTGCTAATGTGACCTAATTTTGAAGTGTCTCCATGAATGGTGATTTAAACACAACCTTTACTGGTCCATGACTAACGTTTTGCATCTTTTTACTTTACTTGCTTTTCCCCCTTACTGACTACTTTTCACGTACCCTTGAATGGCCCAGCATGTACCCCTGGGGGTACATGTACCACCACTTGGGAACCGATGATAGTTCCCTAGGCGAGAAAACCGTCAAGTGAATTTGTTAAGACTACACAGTAGCATGACCTGAGTTACATTTCCCTACCCCCAATCTCTTGTCCTCCCCGCTGTTGTTTATAACAACTTTCCAAGAATGAGCCCATTCCTTACTAAACATCTATAAGTTTCACATTCAGGCAGGCGTCTAATGAAAAAGAGCCCTATGCGGAGTTTCAATTTATTTTATGAATGAATCCAGATTTTCAAAATGCTGGGTACCCCCAAATCTATCGATAAATGCCAGATGAATAAGTGACCAATCTGCAGGCACTTTTTCTCATGTTTCATCAGTATATGGTTCTGTAGTTTTAATGTCACATGTAGACTGGGGAAGAAAACCTTTTAACATAAAAAAATAACTAAATCAAAGAAGTACACCAATTGGAAAGGCCACGTTTTCTCCTGCTGGTCAAACAGTGATGGAAAAGAGTAGTCTCGTGACATCACAAGTACTTTCACCTTTCCGTGAAAGAAGGGGAAGATTTAAAGGTTTATAAAGACGTTTTGCCTAAACTAGGAAAGGACTCACACTTGACATGTATTGAAAAGAGATGGCTGACTCCAATCGGCACTCTAGGAGCGTCGGACTCCCAGGGCAGTCATTCAGCCGTGGTTACCTCTTCACATTTTGATGTTAAGCTTTCTTTGTAAAGCTTTTAATGGACCACCACCTGCCAAAGCATGGCAGGTTCAAAGACAAGGCAAAACAAAGGCAAGTAATAAGAATTTTCTTTCTATCACAGTTGATACAAAACTATGCAACCAACACATCTACTTGACGTTGCCTGCAGATTCTCTTTCTCCGTCAGTTTCCATTTCCACATTGTGAACCTCATCACCCAATCCTGTTGCACTGGTCAGTGGGTGGAATGACTACTTCAAGACACAGAACCAATGAGGCCTCCATCTGCTACCTCCCAGACCCCCGGAGGTAAGCAGTGACAGACAGAAGCTGTCCCGTCCACGGACAGGGCCTGACATCAGACATAAGGACCCTTTCAACTCCGGCGGCACGGAAATGCTACCTCCCACCAAGTTCGTGTGCTGAACGCATACACTAAGGAAAAGCTGAGAAGACAAGGTGTAACACGCTGACTGATTATCACTTTGCCAATCAATACTTTGCTATAGAAAGCGATCACTGTTAACCTCTTCATATGTGTCGCTGACATGTTCTTCCCCGGGCTCTTCGTGCGCTGCTATGCACATGCGTGGCAGAATTTCGGTTACAATCAGGCAAAACAAACATATGTACCAAGTGTATGTAAATCATCAGGAATGACGTCTCAAGAACCCGGAAGGAAGCCTAACCACTCCCTGCTTCGGGGGGGGGGGGGGGGAGGAATGTGAGGAATCAGACTATTTTCATAAGATGAATGAGGGGACAGGTGTCCTCTACTGCCCGTGGGGTTCGCAGGGACCAGTGTTCGGATGCCCCATGAGAGCACTGCAGCTGCAGACTCAGTATACGCCACCTCTGCTCTGAAAGGCAAGGCTGAGTGCGGGCTGCCTGGGGCCATCCCAGGGCCCTGCAGAAACAGGAGGATAAACTGTGTCTACTCCTGAGGACCAGAAAATACCAGACATCTCACAGTTATCTCAGCCTTTAGCACCTTCTAAGGTTAATACAAACCGTGGCTGACAACTAAAGTAATAATATAACACCTTTTTGACTGTCTGCTGTGTAAAGTTCATTAGTTCTAAAGTCAGCATTTTAATGCAACAGCCAAATTTTATTCACATCATCAGATGTTATCTGCAAAAGACAGCTGTAAAAACCAGGCCGGGGTTTTAACACTGCTGGGACTAGGAAAATCAGGGCCAGGCACCAAAAGGGTCCCCCGCCCCACCGCATTCTCCAACAAAATACAATACACTGACCCAATGAAACGAGAACTTCCTAAGGACATTAGGACTCCAGAGAGCACTGTCCTAAGCTTCTGTGGGAGTTTTCTCAGCAATTTGGGGGCTGGGGGAGGGGGGGGTGCCCGTATATCAAGAGATGCATCACTAGGTCACCTACACATCGTTTTTCTTTAGCTGTCATTTGCCTACACCTGAGATCGAAAAGACACTGTTCCAGATCTTGGGGGAAGATGTCATCGAAGAGAAAGAAAGGAAGACAGATCCTCGTGTTTAACCAAATGTTAAATATTTTTTATTTTACTCACCTGCACACAGAGATGAATCCATTTCTTCGCGAGAATCCTCCCCTGTGTCGTTACTTTTATGGGCGGCTGCAAACCATTTACTGTGTGGTAATAAAACACGGTCTCTCTCTCAGATAGTGTAAGTTTGAACACAGCCTGCCCATCCACTGGCTTTTCTATAACACACCTTAGGAAGCAATCAGAAAAGAGAAAAGGTCAGCATCCAACCAAAAGAAATGCACGCTAAGGTGTCTTACACTTACGGAGGTGTAACCGACCCCAAACTCCACTCAGAAGGGTTCCCTCTGAATAACTGCCTGGTGCCAGATTCAGAGTGAGCTTTTATTCCAATTAAGGAGCCCCTCTGTTCCACTAAAACAGAGAATTCTCATTTAGAGCCTATTCCCCAGAACCTCAACACGCTTTAGCAGACATTCGCGGTGCAAGCTAAAGTGGTGCAACCATCCTGCAAAACTAACATTCAGCTGATTGGCTCACTAGTTCCCTCGCAAGTTCGTTTACAGGAAGTGGCAACAATACACATCCTGGGTACGGAGCCACCAGTGCAAATCTTTCTTTTCTTTCTTTCTTTTTTTTAATGTGAAGAGAATTTAGTGCCCAGAGAGGGCTCTGAACAGCTCTATTTAGCTCCCACAGTGACGTGGAGAACGGACCATGCTCATCTTTACTTCCTTCCTCATCCCTGGCCAGAAGCCCAAGCCAGTGACTATAAGAAGACTGGCCAGCTCACGCTGACCGCAGAGCCCAACTGAGGCCCCAAGATAACGTTAATGACCTTGGATGAAAGGCCATCCAATCCTCTAAGCACACAGTGCAACGAACGGTCTTACACAACAGTTTTCGGAACATTTCTAGTCTTGTGTCAGACCAGTCATCAAATTACATTTTTAAAAATCACTACTGTCCCCATCAGTGATATTCTTTTTCCATCCCTTTTAAATAGGCATATGGCCTTTTTATTTTTTATGTTTTTTATTTTCTATGGTGATGTATATTCAATATAAACTTTATATTAATTATATCATTGTGTGTTTCTGGCCATTCTGTGTCCCCTCAGAAAAAACAGGTATGAATTTAAGCCCTGTCTCTCTCCATCACATTTCAACCAACGACTCCCACTTCTCAGCACAAGATGGAATGTTGTCAGTGCTTGCTGGCAGCCTCCCGGGTGGAAGATTCCCAAAGATCCACTGTCCAAAGGGAAACATCCCTGACAAGAGCCACCAACACCTTCCCAAATAACCAGCCATTGAAGATGGTCACCAGCCTGTATCTCATGAATGAACCCAAGAAGGTGGTACACACCCGGAGGGAGAAAACTGGGTCCCTTTCTTCCTAGGATTGCCCCCTACTCAGCCCAGAAAACTCCATGATTCAGCCTGGTCCCCAAAGCCTTCCAGAGGGGCCTGACTTCCTCTGTGCCCACTCCCCACACCATGCTGCCTGGCTGCTAATGCCGATCGATCTGCCCCCCAGTAGGTCGTGAGTTTTCTGAGGACAGAAGCATAGCCTGTGCATCAGAGCTTTGAAAAATGATGAGTTCGTGATCAAACTGAGCAGGAAGCATTGACGAGGCACATGTGAGACAGGGCCAGTCGAGAATTATTGCTCAAGATGTTTTAAAACTTTTCTGAAGTAGCACATTTCTCACAAATTATCTCTCCTCACTCGTATTTATTCTTTCCCGGAGTTTAACAGTAAGAATACGGTTGGAGAACACTTAAGAGTCACTATTTTACTGCCAGTATCTTAATATATTTTGTACATATATTTGGTGAAAAGGCTAGGAGAGTAAGTATATATTTTAGGCAAATAGCTTTAGTTGCCATAAAGGTTCTATATACAGTAGAAATAAAGTTTTATAGAAATTCTACTGTGATTTTTTTAAACCCTGTTGGTGGATATATCTAAATCACAGGAATGAAAGAGTCTCTTTTTTCCATGGTCTTAAACATCTAAGAAAACTTTGCCTCTATTCGTTTTTCTTGAGTTTCAATGTAGTTTCAAGTTAGCATTTGACCGTTGCTCTAGAACGTATTTACCAAATACAGGCTTATTTCCCCAAGCTTACTGAAAATGCATTTCTTAATATGTTATTGATTATCTTCCTTGCTATTTTGTTTGCTTGTAAACATACCAGCTTTGGTAGATAATGAATGTGAGAGGGAGGCAGGTAGCAAAATATTTAGGGACTGGATTTATTCTGCTCCTGGATAAACAATAATTGGATAATCCATGTTATGTTTGTTTTACTTATCTAGTGCAAACACCCCGAAATTCCCCTAATTCCCACAGGTATTTTAGTTTTGAGGATGGAAATGACCTTGATGCATGGAACTCTCAAAACTGTAAACCATGTGTTACTGCCTCAGTAATATGTCTGTCTTCTTTATACGAAAATGACACTAACAGAAGATGAATTTGGTAGAGATGCATCCCTTGGAAAAAAATATTTTGTTTTGGCCTTATTTGTCAAAAGAGAGATTTTAAGACTCTTTGTGCACTTGTTACAGAAATGAAGTAGGTTGGACTTACTGACATCTCAAACAGAAAGTGGAATTTTCTCTTAAAGGAGATATAGAAATAGAGATAATGGTTTGTGATGATTTTCACTCCAAATTTAAAAAGAAATGACAATCTGCCAACTCTCAATGGGCAAATGAAAACTAAACACCAAAGACATTTAAGTCCTGTTTGCTTATGCGATTATAAGACTTTTCTGGATTGTTTCACAAGTTTTTAGATATTTGGCCAACATTCTCACCCAAAGAAAACGTCACATGGGGATGAGCCAAAGTCCTGCAGGAAGACAAAAGATAAGCCAAAAAAAAGGCTTCAATCTGTCCTACTTATTCTAAGTTCTTCTAAGTTCCAGACTGGCTCTAGACCAGGCATGTCCAACCTTGTGGCTTCCCTGGGCCATTTTGGAAGAAGAAGAAGAATTATCTTGGGCCACACATAAAATATACTAACACTAACAATAGCTGACGAGGTAAAAAAAAAAAAAATTCCAAAAAAATTCTCACAGCATTTTAAGAAAGTTTACGAATTTGTCTGGGCCACATGTGGGCCACAGATTAGACAAGGTTACGCTAGACATTTATGGGAAACACATTAGATATCAGCTTTAGAGATGATCACAGAATAAGAAGCAGGTGATTATATAAACTAGCAAAAAATGAAGTTAAGCTAGCCCCACTCCAAACTCACTGAAGGCATTTCTACTGGGATCCATGGCAGAAAAGCTTTGGAGAATCTTCCACGATTCCTTCTGGATTTCCTTGTGGATGAAAACACCACAAGGTAAAGGGCCAAAAGCTACAAGTTTTCAGAGATGGAGGATTATTCATTTACTCAACACAGCATCAGGCATTTTCCATGAGTCAAACAAACATCTTTTCTTGAGGAAATAAAAATGAATAAAACACAGTCCTAAGCCCTTAGAGAGTTATCTTCCTAATAAAACTCTTACACTCTAGTAGGGGCAAGTTATTTATACAAACCAAGACCAAGACTTTGAAAGTATCAATTATTTCTATGACTAGTCCCCAAGCCTTTAAAACTCATTGAGGCTTGATTGGCTGCTGCCGGCTAAGATATATGAGGTCAGACAATTTAGTTCACGAACTCATCCTAGAAAAAGTGCTCCACACCTCACTACTGAAGATCACTACAGTCACCCTCAAAGACCTCCCCTTGGGAAGCTGTGCACCAATGCCAATACCTAGTCCTCCCTTCAAAGCAATTTTGGAACTCTTTTTCTGGAATGGCCATCAGAGCTGTCGTACACAAAATCTGACAAAGTTCACAAACTTGCCACTGTGCACTTATGTTGGCAGCACCGTACAGACAACTCAGTAAGGTGTCACAGCCTTGGCAAGGTACAATGACAACTCTGATAGCCATTCCAGAAAGAGTTGCAAAACTGCTTTGAAGGGTGGACTAGGCACTGGCGTCGATGCATAGATTCCCAAGGGGAGTGCTTCGAAGGTGACCATAGTGATCTTCAGCAGTGAGGTCTGCAGCACTTTTTCTAGGATGAGTTCACGAACTTAATTGTCTGACCTCGTAGGTTGAGTTAAACCATTAGCAAATACTACCCAGTTTAAACCAGACTGTTTGCAACGAAAGTATTTTAGCACACTCCCTTGTGAGGGCTCACTTCATTCATGGAAAGGACCAAATTAAAATCAGGAAAGAATGTTTGCAAAGGAAGCTGGAACAGGAAAGACGAACATCGGAGTGGGTCTTCAATTGCACAAGTGCCGTTTCTGGTCTGGAATGCAGGTTGCAACGACCTTCACCACAACTGATCTTTCCAGGCCCTGGGAAAACGTACACTTGCTCTGCTACTCACATTACACCCTCCTGCTCGGGTTTCAGCCACACGGCTAATGCCCACACTGCCGCCGCCAGCCTTGGAGAAGCGGCGGGGAGAGAAGCAATTCCTGTGATTTCCAAAAAGGAGACTTGCAGAATTGCTAGGGGTACTGGGACGCAGGTCACGCTCGTCTACGGCGACACAGCTGCGGAGGCCTGCCGACAGAAGGGCCGTGTAGTTTGGGGGTACAGATCTGTGTGGGCAATCCTGAACGCAAAGCCTCTGGGTGCAGAACCGAAGGCTTTCAGCTATCGCAAAACTATGGCAGAAAGTGCTCCGGGCCGGGAGTCCGCAGGTTGCTGGAGTTGGCACCCCGGACACTTTCTTGAAAGCCCCCACGTTCTCCAGGCTCAGAAAAGGGCCCTGAGCATCAGCCACAGAGATGGAAGCAAAACAGGCCAAGATCAAGGTTCCAGTGATGTGCAGCAGAAAGCCGAAGCCCCGTGAACGAGCCAGGCAGTGCATGTTTACCAAACAGCGTTCTCCTCCCGACAAAGCGCCCCTAAATAAATAATAAGGCCCACGCTGCCGGCCAGCAACACGGGAAAGCAGCGTGCGGTAAGGGAGGCTGCGATACTCCGTTTTCGAGAAAGGGCGGACACGTTTTCACACCGAGGTGATGCCACAGCCGGTCTGGGCGATGGCAGAGACGTGAGTAGCCACTGGCATCTGGGGATTGAAAGCAGAGTGTCAAGGAAGAGCTGCCACATCATTAAAACTTAAGTTCCTCTCGAGCATGATGGGGACATCGAGTCCCTGGCAAGAACCACAACTGAACTTTCTCCAAAAAAACCAAAACATCATAAAGTACACTGTCTGGAGTAAAATACTCACACTTTCGGCAAATACCTGCATTTTACTGAGCACATCAAGCACTTTAAAAAGTGCACAGGGAAACCAGTTTCACAGGTAAGAACCATGCTTCTATTTTTATCGATACACTTCAGCACAATATAGATATTTTTCACGCAATCTGTGCGTGCGGATTGTGACGCTACACCCAGAGAATGAGCACGACCGACCCCGCCTCTGCTTAGCAAGGTGGGGAAAGGCACCTTTTCCTGACACATGCCCCGTGCTCTAACGCAGCACTAGCTTGCAGATGTCCGAAATTAAGCTGGCAAAGCGCTCTGGGCCGCCCCCCGCTCGTCCCAAGCGTGTGCAACTTGAAGTTCAGAGCAAAGCTGCTTAGAAACCCAACACCATCTGTCTGTCCTAGACGCCTCGGCATTTAGCAAGCGTTTATGTTCGTGTCTCCTCCCAGGCCTCCGTATCCGCAGGTTAAATATGGACCCTAATACTCTGTAAGTAATTGTATTGATAAATAAGCGGAGTTACCATTTCTCTATTGCGCTTCAACCAGTCCCCTCCGTGTGACAAATGGCTCTTCACAGGACTGCTGTCCCTTGTTGCCTGGCAACGCGGCAGTCACCCCTCCGGTTACTTTCAGCAAATAGGCCACAGCAGCAGGAATGCTGCAAGGAAGACTTGGCTGCCCAAGGGAAGGAGTCTGCACAGCAAGCACTTGGTTACCTGAAGCTCCCTGCAGTCCATTGGCTGGGTGGCCTGCCTGGAACTGAGGTCCCCAGGCTTGCAGCAGGTGCCTCAAGCAGTGGGTGGGGCCTGGGTGGGCGAGGCGTGCCTAATTTTAAAGCAGCAGTACACCTGATCCTAAGGGCACCTTCTGCCCCACCCATTTCCACTCTCCTGCACCTGATCCATTTAATCATCTAACCAAAATAATCTACTCCTAAGGCATCACAACAAAGTCCAAATCTGTACTCCTCCTTGGAGTACAAAAACAGGCTCATCCATGGGTGAAAAGTTTCTTTTGGCCACTCTAACCTGGAACACCCTTTCCTAAATACACATACTTCTCTAGATTAGGAAGAGAGTCTGCTATTATCTAGAAAGGATGCACTTGGACTATCAGGGATTTTAATTACACCGTGGAAAGAACAGGATTGCTGATTTTCATACCCAATTGGATATGAATATGTGTGTATTTAGCAATGCATGTTTGAATGTTAATTCTATAGTTGCTATTATATCTGAAACTCTCTTTTGGTGCATCTGGGATATTTCATCCTAGCTGAGAAATATTTTAAATCAACTGATACTTCTCTTTCCATTTCTCTCTTAAAAATGGAAAACTCATTTGGGAAACAACTAGTCAGTTGTGGTTTCATTTTCTGTAAGTTGTCATGTTTAAAGAAATGTTTAGAAATTAGAGAAATGTTGGCATGGTGTTTCTGGTTAGTAAGACAGTGAGCGAAAAACCCAAAGTCTCTTCTCTCAGATTTTCTTTCTTTTCCATGAGACACCCGAAAACCACACCCTTCTTATGTATCAACTTTATCCACCAGAAAGAGGTGCTTCCAGAGGAGACCTTCACCTTCTGTGGAAATATCCCAGTATTCTCTACTTGTTGATGATTACAATCTTGCAAGGGCAACAATGTCTGTTAAAAACAAATTTTAATGTAAAGCCAGCTATAGGTAGGGACTTGTGAGAACTGGGGACAACATGGTTGAAAACTGATATAAAGGACACAGAGATCCAGACAAATGGAAACCTGCTACAAAACACACAACCACTGTTTGTCTCCAAACAAGTCATTCGGGGCCTGCATTCTCCTTCCTCCTAGTACCTCCAAGGACTCGCTTTAATTTTTAATTGTGCTGCTTCAGTGTATCTTTCAGGTCACCATTCTGGAGATAAGAATTCTTCCTCCCCATAACAACTCCTGCTTTGAAGTAGGAAGTCATGACTCAAAATAGACAATCTAATATTAGCGGCTCTGCTCCACATTCGGGAACTGTGCCTGTAATTTGCAAAGGCAGACAATGGATTGACACACCCTTCAACTTCTACAATTCAGCACCATCAATCCTAAGGACACACCTGGTAAGTGAATCGGGCATCAGCGGTCCCACCACCCCGGTAAGTGCCCGAGAATGAGTGCAGAAAAATGAAGTAGAAGTGTACAGGAGGAAATTTTAGTTAAGCATAGGTGGCCTTGTGCTATTGTTTTCTTTCTCTCTTTCTTTTTCTTATATCTCTGTGGACTAGGCAGCTTGGCTTAGCTAGCACTGGAAGACCTGTTGGAGCTCAGGCTCTCATCCAGCAGTTGGCTTGACAATCACAGGAACCTACCCTAGTGGCTGCAGAACAATCCCCCACAGCACAAGAGGGGAGCCCCTACTGTGTAAGGACTCTTCAGGCCTCTGCCCGCAGTACATGTGCAAATGTTCCATTGGCCAGAGAAGTCACATGACCAAGCCCAGACACAAGGGCTGTGAAACAAACTCCAATCTGTCAAGAAGGGATGGCAGTCACATGGCCAAGGGGCACACATACAAAATGGAAAGAGATGGCAACTGACCATTTTGCATTCTGCCACGGAGTCGCCAGCAGTTCCCTTTTTTGTGGTCATTAAGACAGCATGCCACACTTGAATCAGAGCTTCCTTATTTTGAAAAAATTTTCCCTCCAAAAATAATGTTTTAGTCAGAAAACTATAAGCAAGTTCATAATGAGTATTATTTTGGAAAAGCTGACAATAATAAGCTTAGTTTTTCAAACATCTGAGGTTTAACTTCTGCTGGTGGACAAAATCAAGAGGCAGTCCCTACTCTTGGGTTTTTAGCATTCATAGATGTACTATTCAAATTAACTAACCTCAGACGTAACTGATCCAGGAAAAAAAAACAGTGAATGTATGATAAGCACTATTAGGTATGAAAATAGAGGCGTAACTACCTTTCTATAGGTTACATCTATGTCGATCTTTATAACAACTGTACACACTACACAGAGGTAGTATCGCTCCCAGTAAATACATGAAGAAAATGAGAATTAGGGCTTCCGTGGCTTTCTCGGAGTCACTTCATTGGTCAGTGGCAACGTGTAGTCAAAAGCCCAGGTTATCTGGGTGGAGTCTCGTGCTCATTGTCCTATACTAAGGCTCCCTGGAATTGGGGGGTGGGGGGAGTGAAGAACTGCCTCTGAGAGCAGACGGTTCTTATGGAGAGCAGTGAGCGTATCGAGTGGCAGGAACAACATACGATTAGAAGAAGGCTGCCCTCCATTTAGGGGACACAGATTTCCTGTAGAAACATGTAGAGAAATAAATACAGCTTAGCCCCCTAAGAAGAACCTGTTGGATGGCTAGATGTTTCTGAACATGTTCAAATCATTAACCAGAGGATCATAGTAACATCCAGGAGCCTCAGGTTTTTTAATTTACTATCTTGGTCCTGGCAGTCGTCATTGTATTGCCTTGATCAAAACTGTGGGCCCTGTTCTTCCATCCCTTAAATCATGCAAACTCTCTGATCACAGAATCGTTTGTGTTTGGAGCATCAAAGCGCTGCACTGGTATTTCAGGGTGCCCCGGGACACGGGAAGAATGTGGTACGACGGAGAGCAGCGAACAGTCAGTCTCACTCCTGTCCATTCTTTCTCCTCCACCTGGGCAAGCCCAGGACGAGCTGGGCAGGTGAACTCTGGAGCAGCATTCTAGATCTGAGCCTGGGTGGTGGGGGGGGGGGGCAGTACCAGCTGCGTAGCAGTATGGGGCAGGAGCAGATAGATGGGCATGGGTCTGGCAGTGAGAATGACACAATGTGTAGGACAGCAGGCAGGCAGAGCACAGTACAGAGCTGATGCCACACGGGTCATCGGCAACGATGAAGCGTCAGGGTACTATGAAGAGCGACATGCCCCACCCACCACCCTTTCACGAAGTGGGAAAGCCCTGGATGGGTTGAAGCCCAGGGGTGCGGGGTTTCCAAATGTTTTAGAGGAAGTGCCCGTAGATTGCAGAAGGACACCTGAAGACGCAGCAGTGATCAGGGGACAGAGAGCTAAGCAGGGAGGGTGGTACACTTGGTCATGGCAACTCAATCCAGTGGAACCACACCTAGAAGAGTCCCGTAAGAGTGGGGGAAAAGGTGTGCTACATTTAGAGTGACACAGAGAACGAAGAAGTCGTGATGACAGAAAAGAAAATAGCTTCAGTTAGGAGGCAAAGCCAATGTGTTCGCCAACTCCTTTGCTCTAACTGAAGGGAAATTACATGGAGCATGCCGTACCAGTACACTCTGTAAAAAGTCCTATGTAATTCTCCATGTAATTTATTTACGTGGTTCGTTAATATGATTTTTAGGTTCAGAAGCCAAAGGCTTCAGGAGGAGAAGAGCAAAAATTAGAAAAGTGATAAGGATGGAAAAATTCGAGCAAAACACATTTGCCAAGACAGCTTCTAAAATGTATACGAACACGGTCATCGTCAGTGTAAGTAAGACAGGGCAGTCTGAGCAGTAAGAGGTTTTATCTGGAGACTGGATCTAAGGGAAGGGACAGATGCTCACTTCTGATGAGACGAAGTATCAGCCGTGCCGGAACCGAAACCCAGGCCCTGGATGGTAGAGTCAGAGTGATTTCCACCCCCATGAACACGTGATGAGTGTACAAAACCAAAATGTTCATGAAGGAATAAATTAAGGAATGTAAGCATCAGACCAGTCCTTTGAAACAGGAATGATATTCATCATGTTATGACATCTGAGGGCGCAGGAGGTGTCAGGCACCATGTTGGAAACACTATCTCATGAATACTAGCTAACCTATGTGAAAAAACTCAAGCAATAATTATACTATCACTATTTTAGGTATCAGGACGCTGAGCCCTGGATAATAAATAATTTCTGGAAGTCTAACAATTAATATTGAGGAAGAAAAATAAGATTCTAGCTCCCCCTAAATCTTCAGCACAGTGTTAGATTGTCCATGAAGCAGCAATGTTAGAAAACACTCTAGTATTTGACATTTTCCTATATTCTAAGTGGATCCCTTAAAGTAATTTAGGTGACAGTAGCCTCTACAGTCTACCAGGCACCGTGCTACACTAATGGATGAGTGGGTAGTAATCCTAAAGAACCCGACATTAAGGCTTGGCCTTTAGCTTTACAGTCCTTAAGTATAAAGGACTCTATTTAGGAGGGGACAGCAAGCTGTGTGATTGTGGCCTGCAGAAGCAGCTGCATTTGGCTGCAGTGTGCTGAGATGTCTCCGACCTTGTTCTAGAATATGAATAGAGCACTTTTAGAAGGACTGTGTGAGGAAAGGCCATGGAGACGGACCAACGAAGAAGTAAAGCAGAGTTTTCAATACGTGCTTGATGCGATCGGTGTTACTGGCTACAAGGGAATCGGTTCCTGTAGAAGCAAATAAATCGACTCTAATTTTAACCTGAAGCACCACTACAGGCGTCGTAAGCTTCTTTCTACTTGAACAGACAGTCTCTATCTGAGCTGCAGCTTCATCTGAGAAGGTACTAGAGTACTGTATTTTGCTGTGTATAATGCGCATTTATTTGCCCAAATTTATGAGGGAAAAATAAGGATGTGCATTATACATGGGTTGTGCTAATTCCATAACTATTTAAGTGTTTTTAATTCTTTTATTTATGCTTATGAATTAAAAATGTAGCTCTAGAAATCAATAACGATATCTGTATGCAAAGTAATGCCCTGAAATTTGATAATTGTTTTTTTAATATAAAAAAATTATACACAAAATTTGTGCCTTGTATCTGTTCTTGTGTTTTGTAATTATCTGTTATACACAATTTCTTGTACCATAATATGTTAAAAAATAATTGCCAAAATTCCTTCATAATACAAAAAACAACTACCTAAATATAAACAAATCAAAATTTGAATTAAAAAATTGAAACAAAAGATTTTTTTCCTTGGAAGCTTGGGCCAAAAACATGGGTGCGCATTATACCTGACAAAATACAGTATATTAATCTCCATTTCACAGGTGAAAGACAGGTGATAAGAAACGTGTGTAAACTTACACACCTAAGCAGCAGCAGAGCTGGGGGCGGGGCTTCGGTCCAGACACAGGTGTTCTCATTGGCTCCACTGCTCCGACGCCTGACCAGGTTTCCCCGCTGTAAGATCTGGCTTCCTGTCTGCACAATAGAACAGAGCCAGTAGCGGGCGGGGGCGTTCAGGGTCCACTTGACCCTGGAACCACGTGCCTGTGAACGAGCCCCCTTACCTGCAGCTTTTTTCCCAGGAAGTACAGATGGCTCTCTGTTTTGGAGGGTTTTACATGTGCAGATTCAGAAATCCAAGACTCGAAAACAGTGCCCGGCATTCACAGCCGCAGCGTCCCATGCCCGGCTGAATCTGTGGCTGTGAGGCTGCTGCAGTCAGCAGTGTACGAGCCGGCATCCCTAAGCCCTGTTCGAGGTTCACGTACCTGTACCCCCCACCTTCCCGACCTCGTGCCCTCCCCACCCCAGCTCTGCTCCGCCATAGTGAGGGCCACACTACCTCCATGCCCACCCAGTCCTCGCAGGCTGCAGACTCGGCTGCGTCTGCTCGCCCGGTGTAGCGTCTCTGCTCCTCTCCCCACACCCTGCCTCTGACCGAGCGATGCCAAGCGAACCCCTTAAAAACAAGTGCAACTACGGCTCATTCTGTAAAGTGCTGCCGATGCTTTCGGGACACTGCGGCCACTTTATGTTGCAGCAGTGCTCTGTCCACCTCTTAAGGGTAAGTACTGCATGTTGCTCATTTTAGGGGCCCCGACTTCCTGTCATGGCATCTGGATGAGAATTCTAGAGCTGCTACAATTAATGTCCACACGAAGACCTGGCCGTGAACATGCAGGCCAGCTTCATTCACACCAACCCAGAACCGAAAACACCTCCACTTTCCACAAAGTGGGGAACCGATAAAAAACTGTGGCGCTTCCACACAACGGAATACTACTCAGCAGTGAAAAAGTACCAACCACTAATACGTACAACACAGACAAGTCTAAGAAACCTGATGCTAAGTGGAAGCATCCAGAAGATAAAAGCTAACACTGCATGCCCCCACTGTCGTGGACTTAGGAAAAGGCAAATCCAGAGAGACAGAAATCAATGGTATTCTCACTGGCCACATGGGAGGGAAAGGGCATGAGAATGGATGGACATGAAGGCAATTACTGACGTCACAGTAATACTATTTCAATCTCCATGTTGTTTGAAGTGAAAGTTACATGATTGCATAGATTTTGTCAAAATCCATTGAGCTGTACATTTTTTAAAAGGATGAGTTATATAGGTAAATTATAACAACAAATCTGACTCAAAACAATCAATAAACAAACAAGATCACTCATTGGCTAAGTACTGGATACAGTTTCTATCTCTTGTAGTCAACCCCTGTGTAACTTTGAGTGAAGTCACCAAGCCTCTGTTTCTTCATGTAAAACTGGAATAATAGTAACAATAGCAGTATCTACCTCATAGAGTCACTGGGAATACTAAATGAAATAATGCATGTAAAGCTCTTCAGTACTGTGTCTGGCACAGAGTAGGTGCTCATTAAAATTAGCTATTATTATTACTTAGACGCAAGTATGATGACTAGAGTATAAAATCATTTTAAAAAGATATGGAAATAAAGATGTCAAAGAAAAATAAGAGTGTTGGCTCTGAGCTATACTGATGATCAGGGTTCTAGCATCACAGGTGTCCCCTGCCTTGCCATCCCACTTCCGCATTCCACAATAAAGCTAAACTCTGTCTGCAACTCAGTGTCCGAAACTGATCTTCTACTAACACTGGGACATAAACATTGCTTTCTCTCGGGCTGTTTCTTGACCTTGTAGCCATCCAGACTGGCCATCTCATCTCTTCCAGCTGAAGCCCCTGCTGTTATTCAATTAAGTCTGGACACCAGACCAGAAGCTCTGGACAAAGAGTCCCCAGCCCAGATCTCCTGTGGGCACAGCACACAGCTCACACAGGCCGAGCAGAGCGCCTGACAGTTGGAGTTGGAGCTTTCTGGTTTACCCTACACCGCAGGCAGAAATGCAATGTTCCTTTGGGTTTGCACAGTGTCCTGGGGAGAGTGAGTCATTTAGTCCCATAAGGTAAATAACATCAAGTACATTCATAAAAGCAATGAAGATATTGCAGTAGCACCACATGTGAATCTTAAAAATAAACAAACACACAAAACAATGAAAAAAAAAAAAACAACTGCTCCCATCTCTTCTGGACATGGGAAGAAGAAATTTTGCCTTCTGACCTTCTGAACTCTTGTCATTGTCATTATGACCCAGTTAGAAGGCGAACTGATGGCCTGAATGGAAAAGCTGACTTCAGTGAATAGACTGACTGGTTTCAAAACCAGGAGGCAGTGTGCTCTTCCCACGTGTGCAGCGTGGCGATATTCCGGGAACTCAATGAGCTCCCCCACAGTTTACCCCCAGAAGCTGGAGATTCTGTGGGCGGTTCCGTCACTACACTTGAAGGGGTACACATGCAACATGACCTCTTTCGACCGTATCAGCAGTAGCTGTCTCATTCTCCAACCTGCCATTTCTGGACAGAACATTTAACTTTTAGCAATGGCTACTCTCCACGTAGTTTAGAATAAATGTCTCCATGGTCCCCCAGAGTCACTCCGGAAAGCGACACCCCCACCCCCGCCCCATCCCCAATCCCTTTCCAAGGCACGAGCATAAAAGCTGACTGATAACATTCTGCGTTCTCCACCAGTGGCTGCTCTATTATCTAAAACTGGGCTTCTCAGTGTCACTGGAAGTCCCATGAGCACCTAACGCTCCGTCGCTCAAAGACCAGCAGCCAGGGACTGTGAAACATGGCAACGCAGGGCCAGGGAGAGGCTCTCCTGGGGCATTTGTTTCAGGCAGGTCCCCGAAGCCCAGGTCCTCCTGGCATCTTTTCATGCACAGGTCCATTCTTTGTTAAAAAGAGATGGCACCAGGCATAGCGGGCATACAAGAACTCGGGCGGCTGGATTGCATAGGAAGGGGGAAGGTGTTTTGTCGGCCTTGGAGATTTCCTTTAATACTGTGACCAGACATTCATATACACCTCCAGACTTTCATTTGAATCAACGACTTGTAAACTGCCTATTCATCTGGCTAGACACAGGGCAGGCACTGTTCACTGAGATAGGGCTGCACATCACAGGCACAATTCTGGTGAAAGGAAACATTTGTTTTAAGAAGAAAAAAGTACTGGAGGTGAAAAGAAATAAGTGTTATAAAAGCAAGTACCATTTGGGACCAAGACTTCTGGATCTTATTGTATTTCCGGTTGCCTAATAAAAAGCCAACCAAATTTCTCATGACTGTTTTAAAAGTATCAGTAGAAATTCCACCAAAAGATGCCAGCTACTCATCTGATTCCTAAATGTTTCTGTTTGGTGCAGCTTTCCTAGCAAAAACCTTTTAGTTGATTATGAGTGAGTCATTTCCATGCTGGCTTATTTTTAACTACAAATTCCAATGTAGGCAGGACTATTTTTGTGGATAGATGGGCTGAATGTCATTCCAGAATCTTTTTGTCAAACTCATCAGCATCATGATATGTACCTGTCATGTTTCGTGTTGAAATAGAATAAAAAAACATACTCATATTTACTTATAAACATGTTGCGTTTCTTATGTAATTTTTAAAAACCGTATTTTTAGCATGTGCCTTTCTTTCATCAATGATGCACTCTTTAATATCCTGGGAAGTATCAAGTGTATACTTAACTCGGTTGTATTCCTCCATAACAATGTCCAATCGACCTTAATATTCCCACCCCACGCCTGCTTCTGAATCATGGGGAATGGTCATGGACTGATTCAACTTCTGCTTCATCCCAGGTACATAAAGTGACTCCGTCTTCTTCTATTTTTATACTACAGGGCAAATTTGGAAAACTATGCTTATAAAACCATCAGCCTCTTTTATTTCACCTTCACTGGACTCACCACCTTTCATTACTATTAGTACCTGATAATCGTTTTCCAAGAGAGGCTACAACCTCGGCAAAAGTGGAGATGCTCGTCTGTTTTGTTCACTGTGATGTTTCCATTTGTGTCTAGGACAATGATGGCACAAATAACTGCATGGGCACATTGGATGTTTGGAAAAATTATTTGGAAAAATAAGTTGGAACGAAATAATAAGTAAACTGTTTAGCTATCTGAGCCCTCATTTATATATTCTTACTCATTAAAATACTAAAAAAAATTATGTTAAATTTGGAATTAAACATTAAATTGCCAACAAATGTAAATAATTGCACAAAAAACTTAAATGGGGGAGCAGAATACAGTCCAGAGCTTACAGAGCGACAGAGAAAGAAAGATACATAGAGACAGAGAGGAAGAGGAAGAGGGAGGGAGGGAGAGAGAGAGAGAGAGAGAGAGAGAGAGAGAGAAAATCGATCGATCGATCATGTGCCCTGGTCCGTGCAGTCAAACCATGCAGAGAAGCAGAACTGCAACCCTTCACATTGCAGCAACACCAACGGCACCTGCTTCTCCTACATTTGTCGTCGAAAGGGAAGGAAAGAAAACAGAGCGTGCACACGTGCTACCCTGCCAGTGGCACTGACGCAGGACTGAGGAGTGTGGGTCACTCCCCACAGGATCGTTAACCGGTCGCCCTGTTCCTGTCCACCTGGACCTGCTCCCACCCCAGGAGAACCCAAAGCCGGAGGGCAGACATGGTGCATGTGTGCGTGCACGTGCGTGCGCATGCTGGGATGATGCACGGAGACACCCCCTCCAGACATGCATGTCCAAGCACTCAGTTCCTGTATGGAACGACGTGTAGGGCCGTGCAGTCAGACAGACCGACTTCATCCTGTCCTCCCCCCGATCTCCAAACGCCCACGTTCACACGAAGCTGGAGGAAGCATGATTGTTCTCCTAGGACTGGGCAGGCAGCAGTGGTGAAGGGGGAGAGAGAACGCCCAGCCCAGTGTGATCGTGGAGGTGGGAAGGCCCTGAGGCCCCTGGACAGGAGCGCAGTACCGTGAATGAGGACTTGTGGGAACCCCAGAACGGTGGTGTCAGCTAGCCAGGAGTGATAAATGGGGTGGGGTTCAGGAAGGAAACACAGGCCACGATGCCCCGCCAAGGCCCCGCTTCACTTGCACAAACCTGCAGAAGCCCGGAGGGCACAAATGTCCCATACCCACTGCCCCATCACCGAAGTCCTGTAAGTGCTGAGGTGAGGTTGGGACAAAGAAGCCACTGTGTGCAGGACGAGGAACAGGGACCGTGCAGCACCGTGGCCGCCGCAGCTGACGGCCTCACGGCCGGACCTTTGTCCGTGACGCTCTGTGTGCCCACGTAATTCAGTGCCACCATGGGGGCAGAATGAATAAGGGACATTTTCTTGTGTTTTCCTGTGAACTGACATAAAATCTGGGACTGGGAAAAGCCAGAGCTGACTAACACGCTCAGCCGTCAGGGGGAGAGGGGACTCAATAGCGAGGTTGGTGGCACTGCGGACAGTTTCACAGCCTAAGAAGGAAGCACTCACGCTCATTAGCATAGACTGTAACTCCATTTGGCAAGCGACAGGCAAGGATGACAGGCGCGAGTGTGACTAAACAACCTTTAAAGTGTCACGAACACCTGAGAAGCGATAAACACAAGTTCAATACGTTTCATCTAAATGGAAGACAGCTAAAATAAAAGAGGTAGCAGAATACATTGTAGACACAGCCGTGACTAATCGTTTCCTTGAAAATATAGTTTAAATCGTGATTAATATTTTATAGCAAATGAAAATATTGCATTACTATTTAAATGTAGCTTGTTCCTCACCACGCTGTCACTAGGAGAGGAAATGAGATGTTGACTCACTGCATTAGGACATGTATTTTAAATTTCTGCACACTGAGTCATTTCCTTGGTTTATCAAAAGTATTTGTTCAGGAGCTGGGTCAGTGATTAAGGAGTGCAGGATGACAGAAAAAAGTCAAACCTACTGACCCCCAGAGGAAACATGCACATCATTCTGATGTAATGACTATCATCATCATCGTCGTCGTCATCATCATCGTTATTCCAGCAGCAGCACAGCACAGTGGTGGGAAGCACAGACCTGGAACAAAGCCCGGCTCCCGCACCTACTACCCTCTCAGTGTGTGCATCTGTGAAGTGGCGACGATCCGCTGTAGCCGGCTCTGAAAGAGGCGTGTCACCACAGAGCACCGAGGACACGGTCAGGCACGCCGCAGGTGTACTACCGCCACTGGCAAGTGCGGTGATAAACGTGGTCTTTCACATCCTAAGGCCCACGGCCCTGCACACTCCCCCGTGGGGAGCCCCGAGGAGGAGGAGCTGACACTGCTCCCGCGGTCAGGAAAGGACTGAGGTTAGGGGGGACGGAGGGGTCTCTCCAGTAAACGCGAGGGCACAGACGGGAACCCTCCGCTCCTGCACTCCTGGGGCCACAACGTGTCCACTCTCAGCGGCACCTGACACAGATTACTCTCCTTTTAAGACAACACAAATAACGGTAAGGGGAACGAATGCTGCTTTGTCTGGAGATACCTAACGTGATAGGGAATCTGAGTCCCTAAATACATGGATGCCAGGCGTGGGGGAAGGCAAGGGGTGAGGGAAACAGTGCTGGGTGCCCTGGGTCACTGGTGGAGGAGACCGGCCAGCAGAGCTACCCAAAGAGGCCAGACCTGCCAGGCAGGTGCATCTTGCACAAAGCAGTCTCACTGCTAGGGACCAAGAGGCCACACAGAGAATCAAAGTCATAGGAAGATTCAGTCTCCTACATTGTGGATGGTCCAGATAATAGCCGTAACAAAACAACAAGTGAAGTACTTGAGATCAGGTCCTTCATACATTTGAAGAAAACAAAACACCACATTTTAAAAACTAAACAAAACCCCATAAATATAGCCGATGGTTCTAGAAAAACTGGACATCCACAAGCAAAAAAAAAAAATTAGTCTAGACTCAAACATTACCCCCTTCCCAAAAATTAACTCAAAATGGATCACTGACCTACATATAAAATGAAAAACTCCCAGAAGACAACACAGGCGAAAACCTCAGTTGTTTTAGGTATGGCAATGCCTTCTTCAGCCCCACACCAAAAACACGATCCATGATAGAAATATGAATAATTGATAATCTGGACCTCATTGAAATTAAAATTTTCGGGTCTACGAAAGATAATATCAAGGGAATGAGGAGAAAGCCACAGACTGGGAGAAAATATCTGCAAAAGCTATAACCTGATAAAGGAACGTTATTTAAAATATATGAAGAATTGTTAAAACTCAGCAATAAGAAAACCAATGACCCAATCAACCCTGTCGCTGTGACGTTCGGAAGTGTCCGATTGAGGATTTCCATGCACTGACTGCAGTGTTTAAGTTTACCCGACGGCTCGAAAACAACTGTGCCAGAAAGGAAGTTTAGGAAAGCAGATGTACATTTTCCTAGATTTTTGTGTTTTTATAAGAATGAATAACGATAGGAAATTTTTACATTGTAATGTAATCATTTAACAAAACATACCATCTTACCTGTATTTACTTAAAAATATAAATACTATCATTATTGTAAAACTGTTATTCAGTGTGAAACTGTGTCAGGGACTTTTCTCCATTTACAAGATTTTTAAATCCATTTTCCTGTGGCTTGCACTATCAATAACAAAGATGTTTTGTATACCACAATGTGTAACATTTTGTAATAAATTTTTTATCTACACTTAAATCTAACTGATGCCACTTAGTGTGTTTTGAGCATTTTATTAAAATTCAATATAATGGGACATTTATTACTACCTAACAAAAATTTAAAATAATGCCATTTATATACAGAACAGCTCAAAATGTTATTATTAAATGCATAAAATAGTCAAAATACCAATTGTTACTTTTTTGTGGCTTTCTGACACATTTTGGGAAAAAAAAAACTGGAAGTCAATGCAGTGGAAGGGTTAAATCACAGACCCTTCACCAAAGAAGATATACAGATGCCCAGAAGCATATGAAAAGGTCATTCCAGGTCATATGTCTTCAGGGAAATGCAAATTTGAACAACAGTGAGATACCAGGATACATCTATAAGAACACCCAAAATCTGGAACCCTGACAACAGTGGTGAGGATGGGGACCACAGGCGCTCTCATCTGTGGCTGATGGGAATGCAACACGGTGCAGCCACTTTGGAAGACAGTTTGACAGTTTCTCATAAAACTAAACACACTTTCGCCTTATGATTCGGCCATTGTGATCCTGGGTTACTTCCCCGAAGGAGCTGAAAACTTAGGTCCGCACGAAAACCTGCTCACAAACGTGTACAGCAGCTTTATTCACAACTGCCAAGCTAGAAGCAACCCAGATGGCCTTCAGTAGGTGAACGGATAAGTAATCTGTGGTGCATCCGGACAACGGAGTATTATTTAGTCCTGAAGAGAAATGAGCTAACAAGCCACAAAAAGACCTGGAGGAACATTAAATGCCTATTAGTAAGTAAAAGAAGCCAATGCAGAAAAGCTGCATACTATATAATTCCAATTGTATGATGTTCTGGAAAAGGCAAACCAGGGAGACAATGAAAAGATGTGTGATTGCCAAGGTTGAGGGCAGTGGTTGGGGGAGAGTGACCAGGCAGAACATAGAGGACATTCAGGCAGTGAAAATACTGTTTGCTATTACAATTATGGATACCTGTCATGACACATTTGTCCATACGCACAGAATGTACAACATCAGGAGTGAACTCTGCTGTAATCCATGGACTTCGGACGACAATGACGTGTCAATGTAGGTTTATCCTTTGTAAAAAATGTGCCCTTTTTGCCGAGTGACATTGATAACGGGGAAGGTTTGTGTGAAATCTGTGCCTCCTTCTCAATTTTGTTGTAAACCTAAAACTACTCTTAAAAAAAATAAGTCTTAACACTAAACAAGTGAGAGTAAAAAAGAGTATTCTGAATGATGTCCTGAGAAATGCCCAAGGTTAAAATTCTGTTAGTTAAAGAAACATGGAGGCCAATATTTACAGAGATTATGCTGGAGGGCAATGGAAATAATCCCCACGATTAGATAATAGAGTCTTTCCATATTAACATAAATGATATTTAAAAATTGAAATATTAAGCCATAGTAAGCATAAGCTCTAATATTAATGGGGCACATAAGCAGAAAAAAAAAAGGTTTTGTGCTATTTAATCTCAAAAATGGTTTAATGACCCTTATCTGATTATGAAAATAGCACAAGCAACTATATTAGATAAATAGGACATTAAAAATACTGCTAACTGGTAAGCAGCTTGAAAACATCCAAATGGATGTATTTTTAAATCAAATGTAATAGTCACTGAAGGAATATTAAAGAGATGTCCTGGATAAGGCTATGACATGGGTAAACGTGAACGTGTATAAGAAAAGCTAAAACAAAACAAAGCATAGAAAAACAGCTCGAAAAACAAATCAGGGTGAAAGTTAAGAATGTGGTTAATTAGTTCAGTCGGGGTTTTGGCCTCATCCGTACTCAGACCCACAGAAACGTGGAATGAAAGTGTGCTCTTAGTGCATCAGCAGGCCGTCCTCATCCCATCGGCACGTCAAATGCTTTCTTCTGGGATGTGGTTGGTGGTACCTGCGGGGTCAGCTCTCCCACTGGGCTGGAGGGAGTTTAAGAAGCCTCCTGTCACACACTGCACTCCAAGCTGCCCCCCACCACTCACCTGACCAATACTGGGATGCTGGTGGTGGTGCGGCTGCTGGCGTGGCTCTGGCTTCTGTTTCTAAGTGCTCCCTCGTCTGCCCTTGGCCCTTCTCAGTGTTGTTATAAATAAGCTGCACTTCAGCCCGGAGTCAGGTGACTAGGTGTGGGGGTTTGCTGGGTCTCCATCCCCTCACTCGTACATGGGAGATGGTAACGGTGCCTCGTGGGCAGTGGCACGACCGGAGAGGTAATCCCATGCCCGGTGAGACCAACAGCTTCGCAGGCTGCAACGCGCCTCACCCCAAAGCTCTGGCTCCCAGGCTTTGCTCACTGCTCCAATCCCCAGGTTCAGCCCTCTCCCCGTGGCCATTAGGGAACCTCCTAATTCAGGCCGCATCTAACACGTATGTTAGAGTAGTTGTAGTTGGAAACACAAAAGAAGACAATGTCAGACGTAGCTCCAAAGAGCCAGGTAATTACCCCAAAACACCTGTCTCCATCTCTGGAGTAAAATCAGAACCACTAGACAGTCTCAGGGACGTAGCAGTGCTGACACCCAAGGGCGGAAGGCACGTCTGACTGACGTTAGCTGGCTGAAGCCTCTGCCGACTCCATCAGTGCCTGCGTTCTTAGGTTGGGCGCCCTCACATTTGGACAGGTCAGAGAGGGGACCACCAGGGTCCAAAGAACCGGAGTCAGAAAGGACCGAGCAGCTCCCTACCTGCCCTCCCATGACATGACACTCAAGGTACATTATTTGTTCCTACCACCTCCCAAAACCACAGCTCTCTTTCCCCTCCCCATCTGTCATGGCCTGACCTTCTGAACTGTAATTTGGAGACACACACCAAAAAAATAAACAACAAAATAAAATAACCTCTCTCAACAGAACCCTGTTGGTTCATTTTGTTTTGTTTCCTCTGGGGAGACACACGTTTTGTTACGTGTTCCCCAACACAACAGCCACCTTTATGAATCCATTTTCCAACTGGAAAATAGAAGCGAAGCCTGGGAGAGAGAGGAAGGCAGCGAGAGATGCTCAAACGCGGTCCAGCCGCTGGCTGCCAGGTCGGCCCCCCTGCGCTGCGTGCTGGGGAGCTCCATGCTGTTCCTGGAAGAACCCCAGCACTGTCGGTCACGTCCACAGTGGTGGCATTCGTGAGAGCCAGCACTGCTGTGTGCACTTACTCTTCCTTGTCCTTAGGGCCCACCCCCTTAATTCCCAATCACCCAGGCAGCTGTCTGTCAGCAAGCACTAGGTGGAGTGTTTACTATACTGCAGGTACAGTCCTGAAACAGTACAGGACCAATCAGAGAATGCGATGGCGGGCTGTCCATCAGTTCTGTCATCTGCATGTTCCCACAACTACACCACGAAATTATATGCAACAAACCCAACCTCCTATGATGTCCAGTTGTGAATTCTGCAAACTCAGGTGTTTGCTTTATTTTAATCTGTCTTTGGAACTACTTCACCACGATGTGATTTTATCATTTTTCCTTCATTCTAGTTCCAATTCTTTTTGGAACAGGTTACAAAGAAACGATTTTATCATTCAAATCAACACTCTCTCCTACAAAAGAGAGGAGCTATCAGATGGTTAAGCAAACAATAATTGGGTGTGACACTCAAAAAAGATAGGACCGACTCTTCTCTTACACAAGCGTTCTTTCTTAATTGACAGTTACAGATACAGTGCATCAAGAGGCTGTGTGATAAATACTAGCACTCACTTGACCTACCAAATATATTTGTTTGGGAAAAATATAAATGACGAATTGACCTTCAGATTAATAGCTACCGTATTGGTAAAGTACAAATCACTTTTAACAGCCACATTACTGCAGTAAAGAGAAGCTTGCTAACTGCTCTTTAATTAAGTACACTTAATGACCTTAAGGGGATTAGTAGTCTTGTCTGATAATCAATAAGCATGGCAAGATTGCTGCCTCATAAACTGGGATGGGAGAACCACATTAATCTGCAAAGATTAGTCCCCCTAGTTTTTTCCTTATAGTTTGATTGCATCCAACCCTTTGCAAACACATAATCCCAGACAAGAACATACCAGTGATCCATTTATCCTGAAGATGTGTATTTATTTTAGCAAAACATGGTTTAAAAAAATAGTGCCAAGAATCCAAGTGACAAATCATAGGTCTCTTCCTGCAAATCACTGCCTGAGTAATGAATGCTCAAATCAAACTCTCTGCCGCCCTACTCTGTAAGTGACTGACTAACGAATTACAACTAACTGCACCACTGTGGGGTTCAGTTTCTTCACTTGTAACATGAAGGAGGAGGCCTCCGAGGTCCTGTCCAGCTCCTACATTTTATATTTTGAATTGATAATAGTGACATATTTTATGAATTATGCAGTCTTCAGTAGCCAATCAGCCTTGTGCAATCAGACACTAAACCTTAGGACACACTCTCCACGGCACTGGCCCCTAACCACTCTGCCAAAGCAAGCAGAGGGCTGAGGGGGGATATCTGAAATGCACTGTCAAGGCGAAAATGGAACAAAGACACTTTAAAAATGGGGGCAGTGCTCAATGCAGTATGGAGACAGCAGGAGAAAGGGGCCAAGGCGGAATCTGAGGGGCAGCTTTGGAGCCACCGATGTCTGCTTCCCTGTGTGCAAGGTGGATGGACTTAGACAGACTGTTTCCTCTGCACCTGCACTGCCA
Source organism: Lyroderma lyra (assembly GCA_004026885.1). Classification (NCBI taxonomy): domain Eukaryota; kingdom Metazoa; phylum Chordata; class Mammalia; order Chiroptera; family Megadermatidae; genus Lyroderma; species Lyroderma lyra. The sequence goes on along the minus strand of PVJL010001340.1, from coordinate 123,266 downwards.
CGCACAATGGGGATTAGAGTACAGACTGTCACACTTAGAGTGTGCGCAGGTCCTAGGCACACATTACTGTACTTCTCAGATGGCAACGGCCTTTGCCATTCACCTGCAGTTCTACATACATGAGTAAAAGTACATGTCATCTCTATGTGGTGTAGCAATGTGATACATAAATACGGTATCTGAGTACCCAGCAAGCCCTTTACAAATAGGACCACACCTTTGTCTCCAGTCTTCAGCTCTCAGTGTAATAGCTAACACACGCACTCACACACACACACACACACACACACACTAAATACGTACCCCGCACCCTTTCAGTTGCTTACTGAGGATATTCAAATTTCAATCTTCAATATCTACGCCCTCCATGTTGTGGAGTCTGACAGAACAGTCAACCTACTTGCTAAAACTAAAACGTAGTTCCTGATTTTTTAAAAAAAGTCAGTGTTATCAATTTTATGAACATCAGTTTACTTACACAAGAATTAAGCCCTACTATATCCCAGGGATTGTGTCGAAGTAGTTTGAAATATTAAATTATGTTAATCATAAAAAATTATATAGCTATTTACTATGTGCATTCATATTAGACTTTTCCTCAAGGCCTGTCACCATCACATTTAACTTACCTATTACTGTAAACACATACTGATTATTATCCAACCAACACTGGTAAGACTTGGTGACTTGGAGGCTGAAGGTGTCAGGAAAAAGCCACTTCACCAGCATGAGACAACCTCCTATCTACTAGACTATTAAGATATCGTAATGAGAGCTCTATTTGCAGGATAATCTGCGAAACTTCAAAAGATAAAAAACAAAACCAGAGACAAAGAAGACCCCACTGAACTCCCAATAACACTGCCGATTTGCGAGGGAACTTTCATGAAGGATTGGCCACTTAACTTCTCCACAGGAAGCTGTACACGTGACCTTCCTAGGTGAGGAAACTGTGAAGAGTCCTCTAGAACAAAATGTCTGAGCAAGGAGGAGAGTCTTTCCTGTCTAGGTCTAAGCACTGGTAACCTTCCCCTTCGCTAGCAGAAAGAAATCCATGTGGTTTTGGGTAATGAGGCCCACTCTGCGATTCTTACGTGAGCTGCCAGGTTTCTATTACCGCTTTGCCGCTGAGCACGGCTGTCCATGTTTTTAGACCCCACTGGAATTCTTCCCCCGACACCACCATTTGTGCAAAAGTACACAGAAAGGTCAGAATGACCCGGGCACTGCTGTAGCCTGGGAGTGTTTCAATGCCATTGAATTTGTCTCCTGACAGCCTGAGTCCAGACAAGTGTTTCTGACATTGCCCCTCAGTCTGCTCACGTGGGAGCAGCTCGGCACTCCTGCATTCTGTCCCCGAGAAGTTCTCCTGCCTCAGCAAACACGTATCACAGGACGGACCCGCTGCTGTGCCTGGGACTGACTGCGTCATAGGTGCTGCCCTCAGAGATCTGATCCACCAACTGATCTATAAAATGCTGAAACAGGTCTGCCTAGGGGGTCACTAAGGAAGCCCTCTTCTCAGAACCATGAGCCACCACTCTCCTCTAAGCCGTCGATATCTTCAAGAACGCCATGATAAACCACAAATGACTTTGCTCAACTGTCTCCTGGTGGACACGCCGACCTCAGTATCAATACGTGGAGGTTGGTTAGGAGGTTTTCTTAATCCCTTTCTTTCTGACCAGCCATTGCCATTAAAACAAACAAACATTAACCACCCACACTCACTAAAAAGTTTCCTCAAAGTCCCCTAGCAATGTAGTAAAGTAACAACAATTATCAAAGCATCCCAAATTTCCACTGTGCCTCTCAGACGAGCCCTACATGATCAAAATGCCCAGCAGTGGTGATGCTACGTCTCCCAACTCTCAAGGAGCAGCTAAGAAAACGAACCCCAGTTGGGACGAAGATCTTATCCCTGACGTAACTAAAGCACCGTAACAGAACATAAAATCTCAGGACAGGATGGCAGGATGTTATTATTATTATTATACTACTAGATGGTGGTAGGCAGTGAGCGAATTAACAAGGACAGAACATTCCAGAGTTGCTGCAGTGGCAGAGTGACACACCTGCTAGGCCTCCCCTCCTCCCTCACCCTTACGTCCAGCCTGCCCATCGTCGCCTGAGGACCCAGCAGTTGCAGCGGCATGTCCGATGGCCGTGACCTGACTGCGAAGTCACAGGGAGGAAGCGCAGCACGCAGGGAAAGCACAGGCTTTGCTCTCACCATGTCCCCCTTGGTCTCCATGGGGTCTTGAGCAAATCCCTTCCCTGCCCCAGCTGCCCAGCCCTCTGCTGTGAGTGTCTGCCTCTCAGGGCTCTTGGGGGGCTCAGCGCTGGTCTCCATAAAGCACCCAGCACCATGCTTCCTAACGAGCAGTCACAGGTACTTCATTTTTCAAAAATTAACATTACAAAGGCACCTAATTCAGTGCCCTGAATGGGTGCCTGGGTCCATCCGGAGTAAATTACTAGAAGTGAGGCCCAAAGAGAACCAAATGGAGAGACAGAAGGTTCAGACAGCAAAACCTGTCCGCGGGGCCAATGGGAACAGGACCCTGCAGAGGCTGGCGGTGCGCAGGAGGTCACGGCGGGTCAGCAGTGCGCACGCCTGGAGCGGAGTTTCCCAAGGCGTCCCGGGCCGTTTCCGTTACAGTTCTGCTCTGCACTAGCCCTGAGCCCGGACAAGGATACAGAATCAGGAGGCAATTAAGTGCTGTTCGCACCAAATTACCGACTTCTACTCCGCAGGAGCTTTCATTCCTGTCTGTCCCTTGCAGAACACATTTTCCTCAGCATGTTCTCAAGTGGGCACTTGATTATGTTTTTCTCACCGCGGTGTTGGAAGAATTGACCCCGGGCATGTCAGAAGAGGGGCCCTGGTTCCCGTGTTTCTGCTGGACCTGTGACTACACCACCCTGAGTGCAGGCTGCAGATGCCACGGCCGCAGATCACGAACCGGGGGCCGCACCGGTGACAATCCTCACAAAGAGCATTCTTTGGGCGTTTTTATTGCCTACAAAAATGCCAGGAGGGTTTCCAAGTAAGAGCCATCACTGTTAAAAGAAATAAGACATAAAATAAACTGTTATTACCTGCAAAACAGCTGTTCCCAGAGAAGCACATAAACCCTCTGTATACTGACATGAAGAACTGTAATAGAACTTCCATTTCTGTAAACTTCAGATACCTGTTCTTTGACAGGCACCGTCCAAAAAAACAAAGTTGTACTCAAAACTGTATTGGCTGTTTCACAATCACAAAATTCAAGAAGGGACCTCACAAATGGATCTGGTCCACTCAGTTCCCCTTGGTTCCTCTTGCACTATTCACACATGCGTTTTTTCTAAGACGACACTTGGCAGGATGGATAAAACCCGTATTGTAGGGCCATGTAGACCTGGATACCAGGGTCATTCTTTCCTGCTTGCTCTAAATCTTTCTGTCTCTGTTTCCAAGCCTAAAAAGGGAATGTAACAGTAGATGCCACAGGGTCCGTTCTAGAAAGATTAATTTAATGAACTACTCATTTATTTTCCCTTTACAATTTTTTTCCTTTAATTAAAAATTTTCTAGCCTCTTTGCCTGTGATTAAACTTTTACTCTACCTGCTTTTGATGATGGCCAAACAAGTATGGGTGTGGTGTCAAAGACAGGTTTTACTCATCACTGATGTCACTCTGAAAACAAGAATGTTAAATTTTGAAAACTACTTCCTACATAACGTTATTAAAACTGGTCTCTTGGGGAGTTCCCTGGTGGTGTAGTGGCCTAAGGCTTCGGCGCTGGTGCTTTCAGCGCTGCGGCCTGGGTTCAACTCCCGAATAGGGAACTACCACATACCAAAAAGCAAAAAAATTAAAAAAAACAAAACAAAAAAAAAAAAACACTGGTCTCAAGTCGAATTTAACCCCTCTCCAATTCCACCAGGTGGGTTTGTAGCATGTATATAGAAGGCTAGATGAAGGCAGAATTACTTTCAAGAAAAATACTTTTAAACCTGAGTTACATGAAGATGAGCCTTAAATGGAAGGGAGGAGGGAGAGCGAAGGGATGAGAACAAGTTTCCCAGCCATACACAGCCTCTGGCACGAGGAAAACAGAGCAAGTCCAGAGGGTACCCAGGCCTGACCAAGGCCAGCGGTTGCTCTGTGGACTGAAATGCCACTTAGATTTTTTTTTATGTGAAGAGGTACAGAATACCGTGTTAAAAAGTTAAACACAGGAACTTTTGTGGCTGGGTGCAGGCAGAGAACTACAATTTACTCAACAGTCTAATAACCAGGATTGCTTTAGCAGACCTTTTATGTATGACTTATGATGTGCTTTGCTTTAAAATGTAATGTAAGGTGTACAGCAGTTTCAGGCTGGGCAGTTACACTGGGAATGTATCAATTAATACATTACCCCGGGAAAAAGTCAGGCCCCCATGGTTTCCCTGGAAAATTCTACCGTGCTTTTGCCCAAAGAAAGAATCCAGTCTTGGCAAATTGTCCCAGAGAAGACAGAGAGGTATCATTCTTCCAACTCATGTTGGGATAACCTTTATATCACAACCTAACATCTATATTTTGAAAAAGAAAATTACAAAATTTCATGAATACAGAGGGAAAAATTCCTAAATGAAATGCAGGTAAATCAACTCAGCAATATATAAAGAGATTAATATACTACGATCAAGCTAAATTTGTCTGAGGAATGCAAAATTAGTTTTACATTAGAACAACCATCAGTGTAAGTTGCCACATTATCAAAATAAAGGAGGAAAAATCACAGAATGTCTTAGTAGATGCAAGGAAAGCTATCTGATGAAATTCGAAGTCCACGCATCATAAAAATTCTTAAAAATCAGTGAAAAGGAAGGCAACATTCCTAACTCCCAGAGGGTGTGTAGGGAACTCTGTCACCCCAGGATGAGATACGAAGGGCAGCCCTGAGCCAGCCAGACCCCCGGTAGAAATAGAGTCATTCAGCCAAGCCCTGTCCATACCCCCCAATCAACTCCAAGACATCAGTACCTATTTGACTCCACACGGAGGTTTTGTGGTGGTTATGCAGCAAAAAACTGACTGAGAGAAAAGCCGGTACCTAGAAACGACGCTGCCGCCATCATGAAAACCTAAACTTATGTGGAAGTAGCTTTGGAACAAAGGCAGCAGGAAAATTCTATGGAGAGCTGGGATGATGTTCCTGAAGGCTGGGAAAAAATGGTCATTCGGGTTATACACTGGCAAACCAGTGCTAAAAGTTTTGCCTTCAGTAACTTGGAAGGAAAAAAATGAGTCTAACAAATTTATGGACTTGGAAAGAGAGTTCACAGTCAGAATGATGAAAGCATGGCTCTTAATTGCTTACAGGATATGATGAAAAAGAGATGGACTCAGAAATAAACTGGTCAGCTTATAAATCGAATTTAGAGGGAATGTAGATCCAGGACTGAAAACAAATGATTAGAACTAATAAGGAAATTCAGCAGATTCCCAAGTATACAATCAACTGGCAAAATGAAATAGCATTGCTTTATTTAAAACAAAAACAAAAAATGATTCACTATTACAATAAAATTTGTACCTCAATAGGTACAAGTCTATATAAAGCATCCAAGAATTGACTCCAAAAAGCCTGAGGCTTTATGGATGTAATTTTAAAATATTTCTATTAAAGAAATAAAAGATATCAATAAATGGAGAGATATGCCATGCTCACTGAATTTGATTTGTAAAAATGTTAATTTTCTCCAAATTAATTTGCAAATGAAAATTCTAATAAAATGTATAGAACGACCATTTTGAGAACTTGCAAAGAAACTTTGAAATTTATGACAGAATAAAATGTCCCCCAAAACTAAGAATTTTAAAAATAAGACAAATTGTGTAGGCATGAACAGAGATACATTCTGTCAGCTATTAAGACAAACTACAAAACTAGAGTAATAAAATATTATGGCATTGTGGCAATAACATATAGATTGTCCAAATTGCAGAATAAAAAAATCAAGAAACAGACTTCTTTACATATAATAATTTGGCATAATATAGATGTGACATCATACATTGGTGGGGAAAATAAGAGATTGAGGAAGAAAGGTGAATCTTATTTCATATTAAAAACATCCCATCTGAATTTAAAAAGACCTAAATATGAAATTTAAAATTTAAAAGTAATTGTAAAAATTTAGAAAAATATATATTTTAACTCTGAAAGCATAATGGTGACACTGATGAATTACTCTCTATCCGAATTTCTAGTGAACAAGCACAAAGGTCAAAGTTACTGCATGAAGGACTAAGAGAAGATATTTGCAAAACCAGCAGCTGAAAAGGATCAAAATCTAAAATCTACAGAGAACTCTTGCAAACATATAAGAAAAATGACAGAAAAAACAGCCAAGATTATGTACAAAGAGGCAATGCACAGAAAGGAAAGCTGGGCTGGTACAAATACAAGATATTCAGAGAAGTGTAGGGAGGGACAATAATACTTTGAAAATAACTAAATTGGTAAAAATTTAAGAGCAAAATAAAATTATGCTGTGGAGGTAAAATGAATTGTAAACACACTGCTAGTAAGAGTTCACACGAACCTGATTTTGTAGAATGATTTTTGTCCTGAAAATAAACATACAAATGGTCAATAACTCAATAACCCCTTCCTGGGCATATAACTTAGAAAAATGATTACATTGGTCCACAAGGAAAAGCACCCAAAGATGCTCATTGCATTATTGATCGTATTATGGAACTGAAAGCAACCTTATCTTTCATTCCAAGAGGAGCGGATACACGGGACATGGTTTCCTACGCGGCAGTTCTCCTCCTAAAGTATGGACCAAGTCTTAAACATCCAGTGAAGAGTAAAAAGCAGAACAAGGCAGTCAAAACAGCACTATTTCTGTGTATCAAAACTGTTACGCACACAAACTAACTTGATGCATTTCCCAAGGGTCCACAAGGGGGCTTGTGGGGGAGGAAGGGAATGGAACAGACGGCGGACTGGATTCCAGAGTCCCAGCGACGGAATCACTCAACCCCGGCCCCACGTGTCCAAATAACAAAAGAAATGCGCCATCGAGTATTCAAATGTGAACAACTGTGAAGCCCGGGGTTAATGTCTGAAGGTCCTCAGCCCAGGATTTAGACAACTGGCTTCAAATTTAGTTCAATTGTGTCCTAACGATATTTGGGAGAAGTCTCGTCACTTCTGGAAGCCTCCTTTTCTGCACCGATGAAATGGAGATTACTAATAGCAGCTCCCTCACGGAGGTGTTGTGACTATTAAATTTCATAGGCCGAACATTCAGACAACGAGCGGAGCGCCCGGCACGGTCAGGTCCGTGACGCAGCAGCCAAACCTGGGTCGGGCACAGTCACATCAACTTGGACTTAACGCAATGATGTCCCCTCCAAACAAGTCACCCAAAGCGACAGGCTTCCCTGACTCTGCAAAACCACACAACCGTCTGTGAGGGGAAGCCCCGGGAAGGCGCCAAGTATCGTTAACTCGCCCGGAAACCTTCTGCGAGCCGCTCCAGGCCCAGAGTTGAAGGCGCGCGCAGCGTCCATCCGCTTCGCCACCCGCCAAATGCCGCGGTCCAGGTGCACACGAAGCGACGCGGGCTTACCGGCTCCCTCGGGCTCTTCCGTCGCCTGACCAGGCGCTAGGCTGGTCCCGAGACAGCACAAAGGAGCACAGACGCAGCTCACAGCTGCGGGTCCCCGCGAAGGAGCCCCGCGGCCGCCGTCGCAGCTGGGGGAGGGCGGGGGCGCACTGCGTCCGCACAGGCTGGGGCAATGCGCGCAGAACACACCTCCCTTTACGGCTTTTGTCGTAAAACTGGACATCCGCTCTGATTTCCGTCAGTGAAGACGGGGAGAGACTTTCTTCACTTAACGACCTAGTTCCCTTCCTACAGCTAGGTCGTTAAGCGAATTGGCCCATACGCGAGGAGTTTCCAGGCGGATGTCTTGTGGCCTGTGGTGGTGCCACAGGGTACGTAATGTTTTTTCAATCGATAGTGCACGACACCACACTTAGAAACGAAATACGGGGGTTCCCTGGTGGGGCAGTGGCTAGGCCTCAGTGCTCTCAACGCTGCGGCCTGGTTTCGATTCCCAGCCAGGGAACCATCAAAAATATATATATATATATGTAATCTTGCGTGATTGTGAACGCTTACTGACTGGGAAAGAGACAAAGACTGAGAAAGGGGAGTCCCAGCCCTGGAGAATTGATCCTAAGTCCCAGGGGTCGTTTAACAGGTAGGTCATTAAGTGAGGAGTGGCTGTGCTAATGTAGGCCTTTCATAAAAGCGAAGTGGCATAAGGCACACTTTGGAAAAGGAGGGGACACTTGGACTGTGCACCTGGGTCGCGAATACTACCATATTTTCCTCTGCCCTAAGGACTTTATTGCTAGTTCCAATTTCTTTACCCTGGAGTCCTATCTAACATCTTCTGGGGAAAGGTAAAAACATTTAATTTTCATTATATTGAACAAGGTAAGGCGTTTCCTGAAACTATGTGATTTAATTCTAATAGCAACACTTTCACTGTGTATTTATCCCCATTTATTGAATGTGAATAGACTTTTCAGTTGGAAAGTCACATAGCCGGTTAGTGGCAGAGCTGGGGTTTGAACCCATGTATAACTGACTCAGAGCCCCCAAATAAAATGAGTATGGTGTGTCACTACGATGCTCCCCAGTCTATTTGGCACCTCCAAATCTTACTAAACTAGAACAAAGAAGTCACGTGCCACAGAATTCCATGCGTCACCTCTAGACATCACATCTAAACGTCTCTTATTAGCCAGCCCAGAAACTACTCTCAACTACGTATGTGTTTCTGTGGAGGAAGGCATTTTTCGTGTTCAATATATACACTTAAAAATGCAGGTGATACATCGGTTTTGATTTATAAGCACAGAGACGATACTTTGGGCCTGCTCATTGAAGACCAGAGCAAAATAAAACTCTAGTGGCGATAACGAATTTCTGAGAGATTAATACAAAAGTACCTGCGGGATTTTTTGTAAATGTCAATGTGTAGTATTTTTCATTTGTAACAATATGCAATCACCTTTTTAAAGGGAAGCCAAGCCTGCCTTTTGCATAGCTCTCAACATCATTTTGGCAAATACTCTTCTGACTTTAGTTTTCTGTGCTTTATGTATTTATTTTTATTTTAATAGCTGCCTGTTCTCCACTTCCCTGCAAAAGTGTGAAATTTACCTGAGCGTGGCCGATTGGATCGGAGTGTGAACAGTATGATTTAATGCTTCTGCTGGTCTGGAATGTTTGCCTGTTAGGCCCCGTTAGTGACCCCTCCCAACAGATTGTTTGAGTCTCCCAAAATCACCTCTGCAAAGTTCATCCTTTCTGAAACACACTATGATTTTCACGACAGTAAAAGGCTTTTGCATTTTACAGAATAAGGTCCAGTTCTCATTTGACTGCCAGTAACAAGATTTGTACTGACGAAAGCTTCGCTGTTTCAGAATCTTTGGTCAAAGCTGCAGCATAGGGCCTCTGGCAAAATGATCCAATAATTCTGCATAGTCTAAGGCATTCTTTTCCATTCGTTTTAAAAATAATGTTGGAAAAGCATATTATATGCTTAAAGAGCGTTTTCATTCATGCTTTGGATTTCAGTGCTATGTCTACTGTGCTGCCGCTTAAAAATACTTTTACGCACAGAGACACACATTTATTTGGCTTGCGATCTTAAGTTTAAAAATACTTCTTACTTGGAGCAAATTTTCTCTGGCATGTTAGGACACTGCATTAGTATATTGGGACATCTCTGCTTTTTTAAGGTTGTACAATGGATGCAACAGTTATTTACTAATCTGACTGGACATCTATAATGAAAAAGGGAGTCCTCTTGCTTTTGGGTCACGGCCTCAGTACGTAAATCCCTCGTGTGGCCGCAGTCATAATGTTCCTGCCGCTGCAGTGTCACCTATTGTAATTTGTCTGCTCATAAACAAATTTGAAGTAGCCAGGAATCCTAAATTTTGAGACCAGTTGTTTAATCTCGAATATACTCCAGAGAAATAGTAATGCCGTTCTGCTTTGAATTTAATTTAAACAGGAACAGGCAAAACAAATCTCCGTGGAGGACATTTGACAATAATAAAATATTTCTCCCAGCGGGTGAGCTGGTAGCAATTGTACTGTTGCGATCCGGGCTCACGTTTCAGTAGGTCATTACCATCATAACAAGCCCTTGGACCAACTGGCATGGACATGCAACATTGAGCCCTTGATGGGCACATTATTTCAGACCTTTAACTTCATGGAGAACAAGACAAATACTCCTGGGAAAGGGGGATTCTATTTTGAAATTCCTTTCTTTTCTACTTTGTTTCATAATAAGATGCAGTGTGCAATCTATTTACTTCCTTTGTTTTTCCCCCTACACTACCAAAGAGCACGAGGCCAGACTTCAGGGTTGGAAACTCCAATTGAAACACTTCTACAGGGCTGTCCAGAAAAATTCCAGCCACAAGTGCCTCTATTTTTCATATTACATGGCTGGATACTTTCCGGACAGCCCTTGTCCGTCTGTTGGACTATGGCACTACCCATTCTATGTGTAAGCCATCCTGGGTGAAACAAGAACCTTAAGCATCTCTCTTTTCTTTTACAGTTTACTCACAAATTATATTTTGTCACGGAGAAAAGCCGTACCTGGAGTTTTTGCACAGGCCCAAGAATCAAACACTGGGTCTCTGCTCTGCTCATCTCTACCTCTTGCCTAAATCAGCCGCTTGGATTGAAAAGTCGTTTCAAGAAATCAATTTTGTTGCTGGTTTGCCTTTTTTTTTTTTTCCCCAGTAGGGAGAAAGAAGAGGTATTTTGAACCACACCTGAATCCATTTTAAAGCCCATGAAAGAGCCAAGTGAGCCGGATGAAAAGTAAAGAATAAAAAGGACTGAGCTATTACGCATAGGTTTTTGAGCAGGTATCGCCGTTCTTCTAAGGGGCGTCACCAGCTACGGGTCGGGAGTTACCAAATACACAGGGTTCTCTCCGTGTGTGGGAAGGAGATGGGAAGGACCAACGTGGGGGCCAGCGGAGATCAAAACAGTCCAGGAGAATCTCCTCGGCTTTGGACTTGGGCGTAGAGAAACGTTAAGTCCTTTTCTCTTGACTTTTTTTAAAAATTGGTTTAAAACACTCACAAAATTCAGAAGCAATGTATGAAAAGTCTTAAGTTTTAGGACATTCCTGGCTTATTGGAGGAAGGTGTAAAATTTAAAGCAGTGGTTTCCTCATCTTGACTTCACATTAGAATCACCTGGATGTATTTTTTTTTTTTAATTACTTCAAAGCCCAGGCCACAGCTCAGGCCAGTGAAAGAAACCTGTCTTGGTGGTGGGGGGAGTGGGGGGAAGGGACAGAGTATCAGGAATTCTCAGAACTCTTCAGGTGATTCTAATGCACAGCTCATTTTGGAAAACACTAGTTTAAAGAAGAAAATCACTTATCAACAGCAGGTGCAAATAAAAGGATCCCTTGACACGAACAACATACCCCATTTGTCAGAACGACTCATTGTTTATGTATCCAACAACAAACACAACATGCTAAAATGCCGACATTAACTGTTATTTTCTTTCACACCTGAGGCGTGTCTGTGACAAACGTGGCACCAGGAAAGCAGCTCCGTAATAATCCTGCATTGCAAAAAGCAGCACGAGAATTCTGACATTTAAGTTTTGAACGCGTGTGCGTGTGTGTGTGTGTGTGACAGACACAATGGCTGTCTGGAAAAAATCCAGCCATCAATGCCTCTGCCTTTCCTATCACACGGCTGGATAGTTTGCAGACAGCCCCCGTATATTTTTACACGAGGACTTCACTAGAAGATTATAGGCTGGGTTTTTCCTTTTAGGTTTGTCTCGTTTGCTCTCAGTTCCACCCGATTCCTTTGAAAACGCCCCAAGTCACACACGTCAGATTCTACGGCACAGAATCCATGCTGATCCACTGCAACGGAAAAAACACAACAACGGGAAAGACAGGTCTCAATTTCCTTGCTAGCCAGTGCATCTTAAGGTTTAGGTAGTCTCATGCCCCCAAATCATTCGGTTTCGTGGCCTTTGTGTCATTAGCATGCTCTTCTGGAGAACCAGCCACCTCGGAAAGGTGAGAAACAGAGTAGCAAAGACCATGACAGCACCCTCTCCAGGTAGGCGCAGGAGACAAGCAAGCACATACTAGCACGTTGGTGATGGCTCCAGGAGGGTCCACTGGAAGCTGGGCTTGACCCCGAGCAGCCAGGGCTGTAACCTCTGCGAGTGAAAAAGGCAAGGTGGGGGACCCCGCTGTCAGCCCTGCGGCCCAGCCCCCCGCCCACGCGGGATCTGTACAAACTCTGGTGTTGATTCCCATTCAGGAAATCTGGTCAGCGACAAGGCTGCCCCAGAACGCACACGGCTCGTTGACGAGCTCAGTGCAAACACACGACTTAATTGTGGGCGGAGGGAAATAATAGGTCTCTCTAGTTTTAATACGATCTTAAAATAGGGTGAAAGTTTTCTGTTATGACATTGACGGAGAGGCGATGATTTTGAGTAACGCCGGGTGATGTGGAGATGCCTTCAGATTAAGTAAGAGCTATATAAAGGCTTGTCAGAATGAATTCCAGGGTGCAGAGAGACATTTTGCATTTTGCATATTTAAGAGTATGCAAAGCGTCTCTCAGCACCCTGGAATTCATTCTGACAAGCCTTTATATAGCTCGTATTTAAACTCCTACTTTATTTTTAGGGAACGTGTGCTCAGAGACACTCTTTCAATGGGAGCAACAAAGGGCAGTGTTTACTGGTTTGGGTCTTTCGTGGGGGAAAAAGAAAGGAAGGCGATACAAAAGAGCAATCAAAAGTGAAACCTTGTTTAATATCGCTCTACCATCATCCTGAAAGGCATAATAATTTGAGTTACACATCTGAACCGATTGGAGTTACAGAATCATATCTCCTTTTTGCATTTAACAATATATACAATATAAAATAAATACATTTACACAAATGGACATTGGCTGGAGCACACAGTATGGTACACATCACAAAAATATACCATTGATTGCTTTACAGACGTGAAGCCCATCTACAGCTATAGACATGGTTTTATTATTTATTATTATTATTATTAATTATTCTTTTTACTACTGGCTATGATGCAACTCCTGGATTACTATAAGCAGTTTAAATTTTTTGTCCTTTTACGATCTTTGCAAGTAAGACTGCCCATAAAATGTTTTCCTAGGCAGGTAAACAGAGACGCTTAAATAATTAAAATACAATCACCGACACCCATTTTCTCTTCTATAAGAAAAATAGCAGTTTTAAATTTTTTATATCTTTTATGTTATCATTTAAATGCAAAATAGTGGAATAACTACAACAATCGGATCTGATTGAAACACAAGTGTAACTGCAGGTAGTCACACAATCATATTGCTTTAAATAAGAACAAACCCCAAACGAAGCAAAATACAAATTAAAATCATAAGGCTAAAACATACACCTTTATAACTTTCCAAAAACTTCACATTAAGTAAATGGTCTTGCTTGAAACCTGAAAAAACGTACTTACCTCAAGTGAGGTTTAAAGGTGAGGATTCACCCTCAAGCCCGATGGTTCGTTCAGCTCTCTCCACTTTAAGTCGTGTTTCCTATTTATGCGGTACTTGTTCTACTTAAACTGAAACTAAAAATTCTATTTCTTTTCACTTATCTCCATCTCATGTGTTCAGATGGTTGGCTCTTAATTCTGAAGCCCAAGTACTTGAATGTGATACAGTAAAAACAATGTATATATTGTATATATTTTATTTATATATAGTGTGGTTGAATCGTAGCAACTTAAACCCTGCACACACTTCCTGGAAAATAATCTTTTTAAACACTCACATATATAAATAATCTTATAGAATCAGCACCTTTTTTTTCCCAGGAGTTGGATTTTCTGTTGTAATTTTTAAAGGGATGTGCCAATCTCTGAACTCCTATCACAGCTATAAATTTCAAGTTATTGACCATCTGAATGAATTGCTAATGATGATTTATCTATAATCACACTACAGTCACTTCCCTACTGAGAAACCACAATCTACGATATAGTCCCATATAGCTAATGATAGATACACAGTATTCCTAGCATAAGGCCGATGAAACATCAACCCAAGGTATTTTGTTTAAAGCACACAAAGTAGCAATAGTTTTGGAAACGTGTCCGCACCAAAAAGTTTTGCAACAACACAGAGCGAGTTAACAACAACATCTGAGAAATGACTGAGTGAAAGCCATATATATACAGCATTTAAAAATTAGACTTATCTATATTCTTGAAATAGTCAAAGTTTTATTTCTAAGCTATACATTGGTAATTCTATAATAAACCATTAAAGAAATTATTCCTTGTTTTGAAAATATTATTATGATTTTGACGTGTATTTGTTCATAATGAATACTTGTTTGGAGTTTCAATCTCTTAATTATTATTAGGAAGAACCTTATTACTGGTAAGGAATAGAATATGCTACTGTAATCTCCTGAGGAATTGTACATCCAATATTGTCTCTAATTCTACCCTGTGTCTAAAAGCACACACCACAAGAATCCAAACACCACAAGAACAAGACGACAGTCTTAGAATGCAACGGAAAATTCAGAAAAGCACAGCAAACATGAAACATTGAAAAGCTGAACTACATTTTCTTTTGTTTGTTAGGATTACAATTTTAATTACATCTGTGTACATAGAAGAAGACTGTTCACACAGCACAGGGAGCAGCTACTAACACCAGTCCACTGGTATGGCATTTGACGGAGGTTACTGTTTATTGGCTATTTGGCGACTGTAGATTTCGGGGGGCATCTAATCGATTTCTTCATTAGATTACACCTCTTAACAGTCTGGAACCTGACTGACTGTCTTGCTGTGACAACACTGGTTGAAAAGCAGATAGATTGGCTTAGCTCTTGGTAAAAACTGCAGCTTAATTGAAACAAACATTCCTAAATGAATCAACTCATACAGATGTGTTTTGGAATCGGGTCAGGCGTCTTGTTGTCTTTGAAGTCTTTTGTTGTTGTTGTTGTTGCTGTTGTTGCTGTTGCTGTTGTTCAAATTCTGGCATTTGCCTTATTGCCTCTTAAACGAATACTGGCTCACAGCTCCTTCTGGGACAAGGTCTGTCACTTTGCAAACAGGCAGTAACTCGTTCCTAACCACCGTGGCAGCTAGAAATCGTGTGCAGCTGTCCCTCGCAGGTAGAGGAGCACTCCTGAAATTTTACAGATCTGGATTCCCTGTGCAGTTCGTCTATGCGTGACTCCCCAGAGCCACCGTAGGTGTAATCTAATCCTTTGTGTCAGTGAACATTCAGATAAACTGAGGCGCATGTTAAGAAGCTGCTGTTTGGGACCAGACTGGCACACAACATAAATTGCATCCGTGATAATATGCACCTTGCCTTCAACTATTGCTTGAGTTAAGTTAAATTCCCACATTAATAAATGGCTGAAAAGTGGTAAAGCTGGTACAAAAAAATCTCCATTTGTAAGAAGAAACAAAACATTTTTTTTTAAAAAAAGAAATTTTCCTTCAGGATTAATTTGTCCTTCATTATTGTTCATAATTGTTCAAAGCCAGCACAACATTGCAGTATTCTTATTTCTCTTTAGTATTGCATGAATGAATAAAGCTTAAACTATTCCCTGAAAAAGTTACATAGTAGCTAAACTAACAAATACCTGGAAGACTTGAAAAAACAATTAAGGAATCAGATGGCTATAACTGATCTAGATGGAAAAGCAATGATAAGAAGCAGCCGATGCGACGTGGCCCAAGTTGTCTCATCGGGGGCTGCTCCCACGCGATCTAATACTGCACTCGGTCCACCCGTCTAGGCTGCACGGTACGGCAGGGACGATGGTTGTGTCTTTGATTCCTTAGTCACCGGGGACATAATGGTTCACTATAAGGTCACTGGCATCCATACTATGGATTTCCATCCTTTGGCAGGGCTGGCTTCCTTCTCTCTTCAATTAGAGACCTCTAGGCAAAGTTCAGCAGAGGGAGGGGGAGAGGGAGGGAGCTTTTTCCTTGCAACTAGAGCGGTTCAAATTTCGGAAGGAAGGGGAGGGGTGAGGGGAGAGGGAAGGAACGCAGGGAGGGAGGGGTGAGGAGATGAGAGGGAGGGGCAACCAGTCATCAAGGAAGCCAGGAAATGGGAGCGAGTGGGCGGGTGGGCGGGAGGGAGAAAACACAAAGAGAAAGCGAAATGAGAGGAGACAGGAGGAGACGCGCTCAGGCCGGGGGAGGTTCAGCACAGCAGGAGGGTCCGGAGGACGCGGAAAGCTGCGTCACAGTCTCGCTGCGAAATCGTCAGTGCAGTCCTGGGTGACGTTTTTGGACGGCATGAACTAAACTCTAAGTCTCTTCGACACGCTCCGCGGTGCGCTTTCCCTCTTCCGGCGTGCAGGACAGGAAGGCCGGGGAGCGGAGGGTCAGACCTTGGCCTCCAGCATTTCCAAGAACAGTTTGTGCATGGGCACCTTGCCTTCCAGTTTGATGTTGTAGAAATGCTGCACCGCCTTGGTGGACGTCTGCCGCAGCAGCGGGAGCGTCATCAGCATCTTGCCGGCCCGGCGCGGGTCCTCCATGTGCTGGCCGGCCTCGTAGTCCTGCAGGGCCTCGTGCAGCACGTCCTGCAGTTTCTGCACGGCCTCCACGTCTTCTATGTGCATGGAGTCTGAGCAAAACACAGAAACAATAACAGTGTCGGTCAGAACAAAGACCCATAGAGTTGGGGACGGTAACTGTTACTCCTGAACCTCCATAAGTGCTGGGGTTTGCTCAGTCTTATCATTCCAAACTTCCTATTTTTTCTCTCTCTACATCTCCCTACAGTAGACAATTTTCAATGCTGAATTCAAACATGGAAATTATTACAAAAGACCCATTATTTAAAACATGTTTCCCTCCCACCCCCACCCCCAATACTGAGTAAGAGAAGGCTTTAAGAGGTTGCAATCTTTTGCTATTTTTATTCATTACCTTATTCATGTGTTCATTCATTCACTAAACACTTATGGAAGGCCACCTATGAAAAGTATTACTCTAAGTGCTGTGGAGGTAAACCTGTCTGAAATTCTGATCTTACCCTCAAAATTCCTCATATTCTCCCCAAAGGGGAAGAGTGACAATGATGACCAAGATTTTAAGAACTCTTAGATTTTAAGTAAATACATTGAATCTAGCAGTGTCCAATTGCAGATTACACAGAAATCCAATAAACTGCTTCTGCTTTTAGAAGTTGTAGCATACGATCCCCAGTTTCGCAGAGGGGACTCACATAGTCTGCTGTCTCTACTGAAATGTAAGTGGGGCCCTTAGATGAAAGAACTCTGAAATACTTTTTACATTTGTGAAGGTAAACTTTGCCCTTAAGGGACTGATTTAAAAACCAAATTTGATCAAGCCAGGAACGGGTTAATGGGGCTGCCATAATTATTCTTGCCAGAAATGTGAGATGGGGGGGGGGGGGGAAATAAGTTACAGCTCTAAGCTCTAAAACAGACACTTAATTATATACAAGTTTGAATCATTTAGCACGTTTTATTGATTCTGATGACAGTTTATCTGTTAATTACACATAATGGGGTCTTTGGGGGAATTCTGCATGTTTAATAATTCTAGTTCTCTGAGAATACAGGGGCTCTAAGATACATGGAACCAGCCTGATCTTTCATATAAATTCAAACATCAGCCCTCATGCAGAAAAGGAGAGAAGAAACAATTTAAAATCAAGAGGCTGAAGATATGATAAAAAATATGGTAAATAAAAGAATGCCTGGTATTATAAGAAATAACATTAAAATTATTTTTTTGTATTTGTTTATTTTTCTTTTCTTTTACGTAGGCATTTTTGAATCATTTCACCAGGGCAGGGGTGAATGGAACACTATTTATGTTAGGTGGTGAATGACACGTTTCTTTGAAAGAGCTCTGAATAACCTGGAATACAGTTGTTTGTAAGTGCAGAGACTTGATTCCTGCTAGGAGGAGCCGAAAGAAGGCATTCTCCCAGGTGGACATGCTGATGGTGGAACTCAAGACATGCCTCTACATATGCCCTGGGCTTGCCCCACGCACTGTGTCTTTCTTAGGCTTCTCACCAGTCCGGTTCCTGGATGGACGGTAAGCCCATCCACTTCCTATGTGCGTCTTCTGTTTAAAACACACACACATAACTTCCCAAGTTGTCTACTGGTTGGTAATATTAGTCACACACACACAGTCACGGAGTTGACAATGACACAGCCCAATAGGTTTCCTCTCTACTCTTGCTGCTCGGTGCTGTCTGTAGGCAAGATGGCAGGCGTGGACTGTAAGTGTCCAGGGACACAAAGGACTGACCTTGCACTTTAAGAGAACTGAGACGTGGCGGAGTTACCCAACCTACCCCTGGGACTCAAAGTTAGCACTCCAAGTAAAAACAGGGTAGTGAATGGATGGGGGGGGAAATAGAAATTGCATTCTTTACAGACAAAAATTAAAATAACTGTTTACCAAGCAAACCAAATGACAAGAGCAGCACAAACATAATAAATACACCATGTATTAAGGACTTGTTTAGGATGAGGCCTCTACTAAGCACTGAATAACACTGCCTCATTTCATCTCCAATAGCCCTGCAAGTCGCTGCTAGTCAGGGTCAGAATTAGGCTTCTGAACTCAGTTTTTCCAAGTCGTTGCTGGCTGCCAGAATTTAACACTGTCATGACATTTCTTTTTTATTTAAAAAAAAAAAATGAGTTGAAAATGTCCCCTGATCTCATCTTACTCACAGCCTTCCATTTTCATCAGGAATCTTCTCTACAACATTTCTAATGAAGACATTCCCAGTTGTCTATAGAGCATCCTACTTGACAAGGAGCAGAACTAATGATTAGACATGTCTTCCTGTTTTCCCCAAATCTGTCTCTAGCTTTCGTCCTTTGGCCCGAGCTCTACCTCCCGGAAGAATACGGGCTAGATATCCCTCTTCGACGTGGAGGATCTTTAAATGCTCGGAGTTAGCTGCCCAGACACCTCCGCCCGCTACCCGAAGCATGCCTTCCCCACTCCTCCATTGCCCAGCAGGAGATATATTACAGGATGTCACAGGAAATGAGGCGAGAACAAATAGCACAGAGAGATGCTCACAAACAGCAATTAAGACTTCAAACTATTCTTTAAAGGCTGTGATTTAGCTGGTGAGATTTAAAAATGATTTAATCAAATTACTATGATAATTTAACTTCCCATTTACAGAAAAGATTCTAAAGCGTTTTAGCTTTGCCCATTCTCAGATTGGCTAATACTTTAAATGCAAACTCACTAAATCTGAACTATTTAATTACACCCTGATTCAGTCGACAGACTCCTGAAGAAAATATTAATCTCCATGAGGGAGCCTACTTTAAGTGCTAGCTCTGTGGCTTTAACCTCTGTTTTGTTTCTTTTGGCGAAGTGTATACATTTGTGCCAGGCTGAATTGAACTGGCATTGAGCGATGTAATCGATTAGCTTTGGTTCTTGGTGATGGTTTCTTTTAAACTTCACTTTTCAAGGGAAACAGTCCCAGTATTCATGCTAACAAGAACTAAACTTAATAATGCAAATCGTAGGTTCATGAACTAACTAGACAAGGTGAGGCTGTATGTTAAAAATGCTGGGTAAGTTGTTAAAAACAGACAAAAGACAAAAAAACAAAATACTAGGCTGCCTGGGCCCAAGCCCAGACCTATTAAATCAGAAAACTGAGGCTGGATCAGGTCATCAGTATTTTTTCTTTTTAAATGTAGGTAATTCTGTGGCTAAGCCAGGGTTCAGAACTATTGAACTGGACAATAAAACAAGCAAATGCTATTTTAGGATGATCAGGATTTGAAAAGATAAGTAGAATTCAAATGATGCATGTATTATCACCCATGTGTTAAGTTCCAACACCTAATAAAAAAAATAGCGCCCTGTTGTTAGCTTCCAATGTTGTACTCTGTGAAATAGGGTCAGAAAGGAATGTGTCTAGTTAGTTCCGATCATTTACTTGGGGAAGATAGCTAAATATCCTTATCCTGACAGCTGCAAACTTCAGTGAGACTTACAGTCATTGCTAAAGATTTTATTGGTGTATCTCACCTGGAAGAAACCACTGCCCTTCCCAGAGTAAGCCTATGAATTATATGGGCACAGGCAGAGCTACAAAGTGCCCAGGTCCTATTTGCCACCTGTCTTTAGGACTCATTTTGGGCACTGGTTTCCCAAGGGTGCTAGATCTCATTTTGAGGGTGGGCTTGCATATGAGAAAACAAAGTATAGTCTAAGTTGTGTCTAGTACACAGCGTGAACCAACGCTGCACGTAGCCTCTTCCATGGCACACGAGCACTAGTTTTCTCCAGTGTGTGTCAGCTACCTGTACACAGAGCAGCTGGGTGGAGCCCAGGCGCCTCTCCAGTCACTAACAGAATTAAACACAGTGTGACGGAAAAGACAGAGACGTGAGCAGATTCTCTGCAACAGCGTTTGTGCCTCACGTGTTGTATCCGCACCATGTAAGGAGCCAACAGAGCCATCATCTGGGTGGCAGTGGGCCGGGGTACTCGGTCACTCTGCTCAACTAGCAAGGCAAAACAGGCTCTTGAATAATACGGGTAGTGGGCCCTACACATTTAAAAAAACTGTGCCAATTGTCAAGTTTTAATGGAAAGCAGGTAGACTGGATTCTAGGATGGCAGAGGTGCCAGGAAAATGCTTTAATCTCTCTACATCTGCATATGAAAATCAGAAACAGATAGATGGGCAAAACTAAACACCCACTGATGACACTTGACACCCAAAAACTAGGTGACAAGGTATCTCCAGGGTACACATACAGAGAACACTGGGATTAGTGTATGTGTGCCCCCCAGCAGAGGCCTGGGAAGAATGGCCAACCCAGGATGGTGGTAATGAGTCATGAACAACCCAGCACCAAGGTTGCAGCATTAGATCCTGTGCTGTGGCCAGGAAATGTGTAAGATGAGTGTAGAATATCCTGTCATCCTGTCACCTAGAGGAAAGGTATTCTCTCAACTACTCGATCTTTCAGAAACATGCCAGAAGGTAACCTGAAGACTGACCCAAAGTGGACCCTTATGGATATGACTTGTTTGAGGGTCCCCTTTAGTACAGATACAAAAACACTGAGGTGTTTCACTTTAACACCAGGCGTTCAGCTTCGTAAAGAGGTTTCTATTTCTGCATGTGAAATGCAGCACAAATACACACACACCACACACAAAATATCTGGCCAAACTCACCACCCTCACTTAAAAAAAAGTAACCAACATGAAATTTTTAGGCCAGTTAGGAAATCTTAAGACTCCTTTTACAGAGAAAACAGTTACATGGCTAAACCAGGCATGCTCAAGTGAGAAAAAGTGTGAAGTTGAAGGGGAGAAAAACAATCTCTCTTTTTGGGTAATAAAACACATATATGTGATAGGTGTAATATTATTATCTCATTGCGGGAAACACTTTAAAGATTATCCTAAAAGAGTGATTATGAAGAGAGAATGAGAAACACTAGTCCAAACCTCTAGGAAAGTCCAAATATTCTCATTAAACAGGGCCCCATTCCAGCCTCCTGCAGCAATCCCAAGCTTCCTGTCCCTGAAATGACACCACAGTTCTGAATGTACACTGCTTGTCCTCAAGAAACAAGGACTGTCCTGAGGTGGTGGACATCACTGACGAATTAAAATTGAGGACCAAAACATTACTTGCAGCTTTGTATCAATAGATGCTATTCTTCCAGAAGTACTGCGTGGAAGTAAAATCTTAAACGGCTTTAATCTTCCACTGTAAAAGAACGAGTGTATCACCTGGAGGGTCAGTGACAACTGCTTCAAACAAATTCTTTGATATTAAGAACCCACAGGACCAATCAGGGGAATAAAACCGCATGCTATGATCTTAACCCCAAATGTTTGGAGTAATATTTCATTGTATTTTCCAATAACAACATAAAAATTACAGAATAATAGAATTCCCCGTATGGAGGAAAAAAAATTCTAGGCCTCGGTCTATCCTCTTGATGGACCACTGAGAAAACTGGAGCCTAACAAGACAACGTTACAACGGTGACCTAGATTTTCCATTTCCCATCTGATCTCACAGGGATGGTATCAGAGATGCAATGATGGTTCAAGAGGCTGGTGCCCCTCAAAATTAAGAGAACACGTAGTTCAAGGGGGCCTCTGAGTTTTCTTACCTTCGGAAATTATTGGAACAATTATTTAGGGTTTCCAAACATGTGAATGTTAAGAATTACAGTATTAGTGCAGTGTGTGTGTGTGTGTGTGTGTGTGTGTGTGTGTGTGTGGTCTTATAACTGAGATAGCTATACTTCCCTGCTGTTCTAGTATTGTAACTGTTCCTGGATTCACATATTACAGAAAACATAGCTACAAAAAATATGACAGCTAGTATCAGAAAGCCAATTCCCTGCTTCCCAAGCATAAGTACAATATTTATAATGACTGGGGTTTTTTTTTCCAGATGTTTAAAATAAGGTGAAATTTAGATTAATGAGGCAATGACTGTGAACACCTACAACCATACAGGGAATGCTAAGATACCTATAAATAATACCAAAATAACTGGGGTTTCTGTTTTGCATTTCTTTTTGCACAAAAAGTCACTTAAGTTGATTTGATATTTCCAAATCCTAAATGTCTAGGAGCTTTCTAGGGTGTCTGGAAAACCACTAAAGCATTTTCATACTGACTTACTTCAGAGCAGTTTAAGAATTCCTGGGTCTATTATAAATAAGAGAACTTACACCTTGATCACCACCCTCCAAATAATGGTAAAAAAAATAGAATGAAATGGCATCATAATGACAGTATCAAAGAAAATGACTTTCTGAGTCATATATCCCAAGTGAAAATGATGGGATTTAAAGTTTGGATGGGTAAGAGGGAGGACTTATTTATACAAGGCAGAAGAGGGGACCCAACTTAGAAATGAAAACAGTCCTTACAGTACTCAGTCGTGCCTCCTTTATTATGGACTTGGACTCAATTAATTTCTCTGGGTATCGAGAGGCTAAAAGACTGTTAAAATAATGTGCAGAAAAATTCTGTGACATGGAGGACTTTTCTGAGAAAAAGTAACACGACTCAATACTCTGTTACAGGGAAAAGGGGAGGGCTTGTTCACTGTCTCGGGCTTTAAACAAGGAAAATTAACTAGTTCTTTAAATACTCTCTAATCACTGCTCTAAAGTAGGTCACTTCCCCCTCCCCTAACAGAAGAGCACGTGGAATTCGAGTATTTATCAAAATATTAATGATTATACTTCAAACAGCAGAGACAGAAATGCTGCTACTAATTAATTCAGGCACTCATAAATTATAACCCATAGCCATAAACTGTGCATCCAGCATCTAAAATGATAAAATTTTAGCCTTGCTCAGAATTCCTCACCAGCTAATAATCAAAAAAAGTGATCTGAAACATAAAACGATATGAAACGTGCTTGCTGCTGGACTTTACAAATCATTAACCGAGTAAATGTTTTAAATGTGAATGACTGTCAGATTTACCACATAAGAACTCTTCCCCGAATCTTTCATCTAACTGTGAGAGATGCTATAGTGGGAAGTCCCTGCACACTAATAAATTCTCCGGGAAGAGAACCACCCTGGTTTTCTAGAGAGCAGGACGAGGGGTTCTCGGGGGTTCGTCACAACCGTGCCATCTGTCATAACGAATCAGCTTGGGCAGTTTCACAGGGAAGCAGGGGGAGGGGAGTGAACGGCGTGGAGAAGAGGAGGAAGGCTGCGTCCACAATGAAACGCGAGAGCCACCAAACTCCGTCACAAAGACAGACAGGGAAGTACAACTTCCTCGTTGAAAAGAGCTCCCCCCACCAATCCATCCAAGGATCCACGCGTCAATATCGTAGATGAACTGTTAATGACAAAATCAATTAAAAATTATTTCTAAAAAACAGTCACGCGTCCCTGGCTCTCATGGGGGCAATTTGGGCAGAAGGTCTCATCTCCCTAGGACTGCGCCAAGTCACCAAGTCGTCATCCACAACTAAGCAAAAGCAATCTGGTTTTTCATTTTTCAGCGCGGCTGAGCCCAGCCTGAGATTGATCGTCACATATGGCCCCAGAAAACAAACTGTCAATACCTTGAACGCTGCAGAATTTGAACAAATAGCCGTCCGCCCATTCAAGCCACTCATTGCATCCCATTTAACAGATTTTATTGACAGTTTCCTTCTTGTAATTAAAGGGAAAACTACTGGCCGGCAACCAAGATAAAGTTCAAAGATAGGGTCAAAACAAAAGCAGATGGAGGGGCACGGTGTGACTGTCAATGGTACGCAGCCTCAGAGCGTGTTATTGACACGCAGGTATCTAATGATCGGCACGTCATTAAGGAGGGATCTCTCCGGAACTTTATGCAAATGCTCAAACAGGCTTAAGACCACAATGAGGCGTGAGGAGAGGCACATAGGGAAACAGAACAAAGCACCAACGATTTTTACTTATCAGGGGTTGCTCCCTAGTTTACTACGTTACAGTTCAAATGCGAAGACTGTTCATGCCCGTAGTTCTTAAGCCTCACTGCATAGGTAGTACCTTTGAGGGATATACTCCCTCAGCAGAATTTGACTTCTAGAGAATTCCAGAAGGTAAGAAAACAGAATGTTCTTTGATGACCAAAATGAAAAAGGGCACTAAATATATCTTTGCAATTGCACACCTGGCATTGTTGAGGGGAGGAAGGGTCTGTATGTATTTGTAATTCACACTTGTTTTCACTTGTGCCTGCAAGACAATGGGGTCACTTTGTCCTAAGTGTGACTACTTCCACTACAAAATCAGTAAATGCATTAGATGGTTAAAGTTCCATAGCTTTTAACAGGCAAATTTAATAAATATCATCCCCTTTCAGTTGACTTTTTTTTAAATTTCTATTCACTAGAAAGATATAATGATTCTAATGTTGCTGATTCATACGGAATTTACAACTGGGTCTACTAGCAAATCTCTGAAGAAGTTAAGGGAAAGGGTGCAACTGACGTATTAAAAAATGTAACCGCGACCACATCAACATGCCAACCTGAATTAGCAAGAGCTATTGCTTTGAGGGTGACAAATTCTTCTTTCTCCAGCTTCATGCTTTTGTATTTCTTTACCAGCTGCAGGATAGCGTTATTTAGGTCAAGAAGGCCTGCTAATTTGGACTGGTCTTCATCCATTATATAATCATCTGCATAAACAAGTTCATCCTCAAAGGAAAGAGACCGGTATACGACACCAAGGATCAAAATTTCCATCCACGCACTCTGCAGGAGGCTCATCTGGTCCGCCAGGGACAGCGTGGAGAAGCCTGCAGGGGAAGACGGGCAGATGCAGTTACTCCACAGCATCATTTCATAATGCAACATTAGCTTCACATGGTGGTCAGCCACTGCGCCCCAAATTATCCTGAGCAGTGAAGAGATGCCCTGAAACATTCCCCCGACCATGTTGCGAGTGGCAGAGCACAAGTCACCAGCCAGCTTCACCTTGGTGGCATGTCCTCTAGGTTTTCTAGACACAGCTGAGGGAAATAGAATAAAGAAGCAGGTTGGTTTCTTTCATCTGAGAAGAAAGTACCACGTAATTTCTCTGGCTGAAGTCTTTATGACTGTCTTACAGGACAGTCAGATTTTCAACAACCTCATCTCTAAAAACTATTATTCATGAACAACATAAAAGTTTCTAAAAAGCAGAAGAAAAGGAAAGAAAACACCTAATTTAGGTCATACAGAAGAGTGGAATTTCAAACATTTCTCTGTAAGAAAGCACTGTGAATGACAAGTACGCTTCCACTCGAAATGGGCCTTCCTAAGGAGATATTTGTCCCCACTGATGTTTACCATGAATTCTTTTCTAAAATGGTGATTATTGGAGTAAAACAGAGTGGAATACTTACCTTTCTGGCCTCCTCATCAAAGAGGAAAGCAAGTTTGTCTCCAGTATTAAGATCCAGTTATTTAGAAAGTTAAAATATGGAGGCAATGCGGGGGTTTGGTGGACAGGACACGAGTGAGCTAGATCCTGAACTTAAACACCGGCCCCACTGGGCTACTGGCTCACTTTGAGCAAGACAATTTAAATGTACCTTAAATTTTGTTTTCAAGAAATACAGAAAGCATCCAACAAAACACTCATTTGGTGTATCGCATCCAGTAAGTATAGCTATAGTGTCGCATGTTATCTTCATCTCCAATATTTGGATGACTACTGCAATTATTTACTAAAAATCTGGTCTGTATGCTTACAGTCCCTTGGGGAAACATACGCAAATCTGTAAATATATCTACAGAGAGTGCCAAAAAGTATACACACATTTTAAGAAAGGAAAAAACTATATGAAAATTGTAATACTCAGTATATACCAATAACAAAAGATGAATACAAGTCACGTCTGACTTCTGCAATTACAGGAGGTGCTCAGAGTGGTCACCGTCAGCGCCCCGACACTTCTGATGACGGCGAGCTACTGCTTGTGCCACGATACTGACATCGCTTAAACTGTGTATATATGTTGTTGGCACCCCCAGTACATATTAGAAAGAAAATGTGGTTCTGTGTAGTAGTCCAATTAAACCTACCAGCTCTAAATTCAAAAAGCAATTTAAGAAATGAGGTCTTAGTAAATATACCTGATAATCAGCCACCTACTTTTCCCAACAGTCGTAAAAGAGAACTGTTTCTTAAAATCTCACTTTCATTTCCAAGGTTATGCCCCAGACTTCCAAGGGTGACCCACCATTCCTGTGGTCTTTGACAGCAATGGTACCATGATTTAAGCTACTGCCACCAGTAATTCTACAGAAGGAGGGAAATTTTAATAACGTAACTTATAAAATTGACTTCTACTCCCCTTTCTAAACCTTTTGCCCAAAGGACAAGCAGCCACTGCTGCCCAATCTTCTTGGGCTCTTGCTGTGGTCCCTGTTGTCATTTTTATTCACATCCAATTGTTTATATCCTGCGTGATATTAAGAACCACAGCACAATAAGGAAAAGGACATTTCCTAGACTGTTGGTGAAAACCAGTCGTTTGCCTTTTGGCACCATTAACCAGAACTGCTAATAAAATCATCAAGAGGGATTAGTCCAGCTTTGCTTTAGGGGTCTGCAGGCATCCGTAGAATGCCTTTCTTTCACTGTTTATCACGCTGCTGACATTATTCCCTGACAGATCTTTTGGATTGGCCTGTGTAAATCTTTTTTTTTCCTTCTTTTCCTCACCCCTCCCTGCCTTTTTTTGTCATGGCAACGTGAGGTTAAATTAATAGCTATCCTCTTAGAATTAGCTACAACAATTGAGACCCTCTGAAACAGAGGTTCAGAGGAGAAAAGTAAGGATCTGGTCTGAGTAGCTCATTTGCTTTCGACTTTGAGGATGTTACATCCCCAACACACAGCCAAACAACCAACGAGATAAGATGGCTTCTTCCTGTCCCTGTCCCCTGCCACCCCCAAGAAAAAGGTCCAAACGTCCAACTCAAGAAAAGGGGCCAGGGATGAATTTCTTTTTCTACATTAAACAGGTGACTAATACTACTACTAATAAATGATCATCTAGGCAGTCGGGAGGGCAAAGGCATTGTCCGTGTGCCTAGCTTGCCGCCTCCGCCCAGCCTCCCAGCAGCAGATGGAGCAGCCCTGCCCCCCTCACCAGACACTGCTGTTAGTAAATAGATTTACACATTCTCCAATCTCCACACATCTTTCTGCCGAATAATTAAAAGCGGGATGATTAGTTTATTGAGTGGAAGGAGGAACTTTTTTATTGAGGTCCATCCACGATTTTATCAGGGCCAGCACTTTTACGGTTGTCAGGAGGGTGCAGCCATCCAATTTTTCTTATCTGCCTGATTAATACAAACGCTGTTTCAGGACGCAT
Source organism: Lyroderma lyra (assembly GCA_004026885.1). Classification (NCBI taxonomy): domain Eukaryota; kingdom Metazoa; phylum Chordata; class Mammalia; order Chiroptera; family Megadermatidae; genus Lyroderma; species Lyroderma lyra. Next base: position 95,236 of record PVJL010001340.1, on the reverse strand, counting down.
TAATTAACAGATACAAATCTGCGTTCTCATGGAAGGATCAATACGGAGAAGAAAAGAGGCATCAATGTGAATTTAGTGCTGATGATGGAGAAGGCGCGCTATCGACATTTACGTGCACGGAAACTTGAAAGTTGCACGGGGGCCCTTTTGTCCCTGCGATTTCCAAGCGAACCATTTTTTCAGCCATCACAAGGTCTTGCACATTTCTTGGAGGTTTAATCAAGCAAAAACAAAATACGAAGCAAAACAAATAAAACAATAAAAATGACATTTTTTAGGTGGATCCTGCCATTTTCTTTCTTCTATGGAGGTGGCTTCGTGTGTGTGTGTGTGTCCTTGTAAACTAACTTTTTCCCTTTTCCCTTTCACTTCTTCATGAAATAAAAACAAGGGAAAAGGGAAAGAAAGGCTCTTCTTTTTTGGGGACAGGGAGGATGACGGGAAGATGGCTCTAACACAAAGGGTGGGACAAGTTTGCTTGCTGCAGGTATCTTCAAGTCTATTTTAGCTGATTAAAGGAGCTCTAATTTTGCAAAATGCTACGGAAAGCAACAATCCACACCTTACACGATGTAAATCAAAGTCCTGACTTTTATCTCTTTTTAGTCTAGACCAGCGGTGTCCAACCTTTTTGGCTTCCCTGGGTCACACTGGAAGAAGAATGGCCTTAGGCCACTCATAAAATACATTCACACTAAGGTAGTCGATAAGCTAAAACAAAAAAAGTCACCAAAAAAAAAAATCTCATAATGTTTTAAGACTCTGTGTTGGGCCACATTCAGAGCTGTTCTGGGCTACGGGTTGGACGTGCCTGGTCCAGACATAGCTGAGTCTCAACGGGTTAACCCTTTCTTAACCACACGTCTGCGACCCAGAAACGGGCACAAACAGATCTCCCTCGCAGATGCCAAGGTGACAGCCGTGTTATGAGATGGCTGTGCTCACGGGGTCACTAAGGAGGCTGAATACATAAAAGGTTAACTTTTAATTCCACGAAGTGCTTCTCCCCACCCTTTAGGAGTGGTACCTATATTTTATATACATAAAGACACGTGGGTAAAATCATCTTTTTCTCAGTAGACCTGAGCCAAGTATGGAAGCCTAAATGACCCAAGATCTAAAGTAAAATGTGTCTTTGAAATAAACTGAGCCTAAGGAATTTTCCAGAAACACTACTGCCCCATTGGCACACACGTTCTACTGAATGCTAATGACCTGCTTGTGCCTTAACCGGCATTTACTGCTGTTTTATAGCTACTGGGCTACAAGTGAGAGATCCTCATCATCTGTAACATTTAGCATCTTTGGAGAGCAACCTTTTTCCCCAGAGAAAGAAATGTGCTGTGCAGTCCTGTCGCTTGAACTTCATGCATTGTAACATCCCGGGATCTTAATCTTTGGTGTGTGACAGGTTATAGTTTTCAATGTTCGGCCATATTACAGCTTTTTAAAAATACACTGATAGCGTGTGGCATTTCTTTTCCTCCTCGGCGGCAGCCGGTTCCACACATATCGCTGACAACTCTGATCTCTCTTCATCTCCGTCCCGGAGTCAGTGCCATTTAATGTATCTCGGGCACTCGGCGAGCAGAGTGACTCTCCACCTTGACCTGCAGTTAAATAGCATGTTTATCTGTGATGCGCTGTGCTCCGAATAAACCAGATGACAGTTGCGAGTTAACTTCATTTGGAAGGACTGAAAGGCTTCTCAAGAGGCAGGTACCCCCGAAGTAACAGGCTCGAGGAAAGTTCTGTTCTGTGCCAGAGCCTCCGGAAACCCGGGCCCATGACGGCGGGGCCACGGGCACGTGTCAAGTTCGTTTTTATAATTTTGTATTCTTAGCCTGGCAAACTGATGCACTTTGCAGTCGGCTTACAAAAAAGGCTAAGCATTCGGGAGTGTGAAGGGCAAAACGTATCCGACGGCTCATCGTCCCAGTGCACTTCATTTCAGGAAGCGTGCGTGCGTGTGCGTGTGCGTGTGCGTGCATTCGCTGCCCCAGTGTTGGCAGGGGCAGGCCGCTGGGCAGGCACGCGGGGCAGGCATGCGGGGCAGGCCGCTGGGCAGGCCACGGGGCAGGCATGCGGGGCAGGCCGCTGGGCAGGCACGCGGGGCAGGCATGCGGGGCAGGCCGCTGGGCAGGCACGCGGGGCAGGCATGCGGGGCAGGCCGCTGGGCAGGCACGCGGGGCAGGCATGCGGGGCAGGCCGCTGGGCAGGCCACGGGGCAGGCATGCGGGGCAGGCCGCTGGGCAGGCACGCGGGGCAGGCATGCGGGGCAGGCTGCTGGGCAGGCCACGGGGCAGGCATGCGGGGCAGGCCGCTGGGCAGGCCATGGGGCAGGCCAGCGGGGCAGGCCGCGGGGTTAACCCCTGCTGGGCCATTTCTCCGCGCCTACGGAGACGGAGGGCGAGTGTTTTACATCTTCAGGGTGTCTGTCTGTTCCTATCAGTTAATCACGGCATCGATTCGCCTGCGCTCAGGTTTTGAAACTGCAGTCCCTCTGTTCCACAGCTCACCGACACGTTTCCACACACAGCCTATCGTGCTACAATTGTAGTTATGTCAGAGTGATTCACTGGGGTCACGGACCAAGTTCACGGAGAGGTGGGGGGAACGAGCTAAGTGAGATGCCTTCTCCCCCATACAATTCCACCTGATGTTTACAGGAGCCGGTGGGGGAAAGGATGGCAACGGCCCTAAGATTTGATCTTAGCTACCAAGACATGCACAAAGGCATAAGCCCTCTTAGAGATAAACTTCCTCTGTATTTTTACGGCAGTTGTTCTTTTCACATATGAGCAGACATGTCATATGTTCTATGATTCACAGTATGGGGTGTGTGTGTGTGTGTGTGTGTGTGTACACTATACATATGAAGACCTTTTTTCTATTACTTTTTTTTTCTTTAGAAGATCTTCATGAACTAGATCTCCGTAGAGGCCAGAGTTAAGCAGCTACACATGGTCAAGTGCCACGGTGAGAGCTGCACTATCTACCAGGTGTTACCATTTTATTTAAAATTCTTCTTTATTGGGGATGATGAGTATTCTATGAATGAGGACTTAAGCATGAGACATAATACTGACAATGCCACCCTTCCGATCTTTTGTTCTTTTAGACGGACCAAAATCCAGATTTCAGTAATTTAGATTCAGTCACAGCTGGTTTGGGTGAAATGGAAGAATAACTGACAAAAAGTGGAAGAGCTCCACTTTCTTGCCAATTTAATCATTTGTTTCAACGTTGGTGGATTCCGCGAGAAATCTGTGTCTTGAGTCCTGTTTCTGTACGTTAAGCAGGGTTCACAGAGGTTTTTATGGAGCCATTATTCTCAGATAGCCATTTTCACAGGACAAATGTGAATACTATCAGAGACAGAACTCAGACTCAAATTGTACTTACCGTCTATGTGGCAGAATGGACCTCCATCTGTAAAATTTAGCAAAGGATTCGGGTAGCGGCTCTCAATGAAAGGGGGGACCGAATCGTAAGGGTAACATCTATCCCTCCAAGATGGAAGTATTTCTATTAACCGAGTGTACAGGTGCCGCTGGCCGACGCACTTACAATTTGCCTCCTCGCGGGCACAGACACTGGACGCGTGGCCCCCACGGCACTGGGGAAATGCTTTCTTTAGCAACTGCTCCTTGTCTCCAAGGCCAGCTTGCCAGAAAAATTAAAAGTATAAGAGCAGCTAACAAAAAGGTATTCTCCAGTGACAACACAGGAAAGCCTCAAAATGATGACAAGAGGGTGTGTGTGTGTGTGTGTGTGTGTGTGTGAGTGTGGGCAGTTTTTAACCGCCAACCTGCTTTGAAAAAGAAAAGGACTGGACACAGGGCAGTCGAATGCAAAATAAAAACGCAGAGACTATCCACACGGAGTGTGCAGTTCCTCGGCAAAGCCCACTCACCTGCTGCTTCTGAAATAATTCCCTGAGCTTTCCCCACACTCCCTCCTCCTCGGCCTTGACTTAACTTCTTTTGCCCTTTCATCGAAGTCAAGAAGAAAGGAAAGTTCTTGGGTGGCGTGGAGGCACCCTAATGGCTTCCTCGCCCCGAAGCCCTTTATTTTGTACTCGTTGGAAACAAGAAAGTTCTGCCCGGAAAGAGCTCCCTTTTGATGTGACTAAAATTTGTTTGACCGTCAAGAGAAAAAAGGGAGGCTGTGCCGGTTGATACAGGACTCTAAAAAAACATCTTAGCAAAGGGCATTTTCATTCTCACTTGGGGATCAGATGGATACGGAGTACTGAGAAGCGTGGTTCTGAAGCTGTATTTCTGACGTGAAAGAAAAAGGGCCTGTGTTGGAATCTGCCATGCTCTACCCATCCCTGGTGGGGCTGGGTTAGCAACTACCAGGGGGTGTCACAGGGCACTGACCTGTGGTCAGCCTGGGCATCAGATATGCAGGCACCATCCTTGTGATGAAATTCCCAAAGAGTTTGTGTTATATTCGGTCTAATACTTGATTTAAAAAAAATCAAGACTCCAAATAAATGCACAGCGACTCTACCTTGAACTCTGGGGAGCTGTTAAGCTGACAGACATTTCCAAACACACTTAAAGAGTCGCAGGAAACATTTGCGTCAAATACTTAAAAGCTAAGGTTTACTGTCACTGAGGAATGAGACTCCTGTGGGAGCAGTGACCCTGAGGTCTGGCCATCTGGGTTTGAGTCGCATCAATGCTATAGCCAACCGTGTTAGCTGCCCCCTGTTGTGGGCTGCACTGTGTCTCCCCAAAAGATTTTGGAGTCCTAACCCCTCAGGAACTGTGCACATGACCTTATTAGAAAATAGGGTCTTTGAAAGATGATGAAGTTAGGAAAAGGTCATTATGGTGGGCCCCAGCCTAAGATGACTTTAAATTTATAATAACAAGGGGAACTTTAAGCAGACAGAGACCTAAACAGAGAGAAAGTAACATGAAGATACACAGAGAGAATGCCATCTAAAAGTCAAGGGATACCTGAGGCTTCCAGAAGCTAGGAGAGAAGCATGGGACAGATGCCCCCCAACAGCCCACAGAAAGAACCAGCCCTTCTGGAACCCTGATCTCAGACTGCCAGCCTGCAGGACTGTGATACAACAAAGTTCTGTTGTGTAAGCCACCCATTGGGGTACTTTGTTACAGCCGCCCCAACAAACTGACACAGACCCACCGTGTACTCTTCATCCGTCAAATGCGAAATGTGGCCTTGACACATCTGAAGGACATTCCAGTTCCAACACTGCCTGATTCAGAGTAACAGACAGAACTATTTACATGAGGCGCAAGGCAGTGTGAGGGACGGTGCACACCTCAGACAAGTATCACTGGACAGGAGTAAGGTGACCTAGGGTGCCACCTCTGCCACCAAGTAACTGTGTGACTCTGAGAAATGGCTCAGTCTCTCTGGGTCCCAATTTCTCATCTGTCAAATGTGAAGGTGAGAAAAGCGTTCCCCAAGGTTTGCTCCAGCTCCACGGATTAGGAGGTTTCCAGTGACCCCACCGGAGCAAAACGCGAATCAATTGCTATTTAGTGCATCCGCGCTAAGTGAAGCTCTGTGCTGAGAAGTGTTAGGACCAACAGGACAAGCACGAGGTAGCCCTCGCCCTCTGAGATGTCTACAGTACAGGACACGTAGGTCAGACCACGACGAGGAAAGCAAGGTCAGTGACACAAAGAATGTTCCAAGTGCAGGTACACACGGAGGTGAAAGGATCTCGAAGTGCAGCTGTACATTGTCATCCTGAATGTCTCCAACAGGTCTCTCCTTTCCCCATGCACAGTTCTGGTTCTGGCCTCCACCGTATCTTTTAGGATAAAGGAATACCAAGAACCTCGTATGTAGGCTGACCAGATGTTCCATTTTAAATGGGACCAAAAATACGGTACTGTCCCATTTCAAATGGTGCGTCTGGTCTGCCTCGTCTCACTGGGCTGAGTTCAAGGTGTCCGGAGACTGGCCCTATGTTCTGTGTGAGATGGGACGTCTGGTCAGCCCACTTATAGCTAGCACTGCCCTCTTCTTTCCATCCTGCTCGTGGCTATTCAGGCTTTAATTATGAAATCTAAGGATGCCATCCACTGATCAAAATGCATGCCTGGCTTCCACATCTTCTGAAGGACCACGCTGAAACTTCCTGGCACAATACAGAATTTCCTTCCCCATTTGGCCTCTCCCTGCTGTTATGTCCTGAAAATTCCTCTCCCGGTAACTTCTCTGCAGATGGTCAAACAAGCTGACAGGGGGAGCTTATTCCCCCACCCACCCCCTACCCCATCCGACTTCTTCCCAGGTTAACAGCAGCGCCACCCGGCGGCCGGCTCCACCCCCAGCCCTGTACTGGGTCCATCCCCGCGTCCTGTCTTTGCTGTTTCTGGAATCCAGGGTGTGCAGTCCTTCCCAGTCTTCCTGCCATTATCACGGCCCTCCAGCCCCCGGGGGGAGTTAACAAGGGAAGGAGTGGGCGTGACACATCTGCACCCTTCTCAGCAGGCTGCCATGCTGTCTGAGCTCTCCACAGTGGGGACCTCCTGTTCCTTGACCCTCGCTGGACCCCCCATATCCCCAACAGTGCCCACCACATAGCAGGTGCTCAGTACATACCTGCCGTGCCATCCCTTAACAACGCATGGGCCGGGTTTCGGAAAGAACGGCCAGCTGGGATGAAGCTGGGCACGTAACAAGCAAAAGGTCGCCTCGTGCGTTCTCATTCAACAGGTGTCAAAGGCACCGATTATACGTAATGCCCTTGGCTTGTAGGTGACCACCGAGCTACAGGAGTTTATGGGAGCCCGATAGAAGTCCTGCGTAAAATTACCAACCTCGGCCCATTCCTCTGAAATCCGTAATTAACGCCGACATGTCAGTCATACGGCCTGTTTTCTCTTACAGTTACGGGCGGCCATCCATCACATAGTTCATAATCCTGTCACAGTGACTTCTTAAAAATTATTATTTTCAAGTGGCTATAATTAATTTCTCTAACTTATCCCAGTGGTACAGTTACTTGACAATGTGGGAAGTTACGTTCCGGAGCTGGAGTTTTAAACCTCGGAAATGCTACCCCAGGCTGGGCAGCAGGGGGACAGCCACTCACTGCTTCGTCCTGCGTGCGGAGCTCAAAACTCCGACGTGACCATTTTAAACGAGAGTTCTCAGGAGCTTCCAAATCTAGTTTCTGCAAAACCCCAAGGAACCGATGAAGGCACTTCCTACCCTCTCTGAAAAAATGGGACATAGACGGAAAACCCTGGGTTTTTATCATTACGGGAAGGGTCCTGCCTCTGAGTCAAAGAAAAGGCAAAGAAAAGGCAAGGCACTGAAAAGGCATTGGTGCAGCGCCTCCCGCTCAGTCCTTCTGAGGACAACAGAGTCTCACTAAGCAAATGTCCACTTGTCAGACGTACCTGCAACGCGACAGCACAGAGCGGCTCTGAGGGAGGGGCCTTCCTGCTAGAAAGCAGCAAATCAGACATTTACCAACAGTGAAGATGGCACTTGTCAGTTACGACCTTTCAGTGTGGCTGTACAAGGAGGTGTTAATGTAATTTAAATGCCACTTAGGCATGTTTCAGGTTCATCGGGTGGGTTCGTGTACCCAGTCCCACGTAATCATCTTGGAGGGGGACCACGTCCACTTGCTGTGGGAACACGTACAGCCAGCGCTACCTGAGCAAATACTCTGAGCGAGTAAGGAGTCTTCTAAGGCTACAAGAAGCCAGGGTGGACCTGGAGGAAACCAGGCAGGGGACCACAGGGTTTTTAGTAGGTTGGTCGTAAGTCCACATGATTTTTGCATAAACTTGCTTTTCCATTTTTCTATACATGCTTAGCTAGCTGAGTGTTTGGACTTGAGAGCAAACAAATTATGTTTCTTGGAGACCATAATTTTTCATTTAAAATAGAGATATAGGGAGAAACACAGGAAGATGAATTTTGCTAACATCAATTTTAGGATCAAATGTATATTTCTTCATCATAAAAAGTTTTAATAGATTAGCCGACAGGTTACGTGTCTGTGTGTGTGTGTGTGTGTGTGTGTGTGTGTGTAAAATTTACTGAGATGGCACAGAAGAGATAATTAGAAGAAAAGAGAAATGCTCAATCCACCCCAACCTGATTTCAGATGAAATGCTGCCCATCCAGCCAGGCTGAGCGTCCGCGCCTTCTCCCCCCGCAGCTGACTGCACTAGGAAGGCAGAGTTGCTGGCATTGAGACTTAGGGTGGCGTCTTGTGAAAGGAGTCTTTCTGTCACCAATTTCCCAGATGTGAAGGCCACACCCACACACAGGAAGGCACAAAATGAGGCTGGCATCATAAAAACCTGGGTCATTTCATGAGTGCCCCTAAAAACTCAAAGTCTTACTTTAGCTACCAATCACAAAAGAATGGGGACAGATGATGATGTTGCGTCTCCACTGAGATGACCAAGAGGTGATTCTATCTGGGATCTCTTATGAGAAAATCACTTACAATTTCTATATTAATTTTAAATAACATGCCTTCAAATCTTTTCAGATTTACCTAATTGGTCCCTTGGTAGAGAAACACAAATTCCAACAAGAGCACTAATTATTGGAGTCTTGGTGTTTGTGGCATTAATATTAATATCTTCCTTGCCTCACTTTTACTAGTTACAAGTAAAGCAGAAAAGGTTTACGGGGGGTGGGACAGGGATTGAAAATCCTTCAGGTGTGCTTTTCTTGGCTTTCTCAAAAAGAAAGACACCGTAATTCAGTGTCTCCAACATTATGCCCTAGAAGAAGAGGCAGGGGGAAAAAAAATCAGGAGGTCTTCGACACAAACACAAGTTAAAGGATTTATAGCACAGGACGTTAAAAACCAAGTGTCACGTGTATTCATGAAAGAACGTAGAAGAAATGTGTTATCCATGGGATGCAGGTCACAGATCTGAAATTAGAGCACGCTGACCCTGAGAGTCCGCATTCCAATGCTATGAGAAACCCTCACTACCTGTGTGGCAAAACAGCATCTCTGAATTTCAAGCCCCGAGAGTTCTGTTTGAAGTCAGGCTCCTGCCCTGGTTCTCTCTGTGGCTAGTGAAGATCTGTTTACGAGGATTTACTCCCAGGTTCACGGCTGGTGTTGGCTGGTTCACGCAGAGAGCTCAGTCATGACGGCTTGGCACCCGTTCCACTGGGGAGGCTGGCAGTTATCTTACTGACAACAGAGGCCACCCCCTCGATTCCTCCCCGACCCCCCTTCTTTCTCTCCACGCTGCCCCCAGCTTGGCTGACTGGCCCAGTTACAACAAAACAAAAGCAAAGCCGTGAAACAACGCGCCGCTCTTGAACTCCTCCGCGTGGTGCTGCAGGCCCGTTACCCATACTAAAAGGCTACCCGGCGCATGCGCATCGCAGATCAACACAAGCCACACCTGCGCCTCGCGGAGGAACTCGCGCTGAGACCCCCTTCCCTTCAGAAGCAGAGTGGGGGACAGAGGGGGTGCAGCGGCGGCCCACAGCACCCTCCCGCGCTCCCTGCTCTCATCTGTGGGGACGTCTGTTCATCTTTGTATCCCAACTTCCCTCTGTGCCGTGACCGGACCCTTTCACGTCCCCGAGATCCTGCAAATCCATCCCGGAAATCCTAGAAAATTCCTACACTGGGTTGATTCAGGGAAACAGTCAAGGAGAAAGGCAGGGGTCGCGCCCACAGGGGGATGTATTCGGAAGTTTGTGGCTTCCTAACGCGATCTGTGTGGCATTAGCACGACCTCTGCAGTGAGAGGCCCCTACGTCTGCAACAGTCCAAAATGAAAGGGGAGCAAGAGCGGGCTGCCTGATTCTAATACACCTAATTAGCCATCGGCAGACCCTTAATTGCATACATTAGAATGATTCCATAGTGGAGATTAATTCTAAATATACCCAAGCAGCTGGTTAAGATGCCATGGATTACAGTGTGGACTGTACTTTTCCACTTAATTAGATATCAAAATTAAGCAGCAACAAGCATTTTGACATAACGGGGACCAAGCCGCTGCTTGGTATCCCAGAGCTGCACTAAAGTGACCGCTAAACAGAGCCGCACAGATGGAGAGATATTAAATGCCGCACTGGAAAGTAATTTCAAATAATAAAATATCAATATTTACATTTTAATTACCCCTACTGAGAGCCGCTCTGTCATTTTCACTATTGCCGACGCAGCAAGGGGTAGTGGAATGACATTGCGGCTGTGGCGGCAATGACTATTTTGTTTCCATTAAAGAATGACAAGTGTTTTAGAGGCGGTGACACTCGGTGTGTGAACAAGAATGACAGCAGATCAGAAAATTCCTATTAAGGGACTCAGTGCCTCAACAGAGAATTCACTCTGAGCACCAGCTCCCCCTCGAACACACATCATCCCTTGCAAATGTTCGGCTGAAAAGTTTATTATGGGGGATGCCCGGGGGAAGTTTCAGTCTTTCATGAAATATTCAGATCCGTAAAATGGTATATGATGATTGTCAATTTAAAAACAATAACACTTGATGTGAACCAATATCCAGGAGTCACAAATCACCAGGATGTTGGAGGTTTCTTTTTATTTTCTTTCATTTAAATTGACAATATCATTGATAACGTTTCCTGGAAACACGCCCGCTTCCTGTCGAACGCACGGATACACGCTTGGGCTAAGGCTTAGGAGCACCGCCACAAACGCGCTGAGTTCGCTCTCACTGTCTTTTCATTGGGATTTTACTGCATGCAACCGTCTCCATCCAGACTTCCTCCACATGGAAAATAAAGTAAAAAAAAAAAATGGGCCGTAATTCGCATGTGCACCTGCACAGACATGTATGTCTACCGTGTATGTTTCTTTAGCTTCTGTTATTATTGAAAAATAGCAAATTCCTAGCAGCTCTCAGCGACCCTCACCCAATTTAATTACTCTTTATGGGGTGGGAAGATGAGATTATGAGAAAAAGAAATAAAAGGTATGTATTCGAGGTGACATGCAGCATTCACAGGATAATAAATGAAAACAGTAAAGTCTTTCCTTTGGGGATGAGTGTCAAAACTGGAGAGATCTTGAAAGAATTTTAATGCCTCAAGACATGAGAGAGTGTATAAGCAACACTCCTTGCTCGGTATCCTGGAGTAGGCAGTTAACTGACACCCTATCTCAGAGCCTGCCCTTATTTAATGTGTAGAGACGGACAACCATAAATGTGATAAATGGCCACGGCAGTGGCTGAACAGAATTTTTCAAAGAGGAGAAAAGGGGACCTGGGGAGTTACACAGGCACTTAACCACGCTTTTACTCCCATTTAAATATATGTGTGCGCGTATAGACACGTATAGACGAGGGCTGTCCAGAAAGTGTCCAGCCAGTGAGATGAAACGTAGAGGCAATTACAGCTGGATGTTTTCCAGACTCTGTGTGTGTGTGTGTGTGTGTGTGTGTGTGTGTGTGTGTATGTGTGTGTGTAGTTTTGGAGTTGGAACAAAAACTCGACCACAGGCACGGTATACCAGGGCTTATTCTCAAACTAGGAGATGCTCTTCTGAGTAAAGAAATACAAGGGCCGAGGAAAGTCTTTCTCAAGCATTCCTAATGCTTTTAGGCTAAGACAGATCCCCATTTCTCAGCGACTAGCACCTTTTAATTTCTGAAAGAGCCACGGTTGAAAATCTTAATTAATTGTTCCATACTGCTTCGGGATCATTATGCAATGTAATAAAGGCCGTGTAATTATGAAATTTTACAGCCATTACCAGGGCTGATGGCTCGTATTTCATCCTCAGCTGGACCCGACGGCTTTTAGGCGCACGGCTCCCCCCTTTGATGAGCTACAGACAGATCTATCAGACCCCAACAATATCCAGGCGAGGAGGCTGTAATAGCCACCTACAGATGAAGCCGCAGATAAAGATAAACTATAAATCTACGCGCGCACACAGGCTCATCGCCTGGGGACGACAGGGCACGGGGAGACGCTCGGGACAGGCGGTGGTCTCCTGGGAAGGCGGTCCCCTGCCCATCTCCCGCGTTAGCCCCAGCGTGGGCTGGATTTCATGAAGGCCGGCCACACCCAAGTGAAGGTCCCATTTACTCTCTGTATCACGCAATCAGATGAGAGATCGAAGGGGTGTGAGTGTGTCCATGGCCACTGTATTTAGTGTGTTACTGAAAGGGCAGAAACAGATAGCCTAACATCTGTTTCAGTGGTGAAAAAGATAAATAAATAAGAAGGCGAGCTACCTGGGATTTATTTTATCCCTGCACACGGCACTAGTGCAGTAATCCAAAGTGAGTACACGGAGGCAAATGGGATGAGAGCCCACGAGCATCTTCTTTTATAGGTAGTAACATCAAAACATAATAATGATCCAAAATAGACAAAAACACCATCTTAAAATGAAGGCAGGGGAAATAAAATCATATTCAGCTAAAAGTAAAATGGGGCTCAAGAGTATTTTCATTTTGAAGTGATCAAACTATGGTTTGCTTAGCATATTTCCAACGCATCTCTTTTTTGTGAATTAAGTACTTGCATGGCTCCCTTTCAACATCAAGTTAAATGGGAAAGGCCCATCGAGGAGTTTCACCTGACACCGTTAAGGGGGACACTCCAGGGAGCTTCTAGTTCAACTGTGCCTTCGGGACATGGCTTTGACTTCACAGGGCTGACGCCCTCGGTTCATGAAGGTGAGCAGCCCGCCTGCCTGCGATGTGGCATGTCCAGGAGAAGAAGGCCACCTGAGGGTCACGTCCTGGCAGTGGGCTGAGCCCATGGGCCACAGGGCCGGGAGGCATCAGGGCGCGTGTGGGCTGACCCTGACGGCAAAGGCCGGCAGGGGGCTCGGAGGCCGGTGTGAGTTGGAAGGGGGTGCACACAAAGGGGAAGGTCATCTGAGTCTCTGCAAAGCACAGCTTGAACCAGGTCACTAAATGTACAGATGAAGAGAAACGGGGTTCCCTGCAACGTCATCTGTGTAACCCTGAGCTCGTCACGGGAGTGCTCGGTTTTCTTAGCAAACGGGAATGCTGGACTGGACATGCAAGACCACAGAACACCCCAGAGGGAACATTCCGGTGTCTCTGATGTTCTTGGGGGCAGGGAAGGGTGTGGATCTGACTCTCAGTGACCCTGCGCACGTGGGTGGTCTCCGCCGGGGTCCCTCTCCGGGCCAGACTGCGTGTCACACTGCCAGTGTGACCTCACCTCCGTCTCCGTTTGCTCAGTCATTTGCTTTGTTTCGTTGGTGCGGGGCGGGGGGGCGGATAGAGAACACTGGATACAGACGCCCTTACATTCCCCTTGTCGTCTGTGCCAAGGTGGGTGCCGAACACCATCCGCGTGTCCGTGAAGGGGAAGACCGGGCCCCGCTTCCGAAGGGCCTTCCTGTGTTCCCCATCCCGCCCACCCGGCCGCCTTGACCACTCTGTCCTGCCCACTCCCCGTCCAGCTCCTCCCCCCTCCTCGTGTCTGTCAATCCCTCCTCCTCCAGAGGTTCTGGCCCTTCCTCCCTCCATTCTCATAAAATCTGTCCTCCACACTGGCTCCTCCTGGACAGGTAGTGCCCTGTCGCTGTCCATCCATCTGTCTGTTGGTCTCTCCATCCTCACCCCCACCCCCGCCCCCGCCTCAAAACGCCTGGCCGAATGGTGTAATCACCCCTCTCTGCTACCATGCATGTGGTCCACTGAAGTCCGGGGCATGTCATGGAATATCACAGCCACCAGCCACCTCGCTGCCAGATCCAGTCACCCATCCTGCCAGGGGGCTTCACTGATCTCCACGATCTTTAGCCTGTTCTGCCCGCTCGGTCACCCCTGCTGATGTGGCACTTGTGCCACATCTTCCTCCCAGTCTTCCCTTCCTTTCGTGCCAGTCCTTTCGATGTGACACTTTTGGCAATTCTGCCGTGGCTCCTCGTTGTCATCTCTCCACACCTGCTCCCCATAACAAACCTATTAATACAATACCCAGCACGCACTTCTCTCCAAACACCTAGACGCTTCTACCTCCACCTGCCATCGAAATGCGCCACGGATGACTCACCTGAAGATGTCAACAACGAAGCCCCCACCTTACCCCTGAGCGTGCCCCAGAACATCCCCAAATGCCCGACAGGATGGAATTGGCTTGTTTGGGAGTCACCTTTGGCTCTTCCCCTCCCACCCCTAATGTTTCCTGTGACATCACCTCTTAGTTCCACCTCTAATTCCAGGCCCACTGCCCGATTCAGTCCCTTCTCATCGTGGACCCGAACCTAACGTGTGCCTGCCCTGACTCAAAGCTGACTCCGTCTTCTCCCAACTCTTACGGTTCTCTCTGGGAGGACCGGTGACCCCTTCACCGTCGGGGCTCACGTGACATTTCTTTACTTCTTGTTCGGGGTGATGGTGATGATGAACATTTATAAAATCCGTTCAGGGCTTACTACGTGCCAGGCGCCAGGCATTTATCGCGTGCCCTATCGTGAGCCAGGCTTTAGGGATGCGACAACAGACAAAGCTCTGGCCCTACGAGGAGGGGAGTGGGAAGAAAGGAAATGAAATACAAACAGGAGAGGCAGTAACGAGCAATGCCATGGCGCAAGCGATCCACAAGAATAAGGGAGAAAACAGGTCCCAGGCGGGAAGGGGCGAGGGGAAGGCGTGCTGCTTGGCGCAGAGGTCTGCGGGAGGAGACAGGGCGAACCCTGCGTCCCTCTGCGAACGGCATCCCGCGCAGAGGGAACGGCAAGGGCGCGCTGACGTAGGCACGCCCTTCTGGCGGCGCCGGGAACTGCCAGGAGCTGGAGGGGCAGCCTAGGCGGGTGGGGCTGGCCGGTGGGGTCAGGGCCACAGGCACGTCACCAAGCCTTTGCGATGCCTGGCGAGCTTCCACTTTGACAGAGATGAGGAGCCATGGGGGGCGGGGCGCTGACTTGCACTGTAAAAAGGTAACGGCGTGCAGGGAAGGAGCCAGCTCCGAGCACGGAGTCCCCACTGAAACCTCGCGGGACGTGTCCGCCCCCTTCCGCACCTCACGCCCGAGGAAACAGAGGCACACGCCCACGTGAGGGCAGGTCATGGAAAGCACGAGAGCTACCGTTCGCACCTCTATGCTCTCAAAGTCCAGACGTGTCCCTCCGCCCCCTCGCAGCCCGTCTCCCCTCCCGTGTCCCAAACAAGCCACAGGGGCCGGCACCTCCGCGCATCTGCTATTTCTTTGCCCCAGGATGGCGCGCCTTCTCCCGCCCCGTCTGCAGGGCGAATGCCCCTTGAACTAGCCCCCGCCCCCAGAGGCTTCTGAAGGACCTGTCCCTGCGCGGCTGCTCAGTGACCTCGGGCGGCGGGGTCATCCCTCTCCGTCCTGCTTCGCCCGTGTCTGTTACCATGTTGTGCCGACACGCCCGAAGCCCCTCACTACGCCCTCTAGGGCATCCAACCTCTCCCTCACCCTCATGTCCCCAGAGCCTGGTAAATGCCACCTTGCTCCTTTTTGTAACTGACTGTGTGCGTGTGTGTGCAAGCCCAGAGCTTGCGTGATCTCAAAACCCTAACAGGTTTTAATCTATGTTTGGGGAACGGGGAAAGACAAAACAACAACTGGTGGGGAGGGAGGAAGGCGACAGCCTGGGTAAGGGCAAAACCAGCCAATCCGAGAGACGCGCGAGGAGCAGGACCCTGGCTTACATCGTGGGAAATGAGGATGCACATCAAACTCCAATTTTAACTTACACCACGACAGCAAACGCTGAGGTCCCGCTGTTGCTAACTACAGTACCGGTGACCCTTGAACAATGCAGAGGGTAGGGGTGCCGATCCCTAACTCAGTAGAAAATCTATGCATAACTTTCGACTGCCCCCCACATCGTAAGTTGTCCCTCAATACCTACATGGAATTGGTGCCAGGACAATTTTGTACCACTGCGGATACCAAAATTTGTGGATCCTCAGGTCCCCAACTTAAAATGGAATAGATCAAGGCCTATTCCCTCGGCCTCTGTGGATACCCAACTGCAGGTATTTATTTAAAAAAAATGTGCATGTTAAGTGAACATCAAACCTGTGATGTTCAAGGGTCAACTATTATTGTTCATTTATTATTCATTTTTAATAAGAACAAAAAGACTCGTAATTTAAGCCCCTAACTGAACTTGTTGACTGGCCGTTGGTATCACAAAGCAGACGCTCAGTCACTACACACAGACACTCACAAGAACAACCTGTCTGTATCAGTCCCTGTCATGTCGGAAATAAGGTTGTATTTTCAAACTTTTCCTTTCTCAGTTCAATTTTAGTATAAATTAAAAATATCAACAAGGACCTCGGCATTTAAAAATTGACATTAACAGTGTAAATAGGTGGTTCCCAACCCTTTTCTGCTTGTGTACCCCTTTTAAACCTATTTCTATAAACTATACCCCTTGTTTTAAAACAGCTGCTTTTAAATACTGACACTTTTGCTCAGTGCCTACCTTAATGTAGTGAAATGAGGTAATAAGTTAGGAAAGAAAAATTGCTGCACTAAAAATACAAACCACAGATTTAATTTTACAATATTTTAACAGTTAAATATTGATCATGATGATCAAGTATTCAAACATTAAATAAAAAAAACTACTTGAAAAAAATCACGATTAAAGACAAGGCACTTACTTTGACTTAGTCAATAACTAAACTGATCAAACAGTCTGGCTATGGATGTGTTTACATGTTTGGGAAAGTTCTAGAAACATCACAAATGGATTGTTCTGTAACTGTGCATGATGATTGGTAGAAGAGCAGTTTGGGGGAAGGGTTCATAGCCACACCCTCACCCATCACCATTCACTACTTTGGGGGAGGGGTTTATAGCCACGCCCTCACCCATCATCATTCACTAATGTGATCTAATTTTGAAGTGTCTCCATTAAGGGTGATTCCAACTTAATACTGAGTTTTCCATAACTAATGTCTTGCATTTTTTTACTTTACTTGTTCTTTCCACCATTACTAATAATTTTTTGGTAACCCCAAACAGCCCAGCATGCACCCCCAGGGATACGTGCATCACTGCTTAGGAACTGATGTTCTACATGTAAGAGCATTACATGCTAAACACAGCTTCAGCTTCTCTAGATTCAAAGCCTAGAGAAGTACTTGAGTAAATGAACTCCAGGAGAAACAGTAATTTCCAGAAATAAAGACTCATTCAAAGTCAATTATACCCCAATATGAACCTTTCTTTATTCTGGTGCTTTTACTAAGGCATGTTCTTTAGACATAGTAAGCCCTGTTGTGCTGGATTAGGATTTTTCACTACTTAGAATTCAACGGTTGAATAAAAAAAAAAAAAAAAAAATCAAAGAACATGCTCTTTTATTCTTATTGAAAACTGGCAGTTCCTTTAGAAACACGGACGATGAGGTTTGCTAATGCAGTAAGGAGATGTGGATTTGTTTTTTGGGTTTTTTTGTTTGCTTGTTTTTGTTTTTAGAAGTGAAACCAAGAAGCAGTTTAGCAAAAGGAAAATAGGGTGAAACAAAGAGATAGTTTATTAAAAGGGAAAGTACACTGCAAAGATATAGGAGCGGGCGAGTGGGGGTGACTCAAGGGCCCGGACTCGGTTTTGGAGGCCGGCGGTTCTAATCAGAAGGATAGGGTTCGATGTCCTCGTTATTCTTCCAAGTTTTATTAATTAGGTGGAAAGCCTTTCCCACTGGAATAGCGCGAGGTATTTAGGAACAGTTCCTCCCACCAAGAGAAGACATGAACAGCCAAGGAGGTAATTATGAAATACACCGATCCCTGTATCAACTGGGCAGGGACAACCCAAAAGACGGCTTCTGATTATGATCTGCTTCACGATATTTTAATTGTGCCTCTTAACCTGCGAAATTAAAAAACTACAGGGCAATCTCACTGAGATCACAGACAAAGGAGATCCTATCACTTTGCAACAAAATGTATGAAGGCTGCTATCTGCTTTAATTACACTGAGAATTTAACAGGCAAATTCCAGAGGATCACAGAAGGACTGAGAGCCGAATGTTCTCTCTCAGCCAATGGCATTCTCATCTCCCGTATGTTGTCAGACATTGCGGAGCATGAACCTCTGTTTAATAATAAATTTAGGACACAACGACATTTAAGGAAGGGAGGCCTGCTCAGATGTTTCTGAATCTGTGCTTATTTTTAGCCGGAGCGTTAAGACGACGGACAGCAGAGAAGATACAAGTCTTCTCACCTCTTAAACAAGGTCCCAGTAGGGTTCCTAGTAACGTTTATTTAACTTTCATTTATTGTACGTCTGCTTTCATTTTTAGAGCAAAACCCTGCCAGAAATTTCTCTCAGCCTAACCTTCTGTTCTTCTCAAATAGTTCCTTCACCTTTATCCTAACAGCTTCATCCCAAACCTTCTTGGAGTCCCCAAGCGCAATCACAGACCAGGTTCCTGGGGGCTTCAACTTCTAAGGGTTTGGGAGTTTTTTTCTTTCTGTCCTCAGCACTGACAGCCGAACTCGGGCCAGTTCCCTGCAATAAACTGACCCAAACGTACGCTTTGGTGAGACTCACCCACTGTGTATGAGGTCAGACAATTAATTTCACAAACTCATCCTAGAAAAAGTGCTACGTACCTCACTGCTGAAGATCACTGTGGTCACCCTTCGAAGCACTCCCCTTGGGAAGCTGTGCACTGACACCAGTGCCTAGTCCACCCTGCAAAGCAGTTTTGGAACTCTTTCTGGAATGGCCATCAGAGCTGTCATCATCCCCAAAATCTGACAATTAAGTTCACCAACCTGCCACTGTGTGCTTTCGTTAGGAGCTCTGTAAGGTCCAAGGGGAGGACTTCGAAGGTGACCGTAGTGATACTTGGCAGTGAGGTGTGCAGCACTTTTTCCAGGATGAGTTCACAAACTTAATTGTCTGACCTGTGTACTAAGATCTTTTGATGTATTCTGTGTGGGGTGTTTTTTGTTTTTGGTGGGGACGGGCATCAGGGAGTTTTCTGGTTCTACCACGCAGCCCTGGGCGTCTTGGAGCTGCAGTGCATGCTTCTGCATGCAGACTCATTCTCTGGCACTGCCCACGGGGCTGCCGTTGGGCATCAACCTGCCCTCCAATCTGCTCAAATCAGAAGGAGCCGTAAGCTAGCTAGAGCCGTTCACAGAGAATTTAAACGGCCTCCAAGGGAAGGGCTAAGGGACTCCTCAATTCAAACACTTCCGGAGGTTACTCAGAAAAACAAATTTGTGCCTCAACAATGCTATAGGGAGTTGTGTTATTTGAAATCTGATACATTATCCTTAGAGAAACTGAGTTGAAAGACAGTAGTGACATCATCTTTACTTAAATGAAAATTTCTGTGTAAAAATATGGGAATTATGGTTTGTTTTTCCTCCTAAATGATGAGAAAAACAATTTAAGAATTAGAAAATGACACAGGAGTTCGAGTTACATAGCCTCATACATGTTTTTGAGTAACTGCCGAAGTATTAATGCAATATAGAAATATGCTAACATATAATGGTTTTATATAAATTTTATAAAGTTCATTGATAAGCTTATGACATATGCATTCCACCTCACCAATTCTAAGACTGTTCAGATTGATATGAACATATTTAGAGTTATTCTAATGTTATTTGTGTAATCTCATATAAAACATTTCTGTCAAAAATTCAAATGCCTTCAAAGATATATAGCATTTACCTGAGTGCTTAGAACATTTATCACTTAACATCTGTACATTTTCATAAACGTTATTTGCATCCAGATAACTAAAAAAGGTTTCTGTTTGGTGGATACATACTTATACATTTGTTAAAATGCATATTGCTTAGCTCACATGCTACAACTGTTCCTTTCTCACCACCATAGGTGAATTTGTAATTATCCACATAATGACCATCTCTAATAAAACGTCCAAGAAAGCTCTTCGTTCCACTGTGCTACGGCCGCTTTGCAGTGTTCGCTAACCTTCCAGTTTTGTTTAAAAATACCAAAGGTAAAACCTAAAGCTTGGCTACGACGTGCTGGCACAGATGCACCTTGGGTGCCCAGTGATTATTATTGACTTGCAGATGAAGGGGGCATCTTGGGAAGTGAGGGCTCCTCTATGGTCATCCAGCTACCACATTTATTTATGGTTTCATTTATAAGATTTGCAAAACTGAATACTAAACTCCAAAACCCCACCGGTGGGATGGTTTACGACAGGTTCCTCAACCTCAACACTGCTGATATTTTAAGCCAAACAATTCTTTGTTGGGGAGGTAGGAAAGGGGTGTCCTGTGAATTGTAGGATCAATAATTAACTGCCTCCCTGGTCGTGACTGTCAGAATGTCTCTAGACAGTGCCAAATATTCCCTGGGTGGGAACTATGGCTTAAGGTATGATGAAAACCATCTTTTCTTTCCCAAATATTCATTCTTGGTAAAATGGCTTGCCTCAGGCTGTGAAGCACTTGCTCAGATTAACCATACCAACTTGAAGGAAAGAGTCTCCTCTCGCTGCTAAACTTGTCCCCAGGCAAAAATGCCCATCTTTCATAGCAATACCAGGACAGCTTCAGGGCTATATGGTCTGTGGAGGGCACCACACTGGGTTTAATGCTCTGACAGCGCCATCTTGAAATTCTTGGTGACTATTAACGAGTTCTGCATTTCCATTTTGCACCAATTATGTAGCCAGTCCTGCAATAACTATCAAATCAACATTACCGGGATATACCAATGAAATCTATGTTTTGCTAGCCAAAGTTTTCGAGATCCCATTGTACTAAAAAAAGAGACAGAAAGATAGAAAGAGAGAGAGATTATGTAGCCAGTCCTGCAATAACTATCAAATCAACATTACCGGGATATACCAATGAAATCTATGTTTTGCTAGCCAAAGTTTTCGAGATCCCATTGTACTAAAAAAAGAGACAGAAAGATAGAAAGAGAGAGAGAAGGAAGGAAGGAAGGAATGAGAATGAATGACAATGAACTAATCTAAACCAGTAAATTGGGTTAGCATAGTAAATAAAAATCTGGGTTTCAAATCAGATTGATCTGAATTTAAATCTCATCTTCACGACTTTACTTGCTTTAGGATTTCAGGCAAGTTGTTTGACTTTTCTACGCTTCAATTTTCTTTTTTCAATGATGAAACAGTCTCAGAGGCAGCCCTCAACTCCAGAGTCACTTTGAGAAATTAAGTGAGACAATGTACATAAAACCACACGGAGCCTGGCATCTAGTAAGTGCTCAAAACAGCTCCACGACGGCAATGGCGTTGCCCCAGTCCATCCTGAGTTGGGATGAGAAAATGACGTTCAATTCCAAAACTTCGTCACAGTTTTGAAAGCAGATAGATTTTCGGAGTCCAGAGTTGGAATGACTTCGGGCGAATCTTACTTGCCCCAAATCTTCCAATCATTATTCACATGCACACACACACCAAAAAAGTCTCAAATGCAAATTTTAAATATGCTCTACCAGGGACATGAAACCTGGCCCTGAATTTACACACCCAGGTCCCAGAGTCCAGGGCAGCACATCTGAATGGGGCCGTACGTGCCCGACTGCTGACATCACCCGAAGTCGATGGTGCAAGCGTGCGTGTTAATACATTTCCTACATTAAAGATGTAAATTTTATTCTTCAAGCTGAAAGCCAGGTGATTAATTCTCGGAGCATAGTGATCAATTGGTGCACACGCTCCACCTGTATTAATGTTTGTTTTTGTACGCATTAGGAGCAGGAGCACACCAATAACACAGGTGTCTGCACCAGAGCAATGCAACGCTCCCGTTAGCCGGCAAACATTGAGATCGGTAGTTAGGTCGCACGTAGCACTGCCAATTTTTTCAATTAGACCCATTATTGATTTGATGAAAAAGCAAATTAAACATACCATGGTGGTATGTAAATCGGTTAGAGAGAGCAGAAGGTTCTGGTAGAAAGCTTCAAAGGCGTGGGCTGTGTCGCTTTCGTCAGCTGTAATTCACGTAGGGGTTCCTGGCAATTGTGGCTACCACGGGGTCCCCTGAGCTACGCAGGCTGGCGGCCGGCAACGCCATCCCCTGCAAAGGCCGGAGCTGTATTTGAAAAATTCCCAACAGTTTTGCAGACAGGAAAAGAATGCTGGGAATCTACTCCCCACGAGCGGGTGTGGAGATAGGAGAAAGGGCAGGAAACCACTTTCATAAAGCAACGGTGCACGTGGCCTGCCGAAGTACAGCATGTGGACTGCGTCCAAGGGGGGCACCCGGGACACTAACGGGGAAGAAGCTGACGCCGATTCAGACACTCCTATTCCACGACCCCAACTCCAGCAGGTTTTCACGGTCTCAATTGGAGACCTCCTGGCCTGTCATACGCAGTCTAACCCGAAGTTTAGATTTTACTTCCTTAAAATTTGGAAGACTCTTCTTCATTCTTCAATGAATGATGCCCTTCAGTCCTGCCAACCAATGGGGCAATGATATTGAACATGGGCCCATTAGACCTACATGGTTGGTTTCATTCACAGAAGGAAGCACAGGCTCAACTAGAACTTCACCTTGATGCCTCCCCGTAAATTCATCCTCACAGGATTACCATCAGCATGCCACAACGCCTTCCCCAATTCCCAAAGGTAGAGTGCCCCCCATGGTGTGCCCCTAGTGTGCTGTGCTCCCCACCACTGAACTTGGAACACTGTATTCTAATCGCCTGCTTATTTGTGTCCCCTCGACAGACCCGGAGCTGTACGATGGCATCACTGCACGTATCCTGTTTGCGCTTGTACACCACTGCCAAGCAGAGTCGTTAGCCTAATGATACCACCACTCCTAAAAGAAGTAATGCGGTCAAAATCTCATTCTGTTAACTTTAAGTAAGCTCTTTTACCAAATAACACTGCCCAGTTTGCTTTTCTCACTCCTTTTCTGGAGTAAGCCAGAGGACTGGAGTTGCCAAATGTTAAGTGCCGAGTTTAACCATAAAAAGTTATGATAAAATCAGTCACGACAAGCCAGAATCAGTCAGTGACGAATGGAACTGCCACCAAAATAAGTGGCAGAGGCCAAGGTCACATCGCTTTCAGCTGCTTACACCAGACAAAGCAAGTAAGGTTTGTGGAGGAGGGGGACAAAGAACCAATAGGATATTGGTGATGACAGGAGGCAACGGTGAGGACCAGAAATCAAAGAAAAGCATTGCCCATTTTAAAGTATCATCGGCTCACGTCCTTTTACAAGTTGCTTATGCTACAACTCCGAAAAAAAGAGAAGTAGATAAGGGACACATTTTGAGAAAGGATGCAAAAAGTATGAACACTGATTGGGTTGAAGTGATCACAGAGCCAAGAGAGATGGGGCAGGATCCCCCATTTCTGAGAATTTCTGCAAATGCATGAATGAACAGGCAACTGTCTCCGTTTATCAGAAGATACTGATGGAGCTGCCAAGCAGGCCTCGTTAGGGAAAAGACCCTCAGATCAGATACTCCATCCAAACAATTCCGTTGCTTATCCTTTGAATTATAACATTTTATACATGGCAAGATTTCCCTCTTGTGCCCCAAACGAACCCCCTCTTTCCTCCCTGGCCAGAAGAAGGCACTGTGCACACACACATTCTCACAGAGAGTGGTTCGGGTGGAAAAGAACACACTGCCCAAGCAGTTGTGTTACGGACAGGAAACGGGCAAAAATGACAAGTTTTTGGTCCCTTTTCTCCCCTGGAAGAAACTATCCTGTCAAAACAGACGAGGATGGAATAAATCATCTGGAGAATGCATGGCTGTCTGTGTTTTTCTTTATTTTTACATTTGCGAGTCCATTTTCTTTTTTAATGGAAAATAGAGAAGATCGGACCTGGCCCTGCCCGCCGTTTCTGATGGGGGAAAGCACAGGTTTCCTGTCACATGGGCCCCTGACTGCGACAGCCAGGCCGAAGTCAGTTAGAGTCCTTCCATCAAAGTTTGTGCCATTGTAGGGACATTGTTAGAAGTTGAAAAAAACCCCAGCAATGTCCATTTGAAGCTCGTCTGTGAACTTTGCATGAACCGCTAGGAATAATGTAGTGTGATGACAAGCCAGTTATACCTTCCACTAAATTTGCTGTCTGGAATGAACTGAAATAGTGTTTGGTTTGTGTAATTACGTCCATCTATCTTTATATTCCAGCGGCATATCGCAAATTGAAAATACTAAAAATTGACTGTTGGTTCTGATATTTAATGATTGCCAAAGACAAGACGATGATTTATTGGTTACTTACCGATGTGACACATTTGCATCTTATTAGACGGAGATTACTATTCCTTAAAATGCGGACGAGGCCTGATAATGTCTGATGGATTGATTTGATTTGCAAATGTAATCAAACTAATAAGAGGGGAAAAATGAGCAATAATGCCTTGTTTTTCAACTGGCAATCACTCCCCTGCCAACAAGGCTGATATCCCTGACTAAGCAGCCTTTGCACAGTCTTCCTGCCGCCTCAAATAAACAAAGGGATGCTAAGAGCTTGATAAGAGGATAACAAGCCAAGTATGGATGCAACATGGAGCCTGTCCCTCTGAACCGTGCGTGCTATGGCGGGCGAGAACACAAGTTAACGGCAGGAGATGCAACGCAACTGTAACCACCTTGGGAAAAGCTATCGCTGTAACCAGCTCTATACGCCCATGTTATTTAAGGGAAATAAAGAACCTTTCCTTGAAGTAAAGGAGCCCTGACACCTTCATACAACAAGCAGGCCTCTATTCATACACAGACTTCGTTTCTGAGGTTGTTCAACCACTAAAAATTCCAATGGGTTCAGAACAGGCACACACACGTCATTTGAAAATGGCATAAAAACCCTCTCAGGCAGCTCATGGCCCTCAGTTTAGTCCATGGAGTGTCATGGATACACAGTGCACAGGCTGGAGAGCTGCAGAGTGGTCAACTCCGACACCTGACTTAGATCACTCTCAAAACATTTCTGCAAGACTCAAGGACATGTGACAGAAACACGGAAACCAAGAGATCCCGAGAGAGCTGCAAAGTAACAACAGAGACAGTCTCCCAAGAAGAGCAATGTTAGGGTAAGGCCTATCAGATAGGACGCTCTCACTATATATGTTGGTTTGGTGCATGAATGAGTGGGAGTTAACTTGCTACAAAAACATATGATGCACCGTATTTTTGTTGGCAAACTGAAATATTACAGAGTGCTTAGGAAAATGTCCAACTGAATCTGTAGAGCTTATTACCCTATTCAGATATCTCCAATGTTACCAGAGTTGATGTTTTGGAGATATTCCATCACCCATTCTCAGCCCATGTAAAATGAACTCAACCCCAACACAGTGTGATCAGCTTCAAATTAAATAATAAATAATTCTACTCTAAGTATAGAACACTGCCTTGGAAGTTTGTGTTAAAGTTTCTCAAGGCAAATACAGAGATGTTAAACCTAAACCCCTCACGGAGTGAGTATAAATGGGTCAAATAACTGACCAGGTTAATGAAAATCCATAAAATACTCACGAGCTAATTTCAACCAAATATTATATACATACCTGCCAGACATTGTTTTCAAAAGTAGCATCAGTGTCTACATAGCACGTATACTCAGTGATGCATTATAAATACCCTATTGCATGTACTCATGTTATTTTACCCTTATGTTACTGGGATACTTAGTGCTGTACCAAGGTCCTCCATCGAGCAAACTCTCGGTCACTGTGGGAAGCTCTGCTGCCCCCATGGAGCCTCAGTCAGAGACTTCTCTCCACTACATCTCCCTGCATGAGACAGGATTGTGAGCCAGACCGGCAGGTACACAATCCTTCAGGAAGTGGTTTGATCTGATATATCCAGATAATACACCCAGTCAATGGCAAAGATTACCAAAAGACGGGTTTATTGCTTATAAATTGTGGTATATTAACATTTTCACTGCGAATCTATCCTTAAGAAGTATTCTGTCCGTATAAATATGTGTATGTGTTTGTAGATAATATACTATAATGTGGCTTAATATAGGAAAGAGATAAAATTAAGATACCTTGCTAATACAGTAGATGCTTCATTAACTGGAACTCAAGCAACCAGCCAAATCTTAAGCAACCAGCCAAAACATTTTGCCTATTGCTTGAGTTCTGGTTAATGGAGAGTCGCCTTACATTTATCTGGCACCTACCAATCCCCATGGGTGCTGGTTAACTGAGAGTCTACTGTATTTATTACTAAGCATAACAATGCATATTTTTCCTTTCTGAAAAACTAGTAGTAACAATGATAAATATCAACTAGTGCCCAACTGGGAGTTAAAAGACCCAAGTTTCAGTCTCAACTCTGTCACGGACAATCTTGTGACTTTGGGTAAGTCATTCAACTTTCCTGGTGGTTAAGTGTCTTTCTCCGTAAGGGGATGAGCAAGTGAAGGCATTTACCATTGTTGAAAAGTTACACATCAGAGACTGGACTGGGCTCTGTGCACACATCAGCTCGTTGAACTGTCCTAGCAACACAGAACGTGCACATTATTATCGCCATCTTACACATAAACAAACTGAGTTCATGGAATGCAGCAACTTAAACCAAGATCTGTAACTCCAAAGATGTTGCTCTGTCCACTGCAGTAACTGCAGTACCTTCTTTTAGAATGAAAAGTTCTAGCAAATTATCCCTAAGGTCCATTCCAGCTCAATCACCCGAGAATTAATTTTGGGGGGAAAGAGAGCTCTTTGATATTATGGAATTTATTTTAAAAAGGGCGTCACAAAGCTGGCTCTCGGCATGCTTCTCAATCAGCAAGAACACTGTAAAAACGGTGGGAAATGAGATAGGAGACCCTTTACATCAGAACAACAGCAACAGGAATAAACATGAACCACCTGAGGGATTACTCCATGACTCCCCCCCCCCCCCCCCACCAAACGGTTAACCGAGTAACACACATAACTGAAGCGACCTGGTGTGTCCTCCTTCCACAGATAACAAACCTGTGCTGAGGACATCCTGCCACTGGGCTCTGCCAGGACACAGACCACCATGTGCTGACTATGCCAGGAGGGGTTCGTCTCTCCAGGAACTCCCAGCAGCTCCGTCTCCCTCTCTCCCCCGTGGGCCCCACCACAAACGTGCTGACTAGCTGAAGGGGCCCAGCCCATCAGGTCACCAATCGTCTCCTGACATAGGTCAAGCAGGTGTGGGGTCCCCTTTGCGGGGCACAGGGGGAGCTGGCTGCCCCATGGAGACCACCCTCCGACAGGATCGCCACGCTGCGGGGCCCAGGCCGGCCGGCTGTCCACGTGCTTGATCTAAATCCAGGGGACGACACGGTCCTACAACACGGACAACCTAAACGTAGGACTCCATGCCCGCCCCGGCGCTGCAAACACACTTCCTTATCTGAAGGCCCAGCAATGTGACCTAACGGAGATGGGTACGATTTTGGGGCTCAATGAGTGGACGTGGCAGGTACCGAGGGACGGTGTGTTCCCTTCCATGGAAGTACGACGCGCTAGTGCTCCGCAACCCGCACAGCGACATACTGAGCGACACCGTCAGAGACGCACACATAGAGCCGGAGCTGCACTTCCCGCTTGCCTGGAGTCCGTACACGTGGTGCCTCATTCCTGACTCGTGGGGAAGAAAAAACAGTAATAACCCAGCAAAAATAAATAAAAAATAAAAGCTGTTGATGGCTTATTGAAAAAGAAATCAGTTGTTTTTATTTTCTGGTTAAAAAAAAAAGGAGACATTTTTTTCTTAAGAGGAATAGTAAGGTATTTTATAAACAGGTGTTTGGTTTATGATACAGCATGAATGCCTTAGAAAGTGTGGGCAATTAAAGTCATTTTGGCTCATTAAATAAGTGCTTTTAATTGTATTGCTCTAATCGAGCATCGTGATGTGGTGAGGGTGGCCTGAATTCTGGAGGAAGCAGCTTCGTTTTAGGGAAATCATATGCCTATGGCCACAGTGGTTGTATGTTAAAATATTTTGTCAAACATTGAAGGAGAGAGACTAATAACATAGATAAAGGGAGGGCAGTGTCTTGACCACGTGACCCCGACTTTGATTAATAAGGAAAATTCACACTGACCGGGAAAAGAGGGAAACGAACAGCGAATTCCAGTAGCAGACCTCACCCTCCCCTTCCCATCTCCCAGCTCTGCGGGGCCCTCCGCAGAGGCGATGCGACAGTCTACTAGATCTCACTACTCCCCCCGATATCCTAGTTCCCCCTCCACGTGCCCACGGCGAGCGCAGTCCAACTCCCTTCCCTCTCTCCTTGTCCACACAGTCACCGTGTCCTTTTCACACATCACAACCACACTTTGCATCTTGGACCTGATGGTGGCTCACTCACTGGACCTCAGTCTAACAAGGAAGTGGACTGACCTAGACACACACACACACACACACACACACACACACACACGGCCACACACACGGCGGCCAAGTCCGACACCTGGGGAAAAAGGCATAGACAAGGGGGCAAAGGCAACGTGGCTTTTCTATACTGAAGTTTGTGATCCAAAATTATTTCAAATTCTCTTCACGGCGATGAGAAAAATCCATTCTTTAACACACGTGCACACACGTGCACGCACACACGCACCACTACTACTACTACGACTACAAACACTTTCAAGTTAACCATTCAATTTTGTGGGGGATGACTTGAATAGCTATGTTCCCAAATAATTAGGTTATCTGACAGCTTTCACAAACTAAACGTGCTAGTTACAATCCGGCCTCACACAGGTATTTTTACTTACAAAATACAGTGTATTGTACCAGAAATTCTGAGTTCAGCTAAGTCATATGAAAAGAATACTCAGCAGTTACGTGCTTTTGAAGAAATCCCTTCTCTGTGTTTAAATAGTGATTTTCAATTGCTCTGTATTCTACAGAAAACTGTTTCCCTGACGCCTGAAGTCTCCAGCTGCCACACAATTTATATCTCTTTCCTCTGCTCTTTGTTTTTCAGCCATTTTCCCTGAATGTCAAAGTCAATTTAGTGCATTTCACTTTGCTGAATAAATCAGAGGCGAAATCCTTGCTAAAAGTGAAAATTTGATTTGCTAAAAGGAGCTTAGGGCAACTATTAATCAATATATCCAGAGTGTCAAAGCCAAGGCCAGGATAGACATGCATTCATTTGGAGATTGGCTGAGGCCGATAAAGGGGGACGCAGGGGAGAAAGGGCCCCCAGCCCCCAGAAGAGAGGTGGGATTAGGGTTGCAGAGAGGGTCAGAAGAGGAGCACAATGAGAAACAAAACACGTCGGTATCACAGTCTGCTCATCTTTTAGAGGTGGGAAAGTATTTTTAATTAAGCATGTAAGCACATATGCATTACACTAATTACACTAGCTTTTATATAACAATTTTCTCATAAGACACCAAAGCCATTCATTCTCTCTTGAGCGCATGAAGGAGCCTTGAGAAGAAGCTAAAAGTCAGAGGTAACAGTTCCATTCACAAACAGAATTCCACTCAGAAAGCTAAGCGTTGGGCTAGGTCTACAAGATGCCAATAATGGGATGATGTTCATGGAGATTTTCGGGCTGTTTCAGGCTTGAGGAAGATCATGACATACAGTGAACTGAATGACTGGACTGATCCTGTCACCTTATCATTCAGAAGAGCTTCACAATTACCAAGAAGTTGCCTGAAAATGGTTATCACATTTTTAGGACACAGTACAAATAGGAATCTTCAATATCCAGGCACATAACGTATTTTCAAATAGTACAGGGTAAGCTTTCCTCATGTGAGTTGACTTGAAAGCTATGCTTCTTAAATATTCTCAAAAGGCAGTGCCAACTGGACAGCTCAGTTAAAAATCTCCGTGGCTCCCCATTGCCTTCAGTACAAATTGTTGTTTCCTTCACGTGAAATTCAAAGTCTGTCACGATGGAACCGTGGCCCGTGTCTCCAGCCTCGTGCCATGGCGTCTGCCCGTGCATGCGACTCTGTGAGAGAACTCTCGCAGCCCTCATCCCTGGGTCACACTGTCATTTTGTCTTTCTGAATCACCCACCACACTGTGAGGGTCTTAAAAGCAGACCCTGTGCTGTGTGCAGGCGTGTATCCTTCACGCACAGTGGTGCCTGACACAGCTCACTGAACGCTGGTACGAAAGGTAGGAGGGAGGGGAAGGGAGAGGAGAGAGGTCTGGAGGAAGGACATGGATCGTGTGAAGTGGGAGAGCTCACAGCTTTGACATCTGTGATGGCTGGGAGTCATTCGGCTCACTTCCCCAGTTCTCCCCTAACTCTCAGTTGACTGCTATAACACCCCGTGAATCTGAGCAGTCAGGGAAGGGAAGCATCCACCTCAGCAACCCACAGCCCAGGGCTATGCCAACTATTCCGATGAGGAGCTAAACAGTGGTCACCTTGTCGCAGTGCAATTTGTGATCAGGGGTCTCTCGGGGACATTGCCAATCGAACAGCTTGATCTGATTTGAAGATATGTCCTACATTTCCATTTTTAAAAAATGTTATCGCTCTTTTCTCTAATCTTTCCTTTTGCAACTGTACAGACCACATTTAAAAACGGGGCAAATACATTACCATTCACCTAGACTTGCTATGAAGAGCAGGTAGGTAATGTGGAACAAATGGGGGTAGTGGGTGAGAGCAGAAAAAGACACACCCACTGAAGCTACTGCTAGAAGGTTCTTTAGGTGCAATAGTCCACAGGTCTGAGTAACATTACTAATAGTGCGAGTCCTACTTACACAATACCTACAAGATGGCTGGAGACACCAATCAGAAGTATGTAAAACTGCTTTGAAACAATAAACTATACAGATGCCAGTTGATTTTGTGGATAAGCTCAATCCCCTGATGAAAAGAGATTATCACACATATATATGCATACACATGCACATGTATATGCATTTACGTAGACTCAGATGCACGAGTCGGGGTAAACAGCACATCATGTATATCTTTCATGTGTCCCATGCCACTGAGCACAGTGTTAGGCACATAGCAGATGTGCAAACACTTAAATCATATTCACGACTACTATGAAAGGACCCCTCTTCGTCAGAGGTGTACAATGGCATGACTATGTACGACAACTGCATATAGTTTTGGGACCCCCAGTAATTGAGAAGTAATGCTGGCACAGAGGTTGCAAGAACACAGACAGAACGGTAACTGTTGGCACTGTGTGGCGAAGACAGATCTCTGCGAGCACTTGAGGAACATTTTGGTGTTCCTCGAGGCCAGGTCTCTGTCTAGGAAACCTGGTGACTCGTTTGCTGGTCTGTGTGTTTGCATTTCTAGCAAGGATAGCTGCAGAAAGCGACTGAGTCCTTAGGACAGTGGGTCTTAACCTTCCTAGTGCCGCGACCCTTTACTACGGTTCCTCATGGTGTGGTGACCCCCCTAAAATTCTTCTTGATGCTACTTCATAACTGTAATGTTGCTGTTATGAATCATAATGTAAATATCTGATATGTGTTTTCCGATGGTCTTAGGTGACCCCTGTGAAAGGGTCGTTCGACCCCCAAAGGGGTCGCGACCCACAGGTTGAGAACTGCTGCCTCAGGAAGTATTTAAGATTACATTTTTCACAATGATATTTAAGTAAATAATTCCCAACTTAGTGGTTTCTAGTTCCATATCACAGTTGTGACTTCAGAAGATGATAAACATTGATCTATTTTAGAGTTGGCCCATGAGGATGGACTAAAATGATTAATCAGGGGTGTCCAATCTTTTGGCTTCCCTGGGCCACACTGGAGGAAGAACTGTCTTGGGCCGCACATAAAATACACTCACACTAACAATAGCTGATGAGCGAAAAAATAAAATGAAGTTCACACACAAAAAAAAAATTCTCATAATGTTTTGAGAAAGTTTACGAGTTTGTGTTGGGTCACATTCAAAGGCGTCCTGAGCCTCATGTGGCCAGTGGGCCATGGGCTGGACATGCTTGATTTAGATGCTAATGATCCTGCCCACCTAAGACAAAATGATGACAATATTCATGCAATGATCCTCCTGGTTAAATAAGCTCTCCCCCTTTCTATTACAACCAGTATTATTCTGAATATTTTTTGAAATGGCTCTAATGAATACTAACTTTTTGGATCACTTGGATTTAATTACAACAAAATGATGATCTATGTGCGGTATCTTAGAAATTAAAATAAACACTGAGAATTTTACGGTTTAGACCATGCTTTACAATCTGCGGATTAATAAAACACATGTGTATAACGTGTATGTGTATTTTTTCCTTATTTGGTTTTCATAATATAACTAATAGCTACAGCAAGTAAGAAACTTACAAAGAATTATTCAATTGGTACAACTCTGGTTTTCTGATTTTTACTTTCAGAATCATTCCACCCTTATAAATGACAACCACCGGCATGCATGTATACAAGGGCCATTTTATAAGGTATAATGTCCACATAGTTGGTAATGGAATATACTTATAATTTAGGGGGTGTCATTCAGTGCCTGGGCTCTGGTCTCAAATTTCTCTTTTCTCCACTCATCTCAAAGACTCCACTATTTCGTAGTTCTGAAATCATTAAGTTACAGGTGCAAAAGGAGAATCAGTCCTGAGAAAAGGAGCTATAATTGCTTTCATTTATTCATAGCCAAATAGAAATTACAACTACATGTAAATTTTGTTATTCTAGGATGGGGTGGAGAGTGGAAGCTCAGAGCCAATTAACAGCTTTGTGCTACTCATATTTTTAATCATCTAATCAATGAAACATTTATCAAGGGTCAATGATACAGATCTACACCAGATCTTGGGTGCTGTTTATATACAACTCTGTCTTAGTCAAGCAGGCCCTGTTTCCTGTACATCAAACCATACTCCCACACCTTAATACACGTGGAAACACATCTTGCGTTCCACATGGAAATATAATTTTACAGTAATTATTCCCATCAAATTTTTTTGTGCTTCTGAACATATCATAATCAGTTAAAAGTACCACTAATTTAAGATATTTAGTGGGAATTTAAAAAATAAAACTTCTGCAACTTTGGTTGAGGGATGATACCATCTTAAAACTCAGTCTCTAAATAAAATGCATTAGAACATGTAAGGTATCTTTAAGCAGCATCATTAGCAATAAATGTTCAAAATATTCTCAAGTATTTCTCCCGCAGAATTTATATACCAATGTAGAAATAGTTTATCTATGTGCTTTAGAGACTTCTGTCATTTCTAGAAAAGTTTAAATACTTTTGTTGAAAAATATACAAAAAGCCAACTCAATGAGCAGTTTTTGATATTCTTCTGTTTTCACCAAAAAAAAAAAAAAAAAATATATATATATATATATATATATATATATATATATATTTCACTTTAAATGGAAAATATTGGTTTCTGTAACCTCAGATTTCTGTTCCTAATGTGAATAACTACATGTAAATACTATTTTATCGTATCTTCCTAGAGTGGTATTCTCTTAAGAGTTTAATATTACCTGCCTTCACTTTGTATGAGGCAAATTTGTAGGGTTTTTTTGTTTCATGTCATCACACTAGACATGATTTTTAAAATGTGACTAAGAGACCCCACACTTGAGCAGACTGTACTCCTTTAGTACACAGTTCTTTACTTTGCCGTGTTAAAAATCAACTTGGAAATTTGCCCTATCTGATAAAGAAAACATTCGTCTAAAATGCATTTATTCAACTTAATTGTTCACATGCCTTTCTATTCTCTTAAAGTAAACTGTCTTGGCAGCCCCACACATATACTTAAGCCACTTATATAGGTCAGTTAATATGGGTTATGCTTTTTTAAGCACCAGCTGACTAAGCACATTCTGCACTTCGCTAACCAAGTCAGAGTACATAATAATATTTTAATCAACCCCAGAGAACAATAACAGATCTGACTGCTGGGCTGATAATCGTCTTATCACACCCTGTGAAACCTAGCTGTAATATTTGACAGAGCCTCCATTACTTGGCAGCCCATTCTGGGGAAAAAAAAAAAAAAGAAAAAAGGCCAACAATGGAGAGAGAATGAAGGGGAGTGTGCGGCCCCTCCATATCTACATAAAGGAGATTAGACGCGACAGCGCTCCATTGTACAGCTCAATCACACTGCGCGCGCACGCGCTTATCCGGGCGCGGACGGAATTGAAAGAGAAAGACAGAATAGTCGGGCAGATCGGAGGCAGAAAAGCGAGGCATGAGCAATTTCCAAGGATATAAAAGGATGCTCACGGCCGGGCCCTGTCACTCTTGGAGAGGGCTATTCGGGCACCATCGTCTGTTCTTCCGTCCTTCCACTCCTCGGCGGAAGTCAAGTGCTTTCCAATGACCCTGTGATCTCTTTTTTTTTCTATAAAGTGTGGTCATGTTTCATAACAACACACTTTCCCATTTACACGATTTATTAAAGTAAGTCAACTAATTTTATTTACTGATAAAAAAAAAAAAAGGCCCACTCCATATGTATTTTTCTTCAGGATTTCCTTTTGTCGAATCCTGCACTTTATACAGCAGAAAGCAAGTATAGGGAAAGCATGTTGGCAGGAATGCAGAAGTAGTGATCTCTTCTTAGATGTTAAACTTCACATTTTAAAAAACTGTGTGTGTGTGTGTGTGTGTGTGTGTGTGTGTGTGTGTGATATTACACAAACAGAGAACAGGATAAGGAGAACAAAGGCTTTCAATTCAGTAATATTTAAAAAAAATGTTCGCTACTGTCATAAAATCAAAGAGTTTTGAAAGTAAGACTCAGACTGGCAAAATCTGAGTCCTGATTTGGCTTTAATTCCAGTGACCAGAACTGGGTCACGTTACCGAGAACACAACGTTACATTTATCAAGGCAGAAATGTGACTTTTCCATCCTTATGTGGTCTCTGTCCTCACACCCCTGACCCACAATGCAGCCATGCCCGACCTCTCTGACCTCGGGTACACAGCTCCAAACACCCTGTGACACACTCGCTGCTGAACAGGTGACACGAAATTCACTTAATCCTCATTTTGCTTGTCTGTTTCTGAAAAGCAAAGCTACTCCCTGCAATCATTTAAAGTGCCCGTGGGGTATTCACGAAAACCAGCGCTGTGCATCACCACCCCATAGTGACCTGTTCTGGCATGTTCTATGGAGAGACAGTAACGTCAGTGCCCACCAGTTCTAAGCCATGACTTGAGACCAAATGCATAATCATGTAGGAATTGTTTGCACCCTTGGAAATGAGATAACTCGCCATTAGCTAAAGTTACTGTCTCCGGAGAAGTCACAGAAGCCCCTTCACTGTGACAAGTTCCTTTGTAAACTGACATTTCTACTTCGATGCCCAACTGGACCCAGAGATCTAGCACTGGCTTTCCCTTCCCCGAGAACATGGGCCGGACCTATTGAGTTTTACTGAACATCTGTACAACATCAAATGTGACACATCCCTAAATCCAGGGAGAACCTGGGCGGAGTTCTCTGAAATAGTGGGTGGTTTGGAGTCACACAGCCATCCATGCCCTGGTTATTAACGACAATATCATCATTATTACTTTCAAATGGTTCTTTGGAGAGCACACCCATCAGGACACTAAGATATCCTGACTCGCCTCCCGGAAGCAAAGTGGACACGTGCTTTGGGCCCACCGGACACATGTGTGAACATGGACGTGTGCTTTTACTCCCCTCTGCCTCAAGTCTCCCTACCTCTGAGATAAGGAGAATAATAACCGATTCCAACAGTTCTCAGTTGGGACCAGATGGCTTTGTCCCCCTGGAGGACATCTGGCAATGTCTGAAGACATTGTTGCATGTCACAACCCAAGGGTGCCAGTGGGTTTGGAAGCCAACCATGCTGCTAAACATCCTACCGTGAATAGGACCATCCCCACAACCAAAAACGATGGGGTTCCAAATGGCAACAGTGTCAAGGCTGAGAAACCCTCGGTTAGAGTGATGATGAAGTAATGATATTTTAAATGTCTGAATGTGTATATGTGTATGAGTGTGTACGTGTGTGTGTGTGTATATGGATAAAATGGTAAACTATATCAATATAAATGACTATTTCTGGTGATTATCTAAAAAACTTGTCTGTGGACACTTCAACAAATGTTAGCTTTGTGTTTTTTCAGCTCTAAAACCCTTTCCTTCTAAGTAAGTTTACATACAGTAGACTCTCAGTTAACCAGAACTCAAGCAACCAGCAAAATGCTCAAGCAACTGGCACCAAAAAAATCTTCGATTTTTGGTGCCAGTTGCTTGAAGAGTGCTGGGTACATTTATCCGGCACCTACCAATCCCCAAGGGGGCCGGTTAACTGAGAGTCTACTGTACATTGCTGAAGCAAACCCAGACTGTTCCCACCACCGCAATTCCCAAATGTCTGAACACTTTTTAGCATATTCTTCCTTTGCTGCTGCTTCTAAAAATCACATAGATGTTTTTACAATCCAAGTGTGGTACCACTATCCATACGATCAAATTCGCACTCCTCCTTTTTATTTCTGTGCAGTGACCCTTGCATAGGTATCTCCTGGAGAACACTCTCAAGCTCACCTGTTTAACTAGTTTTGACTTAATTTGGGGTGCTTTATTAACAAACAGTGTAAGACAAAGTAGCTGGTATAATACAGAGTGATGTTTAAATTAGTTTACAATTTGCTTGGCCTCATCTAGAACAGCACCGAACAAAGCCATTCAGAAATGTCAGCTGTGTCCCTAACCGCTGTAACAAATTGTCGCCTGAACGTTGCACACCTAATGACTTCAAATTAGCTTCACTGCGATATCGCCTGACAGTTCGTTACGACTGTTAGCAACATAGCTGGCGTATCATGACCAATAAATTGGTTTCAGTGTGGGCTGGGAAAGGGACTTCCATCAATTTGATTAAAGAAATTGCTGTAGCATTCAAAGCAGAAAGACAAACTAGTTTAAGGAGACAGAAATAAGTTAACTGCACCAGAAACACACTGCTTGTCATTCAAAAATTTGTTTATAAACTCTTTGAAGATTAAAATTCAAACAAACAAAAAAATAATAATTCACGTAGACTACTAAAATTCTCGAAACTTGTGATTAGGCATATGACTTGATATTGTAAGATGGGTCAAAAAGAAAATAAAAGCAGCAGAACACTGTAAAATACCACTTTTAAGTTACCATATGAGAAAATTTCTGATGTCAATTTAACAGTTCCTTTTGTAATTTCTGAATAAATTCGTGGTAAATACCTAGTTGTAAATAGTGTGACTAGCCACCATGAGCAACAAAATGAGTGATTCTCAAAAGGAAAAAAAGGTACATTCAACTACTGCTGACAAAATCATTTCTTAACATGAAAAGACAAAAGTAAAAGGATTTCCTTAGGAGAAAGTTCAACATTTTAAAAGAGATAAATGTTTTCAAAAGTTACATTCTGTTTGTCTTACACGTTGGCAATGTTACCTTCGTATATGAAAAATAATTAACAAGGGTTCGAGATGGTACAAATACAGAAAAGGTTTATGATTCTGTGAGGATCAGCCAAGCTCTAAATTAAGTATGATAAAAACACATTGTAAAGGTTAAAAAGAAATCCTAATGAGAACATTTTGAATTGGCCTAAATTTCCATACACAACCTAGGGAATTCATTGCAACTGTTTCTTTTTCAATTTTTCTTTTCCTTTTCAGAAAATGTACCTGGAATATGTTTCGCCCATCCAATGATAACCACCAACTCCCGGTCAGCCAAGTCACACAGAGTCGTAAGGGCTTTGATGTCACTGTCGGGGACAGTAGGGTCAGGCATGGCATAGATCTTCTCCGGTTCCGCCACCAACAGATGTGAAACAATCTTGTTATCTGCAGGATCAGACCAGAGAACTACAAGATCACTAGCAGCATCATTCACCTTTTACAAACTTAAAAGTATATTGTGTTTGGAAAAATAATTTAAATCTCCTGCTAAACCCAACATATTCTATTTATGGTTCAATATATGCGGAGTAGAGAGTGTTGGGGAAAACTCCCAGCAAGACACACTGCTAAGGTTGAACAAAATCCATTCCCTTCTTTGCTTTACCTGCCTTGGCTGGAATAAAGCATCTGCTCCAGAATGAAATGCTTTTTAGCAAACAGATAAGAGAAGTTAGATGCTCTCTGGGTTCACGCTTTGATTCTTAAGTGGGATTTGGCGAGGCAGATTAAATACTGTACAACAGCTTTAAAATAAAAAGCCACAGTAAACCACTGAAATCTAGAATATAATATGAAAGGCAAAAAACTACTAATGCCCATAGTCATAATGGGTGTGAAAGTCATTAATTATCTTAATTCCTTTAAAGAAGAGGAAAGGTCAGAGCCCTTCTGCCGGGGTGAATTACCGACTATATAACTCTATCGCTGTGGGTGCATTAAATAGGAATTTCTTTCTCCTCATTCTCACACATGCAGCCGGTCTTCTAAATACAGCCAGTATCAGTTTCCAGGAAAATACTCCCACTTAAATGGTACAGCATTTCCTCTTTGGAGGTCTCATTCTTTAATCCTCTATTTTCATCTGTTGTCTTTAGTTCATTCTCTGGTTCAGATGCATCGGTCTGAAATTTGTGATACATGTTTTGAAAGTCCTTCATAAAATAAACACGAGAGACAAAGGGAGCATCACATCAAATGTGTTTTACTGCTCAGGGGCATGCGAGCGTTGGGAGGGGTTGAAAAGCCTGGGCGAAAGGGATCGTTTTTCATGCTGGCCCCATTTTCAATTTCTGTGAGCAGCTTTAGATTTTATATTTTCCACCAAGTGAGGGGACAGAAATGGGTAGGAATAAACCCAAATATTCCAACGCTCTAGGTACTGTTACTGGAGAAAGCTAGGGCATTTGTTGGGATTTTTTGTGATCAAAGCCAAAGTTGCCTCTGTGTTTACTAGATTATTTTTCCTTCCAATGTTAAGTTTTTAACTTTTTAAACCAAAAGAAAAGACTCCCTATACCTCAGAATCGAAAACATAGCATTCTTTTATTTTTGTTTAACACAGTAATAAGGAGACTTATCCAAGCTATAACTAGCAATTTTTCTGACTTATTTTAAAATTTTATTAGTATGGCTGCCTTAGGAATTATATTTATTGCAAATAATCAACAGATAACCATTCATAGGCAGCAATATTCAATTATCATCAAATTGAAAATACAGATTTGGGAGGAAATATTCCCAAATCCCATACTTTCTCGAAATAAATAAATAAATAAATAAATAGAAATCCTTTTTTTTTAATTTGTAGGATCTGCAAAGAATGACATTTGTTTCTTGCATATGCTATAGAAACAACACCCTATATTGTTAGTTACGCTTGGAAAAATTTCAACTTTCATCGCTCTGACAATGCAACAAAACCTGTCAGCAGCAAGCACTGGATTCACAGGATTAGGAGAAAATGCAATCATCAAGGGTACAACAATGTAACCAAAGGAAATCCTGAGTCTAGTTCTTTCAGTACAAGAAAAATGCTACCTTGTTTTACCCGAGTCAATGGCTACTGGGCTGGGGCTCGGAGACACTGGGTTGAAGCCTAGAAATTTCCTACCCTACAGAAGAACGTGGACGAGCTGGCAGCACGGTTTCCTGGGTAAATCTTATTTAATGTTTCCCTAATTAGAATCAATAAAACCCAATTTCCATTCTTGGGCTTTTGTGGTACCCAATCAGTCAGGGTCCAGAAATCTCCCCTAGCCACTCTCCCCACACAGCACGTGCACAGTCTCTTGACATTTATCTGACAGCATCTGAAAATTAAGTTTTATAAATGTTTGTTACAAAAACACACTAATTGGATGGACTCAGGAAAATTAACACAGAGGCCTTGAGATAATGAGTAATGATTTATTAGG
The DNA here is from genome assembly GCA_004026885.1 of Lyroderma lyra. Taxonomy (NCBI): domain Eukaryota; kingdom Metazoa; phylum Chordata; class Mammalia; order Chiroptera; family Megadermatidae; genus Lyroderma; species Lyroderma lyra. The sequence goes on along the minus strand of PVJL010001340.1, from coordinate 55,477 downwards.
AGTCCTCCTTATCTCAGACAAATGAAGCTTGCTGAAATTGCTGTAATCTTCTTAAAGATACTTGACAAGTCACTTCCCAATTCCTCAGGTTTACACAGAAGACCACAGACAGATGTCCCTCCATCGTGGGGACTTACAAGTGGGCCAGTGCTTGTCCTTCCTCTCTGTAGAGGAAATTAGCAATGGTTTTAGTCCATGTCTGCAGAAAAGGAATGAGAAGTGGACAGTCCGTGTAGTACTGAATCCGGGCAAACGAGACCTCTAATGAAATTAAGCATTAGTGCTTATTGCATTTTATTGTATTATCAAAAAGTTTTTTATTGTAATGTGCAAAATCTGCTTAATGCAGTCCTAGGCTGTTATTTGCAGAATGCCAAACGGCTTATGCAGGCTGAGGAGGAGATGCCAGATTGGACAATTGAAGGTATAATCAACATAATGTTTTTTGGAAAGGCAAAAGGAAACTATGCCATATGTTCACTTAGGCTTTAATTTTATGTAAAACCGGTTGTTTTTCCTTTGACACAGCTAAAATGCCCTTTCGTTTACAGTTCAGGGTCTGTTTTATTTATTTTCACAGAGTCCCCATATGCTCACATGTAGGATGCACAGCAGCGACCCCTTCTGGAGAATCTGAATTAAAAGTGGACACGTTTTCCACTTCCCTTGAAAGTAGAGCAAAAGCGACCAGCATCTTTTCTAGAACTGCTACGTTCGGGATGCTATCCCCTGGTGAGTGCTGCGTGTGTCTTCTGAGACTAAGACAGCTAAACATGAGAACCGTGCCCCCCCACGCTCCTGCTCGGTGCCAAATATGAACTCCTTGCATAAACATCCTGCAATGCCAGCGAGCTCGGCAGTGCTCACGTCGTGAACTGGGTTTTCAGGAAATGTGATGCAGTTATTGCCTCAGTCTATATTGCAGCTCTTTTCAGTTAATGACGAAGAGAATGGGGCTTGCACGTTAGCAACGTGTCCATCACCCTTTCAAATTGCAACCTGGCATTATAAAACCACAGGCTCTTTAAAAACAATTTACAACGCCCATAAGGGCATCTGAGATGGAATGTTCAACCTATGCTTGTTATTAGGAGGGCCCATTCTTGTTTTAATCTATTGCAAGCTAGTGTGTTAACCTCCTATAGCTCCAAATTAATGAGGCTCCTAATGTATTTTCATTGGGAGGTTGAGCAGTCAAAGTCATTTAGTTAGTGAAAACTACAAAAATCACTTTCTTGTGAAATCTGAAACTAACAGCTCCAATGAGCTAATGATCACAGTATGATCCATTTTATGTACCTCTGAAAATAAAGATAACCAGTAAATGTAAAATTCGCACTGTCAATGCTCTGCCTTAATACGCTATGCTTCCACAAAATGACTAGGTGAAAAAAAAGGTAGAAAGAAAACACCATAGGGTGTGTGTGTGTGTGTGTGTGTGTGTGTGTGTGTGTGTGTGTGTGTG
>PVJL010001340.1:0-53912 GCA_004026885.1 Lyroderma lyra | reverse complement strand
CCACACGTGTCCGCGGTACTCACACGGCTTTTTGGCTGGCTGGACCAGCTGAGGGTTCAGGTACGGGCTGTTCTCCGCATCTATTCTGCGCTTGTACTTCTGCCGACCTCCACGTACTCTGTCCAGACGCACCCCTGTGGGCAGAGACAGGCACTGGCTTACTGCTGAGGTCTTCCAGATCAATCCCATACAGAGAGAGCATTACCCACCGGTTGCTAGGGAGGCAGGCAGAAGGCACAGTGATTCAGGGGTGTTAGAGGAATGCAAAAAAGTGGTGGCTGAACCAGGACTGGCAGTGGTTGGAACCCAATCTGGCAGAGGACAGGTAACAAGCTGGAAACATTTGACTTAAGGCTATCCCAGTTACATTTACAAGTCAAAGAAAAGGCACGTTTTCATGTGAATTAAAAAGAGAAACTGCTTTCTCAAGTTAAAGACAATGGCAATTTGTATCCTCTTGATTGTCCATTACCCCTGAAAGATCAATGTGTAGGATCAGGCGGTCCCCCAGAGCAGCTATCCAACCCTCTCCAGTCTACCAGAGGGCCCAACACGGCCCCGTGGAACCGAAGGGCTTTGAAGGCACCTACGTGCCGTGGAAAGGCGGAATTACACTACACTAGATGCAAGGACGGCTCTGTATTATCATGTCAACATGTCCCAGAAGGGGAATGCTGTTTACCCTCTGGCACACATTTCTATTTTCCTGTACATGAGAGAAAACTGGGAGCAGGTTTGCACTGAGCACAGGACAGAAAGGCGGGCTTTCGGAGATACTTCAGAAGGCTAGGGTGTCACAGACGGGGACGTCAGCAGGGCAGCAGGGCAGAGCTCAAGGCTGAGGCTGGGAAGAGGACACGAGGAGGCAGGCTAGGTTTTAGTAAAACATGCACCCAAACAGGGATGGGCCACGTCAAGATTCAGAGAGTTGTTGCTGGCGGTTGGATTTAAGAGATTAAAGAAAGAGGCAAGAGGGAAAGAAAGGGATTAAAAAAATCAAGAAACGTTTTTTTTCTATGAGGGATGGGTGGGGAAGAGCCGGTTAATAACCTGGCTCTCAGGCTGCCCTTGTCAAGTTAGAGCACGACCGCATAAACCTTATCAAATACAGAGAAGACGACTTGGGAGAAAGAACAAGATGGGAGCCTCCTTCTGCGGTACTAGGTTGCATCTTAATGAACAAAATGGTATACCATTATCCATTAATAAATTCAACCAAGTCATTCATGACACATATTTTGGCATTTCTCAAACTATTTAGAAAACAGGTTTGGCTGAACAGCACCATCGCTGCTATTATTTTACTAAAGGGCTACTCAGATTCACAAAATAAAGAAAAACACAACTTTTCGTATTAACTGAAACATCAGAGTTTAAATGAAATCAGGAGAAAACTACAAGAGTAATTAAGTTGGTTTATTCAGACGAATATCAAAAAATAAAGAAACTGGACTCATGGACACAGTTAATAATTTAGTCATTACCTGAGGGTAAGTGGGTAGGGGAGCAGGGGAGAAGGGACAGGGACACAAATAAATGGTGATGGAAAGAGAACTGACTCTGGGTATGAGCACATAACACAACACACAGACGATGCACTGTAGGATTGTACACCTGGGACCTATGCAATTTTTACTAATCAATGTCACCCCATTAAGTTTAACAATAAAAAATAAATTTAAAATAAATTTAAAAAAAACATGAACCACAAAAAAAAAAAAAAAAGAAATTACACAAATAGCAAAAAACTCAAGATTTTCAGAAAAGGTTATAAAACTCTTAGAAAAATATGTAATAAATAAAAATAGATCCTTATTAAACACCTGTGTCTGTGAAAAATGAAAAGATCTAAATCAGGAATAAATTACATATAGATATTAAAAAATAAAAAATAATAAAAAGGAATTAGGTAGTGTTTAAGTGAAAATAATACGGCATGCCAGTCACAAAGATGCTATATGCAATAACATAAATTATTTCTAAATAGTATATGAAGAATGTGTTTAAAAAATAAAGCATAATATGCAACTCAGAATGGTTAAGCTTTATTTTTACTCTTTCGTTAACTAGCTCTATAAACTTTGATGAGTTCCTTAACTTACTTGCTTTTCCCAATATAAGATGGATATGAAGACAATATCCTCCCCAATGTTATGCTGTAACTATCTATTATATAAACATATTCATGTTATACAAATGCATTCTTAAAATATTTTATAAACCTTAAAATGCCAAAGAAAACAAGGAAATTGTCGTTATGTCGTAATTTTGTTCAAATATTACTCTATTATTTAAATATATTTTTCATCATGATCATTTATTAAAACACTATCTCCATGGAGTTTGACAGGCTACCCTGTCTAAGTTCTGTGGGTAAACAGATCTGAGGGATAATGGAGTGATAAGATAATTCAAAAAATACAAGCCAAATAACAATACTACTTGATGGCTAAGTCGTTTATAGAAATATTTGGTATCGCATTCTATTTACTGCTCATCCTTGTCACTAATAGTATCACTTAGGTATGTGATTATGTGAGACTAGATATAGAAACTAATTCAAATTCCATCAAAAAGAAAGATGGTTTCTTTGACTTTAGCTGTAAGCACATAGCACAAAGTCGAGTGGAGAACTGGTAATTATCCAATTAACCTGATACAGTGAAAAGCCTCACGCTAACTATTTTAGCAGAATCAAACAAAGAAAAACCACAGTATTTATGATTAGGACCTGGGGGATCCAGATTTGTTACAAACAAACATCAGCCTAATCCAAATATTTCCAGTGATGGTGACAGCGCCTGTGTCTGGACAGCTTTACAGTCTTAAACACAAACGTTCCTGTTTCACTGCTAAGCCAGTTTTTAGGAAGTTTAAAACTAAGATTTCTCCCAGGAAATAAAGATACCCACGACGTTCGCTGGCTGACAGGATTTGAAGTTAATTAAGGCAGCTGGATTTTCTATTCATGTGGAGCCTGCCATTACCTTTTATGTTTTTTTAATAAAAGATTTTAATAGTCGGCACCACCTACCAAGTAGGATGTTTCCATTGCCTCCTCTTTCCAACACTGCATGTGCTTACGTTGCCATGAGGGAATCACAAACCTTATACACTGTCAGAATTTACAAAATTGGAAACGACAGAATAAGGCAAAGACGAGAAAAACCAAAAACCAAAAACCAAAAACCGCTGAGAGGCAAGCAAACGCCAAAAGAAGTAAAACAGTTCAGCACGAGGTCTTCTTAGGTCAGCTAATTTCAGGTCTACATGTTATGCCCAAATGCAGATTTTTATAATACACAGTCCAAAGGCAAAAGCATTTTCCCCATTTTTAACTGCAGGAAGTCAGAGGCATTTCGTGGGATAATAAAAGATGGACCCTTCGGAGCATTACACCAGGATACCCTCGCTGACTTTCCTAAGTTAAAAGACAGGCCTCGCAGAATGTTCTCAAACAAGGGTCTGCTAAAAACAGGAGTTCCAGAGGCCCCTGAAAAGCTTAGGATGCAAACAGTCACATTAAAGTAAAAATAATATTTTAAGACAATGAATTTAATGATGACTAAACCATCAGTCCTATTAAGTACAAGTTCTCACATGCGGCTTGCACTTGAGTATTGGGAGCAGACTGGAAAAACCAGGCTTCTCAAACAGTAAGGTGAAGAGGATGGGCGCTTCCTCCTCCGGGTACCGCCGCTCCCTGTACCGTGTGAGGAAACCTTGCTCCTTAACGGCCCCAGCAGCGCCCGAGAATCCTCCTGCATTTTCTGGGGGAGAACCACGATAAACAGAGGAATCCCAGGAAAAGAAGCAAAAGGCAGGTGAGCGGTATCAGACACCAGGGAGGGAATTTTAGTGGCAGCCTCGGAGGATGGGGTACTCCTTGGGGACAATGTCCTGACGGGAGAGTACCAGTTCAACCTCGAGTAGGTGCGTATAGCCACAGTAGGTGCTTACACCCCAGGCAGTGGGTTCTTGTACACAGATGAACACCCTTAATCCTCACCGCAATCCTAATGGGGGGGGAGGGGGGGCGGTTGCTATCCCACTGCCCAAACGAGACAACTGGAAAGAGCGAGGGGCAGGGCCAGGTGTGGGAGTCGGGGGAATGGCCGCAGAGCACACACTCGCAAGCCCCGTGTTTAAGCTGCTTTTCCGCCATTCAGCTCTATTTGGGGAGAAGAGCCGTTGCCATGTGCGCCCCAACCAGAAGCACGAGCAGGTGACACCCGGTTACCGTGGGAAGCGTCATGATACGGGCGCACGCCAAGAGGTGGACAGAGTGGTGAACGAGCGGGGGAAAAGGAGTCCCTTCACATTCATCACGTCATCAGGTGACATCACTGAGGAGCGTCAGTACAACTGCAGCAAACCAAATGGATAAAAAGATTCCGTCACTCTGCTTTTCCCGGAGACAACGACCCAGAGATACTAATTTCCTCGTTGATCCTTCAACTGTTACTGCAGTTTAGACAAGGCCTACGTGGCCCAGGCCATGGAGGCAGTGTGAGATTCTGGCTGAATGTTACATTTCAGAAGGGAGGCCCAGGCTTATCCACGGACACCCGGGTCACTGGTTATACTTCCTCCTGCTGGAATGCCAGGACAATTCAGGAACTCTGGGAATGGCTACATTGCACGTGGAAACACTGTTAGATCTGCTGAACTAACAGGGGGAAAATCACAGAGGGAGAGAAAAATGCATATCCATTAGGTGAACTTTTTTTTTTTTTAAACTAAGTCCTCAGTTACTGAAATAGATAAAAGCCATGACTCACATTAATGCTTCCTTGCTCTCCAGATGAATTCACAATTAGCAAGGGGAAGTCTTTCGCTTTTTGTCTCCTGATAGCTATGGGGACTATCAAACATGGGAGGCTCACGCAGGATATTACAAAGGCTTCCCTCCGCTGCAGACTCAAGTGGCATCCAAAATACATTTGTAGATCTCTGTGCATAGGACATAACCCCGAGGAAGTCTCTCCTTTTTTTTCTTTTTGAGGTGAGATTCAGTGCCCTTGGCTGGTTCAGAGGTATGTGTGTTAAATCTACAATCTGGATTAGAGGCAAAATAAAAAATGATAGAAACTTGAAATCACCACAGAGAAAACACTTTGCAGGAGAAGTGTCGTTCCGTCAGGGGTAAAGTTGCTTCATCCTAATCTGTGACACATACAAGTACAAATTAGGTCATCGGCAACAGGTGACAAGTTTTAATTGACTGTCTTCTGTCTTCAATTCTGACAAAAGGTGAATGGAAATAAATGAGTCTGGCAGGACGGCCCTGGGCCTTCCAATACCCAATATCTCATTATTTTTAAACAGCTATCTATAAACTCATGCTGACAAGCCCTGAATCTTTTATTTCTGCCTAAGATGAGGTGGCTGTGAAGGGGGGCGGGGGACAGAGGCATCCAGAACAGTACATTAAACTTGCAATAACTACTATGATCACTTCCCTGATGTAATTAAAGGGAGGGTGCTATCCAAAGGCACGATTTCTTTCTCCACCTGATGTCAGAAAGAGAGAGCGAGCATGCTCGCCTGCACTTGCTAAACAGAGAGACTGTCTCAAAAAACAAATAAAAGCAAAACAAAAACAAATAACAAAACAAAACAAACCTCCTCTTTCCTCCGTTCTGGCTGGTTAAAAATTTCATAAACCATTGGACGAGAGCTCACAGTGACTTAGGCCAGTGTAACCTCTAGTTTCTCTTGTGACTGTTCAATACTGGTGACGCCCCCTTTACCCTCTTTGAAATCACCTTCTTGTGTGAATAAAGTCACGACTTAGCGGGGAAGGACACAAAACGTGGTGGCTCGTCAACATCAGGAAAAGCAACTCCACTAATTCACAATTCGATGTGACAGTGGCAGCAGTAAGTTTAACACAATAATCCAGTCCTAACAGCGCACAGCACCCCATGGGATGCTCTGTGTAAACACAAGCACTAATATTATTTATGCAAAATTCAATGCCCTGTAAAAATGAATTAAATATGAAATCAACAGAGCTGGTTTACAAGTTGCCGGGTGCAAAGCCAGAGTCACTTTGTTTCACTCAATGGAGAGGAAGACAGTGGAGTCTAATGACCAAAAAAAAAAGGCAGACACAGACTTTGAAGAGATGACAGGTTTAAAAAATAAAAAGGAGGTAGGTGACAGAGAAAGGTGGCGGGGAATCTGGAGGCCATTGGGTTCCATACATGTGACTGCAGGCCACATGGGCAACGTGGGACGAGCCTGCAAAGCTCCAAAGAGAAGACTGGTGACGTTCAGAGGGGGAACTACATGTCCTGACTAACTTGTTAGCTACTCAGCAAAGATGACACACAGGCATCACCAGACTGCGAGCAGAAATTCGGAGAGCCCATGATCAGGTATCTGAGTGCTACGTGACGGTTAACGATATTTTTCTGGTGCTGATGGTTTGACAAAGATGAGATTCGAAATAAAGTAAGTTCAGGGCAAAGAACGTAATCTCTGCATGTCCAGGTCACGTGAAAAGACAACTGAAGCTAACACACAAAGTACGTAGAAAAGAAAATCAGTTCCAGAGATCAAATGCTAATGTAATATTAACGTACGCACACCCAAACCTCAGACCAGTAAGAACTTTTCTTGGGATGCTGCCACCTTTATTTCTTACTTTTGTGACACTGTCAGCAGTAAGCTGAATACAATAATAATAGTATTAACAGTGCACAGCATGCCATGGGGACACTCTGTGTAAACAGAAGCACAAATGCTCCTTATGCAAAATTCAGTGCCCTGTAAAAGCGAATTAAACACGGAACTAAACAAGCTGCTTTGAACGGCGCTGGGGGGAGAGCCAGCGTCACTCTGTCTGATTCAGCGGCAGAGACTACAGCAGGCAGTGTCGGTGGGCTCCACTGCGAGTCTTCAGTGGAGTAAATACGAAATGCCACGGGCTGAATGTCTGTGTCCCCCCAAAATGAAGGGACAGGAAAAGAAGGAGTTAGGGTGAGACTTTGCAAAGGGTTGCTACAGGGCATGAAATCAGAAGGTTCCCATCTCCTTCTCCTTCTGTAACCACCACTGACCCTCAGCCGTCTGCGCTGTTAACTATTTGCGAGGAAAGTTCATGGAGGAAAAAAGAAGAAAAACAGGACAAAGTGTGAGAAAATGGGACCAAGTCTTAGCGGAGAAAACACGCACAGGACTGTCCCAGGACGGTCCCAGGATGGCCCCCACTGCCTTCAGCCCCAAGAGGTTGACAACAGCCCACAGTGGGCATACCTTAAGCTAATTCGCATGCAGGTTTTGCACCCCATGGCTGACAAATTAGACTATTGAGGGGATTCGACTTAATGAAAAACAAACAAACAAAAAACTGGGGCAGAAGAAGCAAGAGTGGCAATGACAATAAAGCACTTACTACGAACACGATCAGTTCACTAAAACACAGATACTAGAAGACTGAGAGACACGCACGTCCAGTAAGCAATGCGTCCTGTCCCATCAACTTGCAGTCATCACCCTTTCAACTCTCGCATTGCTTCTACCTGGTTTCAGCAATGTGGCCAGAAATGCAGTCTCACTGTTGCAGACAATAAGCATATGAAAAGACATTTCTTTCTTTTTTTTTTTTACATCTGGTTTTCAAACCAAAAAGGCTCAATGATTTTTATTTGACTACTCCGAGCATTGAGGTTTGAATAAAGAGCTACTCCAGATTCATGTGTAATGGACAGATGACATTCAAGAAGTGGGGGAGAGTTATACACCAGTAAGTCTAAACATACCAGAAGTTTCTGCCAAGGAAAATGACAGTTGGGAAAAGGCAGGCTCTGAGGGTCGACAAGAAAGGTGTACAGTGGAGTGTTGTGACTGGGTGCAGTCTACAGCCCATGTTTTCTTAACTGCCACATAGCACTCTGATACCTGGTCATGAAGAGTGTGCAGAAAACACAGAAAACGCCGATGGTATTCTCAGATGCCAAGTCAACCTGGTCTTAGCTGAGCAAAGCTTGTAATGAGAAGCCACTTGTGAGTGCCCCGACAGACTGCCCCGTGTGCAGCTGTTACTGGAGGGCGCGGTGGGAGGGCCCCACTCCATCCTCAGAATGGTCTGTGAGGCTGAGAGAAGCCTTTAAAGCCCAAAGTGTGCCCACAAAAGACAAGCACGATTTTCTAGTCCCAGAGCAGCTCAAGGTTAGGTGCTGGTTGTCAGGATCTCAAGTGGGACAACCTGATGTGGGAGGAGGCAGAACTTCCCACAGAAATCTCTTTGCAACTTCCCAAACCACCTTTTCTTGTTTTTTTTTCTGTTAACAGGTTCTCTCAATACTTTCTGAAACACAACCAGGGCTAAAATCAAACATCAATATATTTCATTTAGATCCAGCTTAATTATACACACACACACACACACACATACACACACACACACACACACACACACAAAGTGAGGGTTGAGGGCATGGTGAGGAAAGACACCCTAACTGGTGTATGTTTTAACTGTGTATTACTCATTATGGCCTGTGCAGTATGTGTGTGTGTGCGTGTGTGTGTGTCACATGCCTGCCACATAGTAAGCACTCAAACATACCAAGTGAATAAATAAATAAATTTACAACGTGCATGACAGCCATATATTAATCAGGTTTTTTTTTTTAATTATTATTCTTTGTTTTTCTTTTGATACTTCTAAACCTGGAATGTGTACACAAAAAATCTGAACCTCCTGTCAATAATTCTTATTAGTCATGTTTTCCTCAATGCTATAGTACATTATAACTTCAGAAAGGTATAGAAAACTTGAAGACAACAAAATTGCATGGAGCACTGGTAATAATAAAAAAAAGGAGCTGCTGAAATGTATGACAGCATAATAAAATTTTTCAATACTTCTCTTGGACAACACATGAGGAAACAGCATTTGATTTTCTGGGAAACCCTCAGATAGATCTGAAGGAAAACTGACCAATGAGAATTACATTTAGGTACTGACTATTGAGCAAAAAAATCCAAGGGAAACTTGACAAATGAAGAAGACCATTCTCTTTCCGAGACGTTTTTACTGCGCTCCTGCCTGGGAGCAGATGAATGAGTGTGATCACGTGTCAAGCTCTCTTCCAGTTCTAAGATTCTATGAATGAACCGGCAGCGTACTTAAAAAGATGGAACTGACCCACACACTCAGAGTACCGCGGCTGCCTTGGCAGTTGCAAGTATCCACGCACTTCCTATCTTAAATCAGGGAAAACCAGAGCCAAATGGACGGCACTAATGAACCAGAGAGCAGAAGGTTTTCTGGCACAGGACTTAGCATTCCCCTCACACTGACCTTGGCCAAATGCATTTCCTTCTGTTCTGGACGATAATCGAGCAAATAAAGTGCCTGTGCTTGAAAAATGCTTCTAGCTTAGACCGCATTAGGAAAGGGCCAATGCCTGTTGCGTGTTGCTGTGGAGACTCAAGTATGGAAAACCGTGAACACAACAGCCTATGGACTAGATTACGTTAATGTGACCTGCTGACGGGTATTTTGAAAACAAGAATGCGTGGTCCACGGCTACTCTCTTATTTAACTGAATGTCATCTGGAGTTTAGAAAGAAAACGGCATGTAACTAACTATGATCAGATTTCAGTGAATATACCACCACGGGCAAGTTTCCATCTTAACATCTTTAATCACCCTTTTACTCTGCAATCGTACTACTGACGTATACGTGTATACACATGGATACATAGGTAGAGGGATAGACTACACATGCACATAGGATCTAGAACAGTAAGACAGTGTCTTTATTTTCCTGATAATAACTTGGCTGGCTAAAAAAATGTTACATGAATTATTTATTTGCAAAATTTTCCCATCCAAAAGAAATCCACGTTATGTGAGTTTATACTGATAATTTTATCAAGGAGTTGCAAATGCTAACAACTACAGGGACAACCAGTGTAAAGTGATGAGTGAAAGGGGCCATGTGTTAAAAAAATTGAGGTTTGTGAACCATGAAGAGGCAGAGGGCATTGGCCCCACGAAGGGCAGTGCCCCACGGCCTGCACCAATGTCACACCGCCTTGTGGGAGTCGGGTGTGGGCCCCAGCACGTGAGTCGGTGAGTCTGGTGTAAACAGAGTTCCCATTTCCGAACAAAGCCAGCAATCTGGATCTTTATAGAAAATCACCCAATGCTTAAGTGTTCACACAATATTTTTTAGCTAATTGGTGGCCCTTGGGCTACCAGCTGATAGCCATTGTTCTGTGTTCTTCTCCACAGGGGCCAACTGTTAGAAGGACCCCCCCGAAGTAGCCAAGCCTCGCAAGTGGCTGCTTAAACTGATCCTCTTACAAGCTGGTAGCTATTTAGAAATTACCCTTTTATTTTACTTAGATCCTCATTATACATGAACATAAATTAAATTGCCTACTTGCTGATGTTGTTCTATAGGCTACATATTGAAGTTTGAATTTTACAATGCTATTTAGTAGGGTTTCAATAATAATAATAATAACAACAACAACAACAACATATAAAAGAAAATGGTTTTCATTAGAAATCCTTTCAAACAGGAATAAAAGTTTCATGATCTCTGTCCGCACACAGCACCTGTCAGTCCGCATTGTGGCCTCTTAAAGACTTTCCCGTCAAGGCCACGTGACCACTGTTTATAATAAGCGGCAGCGAAGGCTTTCTTCAAGTTCACCCACTCCATTTACCGAATGTTTTCCTTTTCTGAAGGAACAACATTCTGCCTAGTGAAGTCTGTTGGAATCTGTAAACCAGTTCTTATAAAACATACAGTGAATCGGTGCATCTCCGCTGTCACTCAAATACACCAAATACTATTAGTCACCACTGGGAATTAGCTGACAAAGAATCACTCTTGGGCTGGCATGGATTCTCTCTCCCCCAACTTCTTGTATAATACGGAAGAGAAGGTTCTGGAAGTGGTTAAAAAAAAAAAGATGACACAGAAGGCTTTCTGGAACACTCCTGGGAAACATTAGGGTTTGAAAATGTGTTCTTTGGGTCAGAAGATCATAAACTACAAGGGACCAGAAGATGCTGCTAGAATGGAAAACAAGAGGGGTGGGTGTGGCTGGGAGATGGCCAACACCGTGTGACTATCAAAGATCTTATGGGCGAAAGGAGAAAAGGGAAAGACGTGGAATCCTGAGTGCTCAAAAACTAAAACCTGTAAGATTGAAGTGAGGAGGTAAACATCGTTTTTCTACTACCTCTTCAAGAACATGCAAGCACATTTGGAAAACTTTCTGCATGCCAGGGTGACCAAGTGAGATCTTAAACAGTCCATGACACGTGCAATTCAGGGCACACTAGGTCCTGGACCAAGATACCACTGTGGCCAGATCAGTAAGGCCATCCTCATTTCAGCGGACGGAAGCCCAATGTGACACCTGCCACACTAAATAAATGGCCATTCCAAAACTCCTATGAGCACCAAACCACCCCAGCAACGTGGGTCTCTGTCTGAGAGGCAGTGGCTTCCTCTGCCCGTACGTATCTCAGAAGCTGTCTTTTCAAAGCCTCTCACTTCTGCCGCACCAAGAGAACGAGACGGGACGCCCTGGAAAATCTCGCCGCAGGGCCCTGGTCAGTCACAGAGGTGGCTGGCTGTTGGGCAGCACGGGGCATCCCCTCCATCCACGGGAGCTTCCTGGCTCCCTCTCAGCACTCAGAGTCCTTGCTGACCCAGCAAATGGGAGACCGTCATACTGAACCCAAGTCACCACACGGCGCGTCAAACAAGGCCTGCAGCCGGGCCACCAAAGCAGCCCCAGAACATACTTCGATGCCATCACGACGTTTCCATCACAGCGCTGGCACTGGAAACGCAAAGCTTCGAGTTTTGCGTAGGCAAATTCCTGGCTTTACGCATGCATTTACCCCTGCCCTAAGGGAGTCAAGAATTTACATGTTCTGGGGGAGAAACATGGAAAAGTTATCCTTCCCCTCATTTTCCCATCTGGCCAACCAGTTTAAATTTATGTATATTTACACACACACACACACACACACACACACACACACACATACACACACCCATGTATATATGTACAGGATTGGTCAGATCTTTCTAAAATAAATTACATTTCCTATAAATCAACATACTGTTTTAAAACACATTTAAGTGGGAAAAACACAAACACATCCATCTGAGCATTCCTTGCATAGTGGCTGTTCAAGTTATTTCACACATTTCAAATCATTTGCCAGCCATGAAAAAAATTTGCATATCCCTTTATACAATGTTCACATCACTTCTACTATGTATTTTACTTGTTACTTATAAAATCAAGGAAAATCAGAAAGGTACTGTGCACCTGGTATTAAGATGGGGGAAACAGATATCGGCTCTACAGTTCTCTGCTCATCCCTGCGCAACACGGTTTCCCTCCGAGTGCTGAGGGTCCGACTCAAGGATGTCAACGTGTAATCAAGTGTTTTTAAGACCAGTTGTGTGCTAAATGCTGGAAAGTGTTAACATGTCCCAGATCTCATGGTACCAAAAATATTCAACAAAAATTCACTGTTAACAAGGATGGAAATAAAAATAACTGGATTTATTTTAATTATAGGTTCTACTAAAATGAGAGTTCATTCATCTATCAACACATATTCATCCCCAAATTGAGATAAACTGAAATGCTTAAGTAAGAGACAGCAGGGGACTAGTATGGAAGTAAAAAAGGAAAAGTACAGAGAATACGACTGAGTCTTTTTTGTGTTTTCCCAGTGTTTCTTAGGGATTTTCTTTTTCAAGATTGAAATGCACTTAAAGAACACGGGAGAACAAAGATGATGATCTGTATCGCCGCATTTAGTAAGCTGCTAACCGTCTGCCTCTTCACGCCATGTCTTTAGTGTGGGATTGTCCAAACATCTCTACCCTGGAATTACATGTCGCTTATTTAATAGAACAAGGTGGACAGATCTGAATTTAGAATACATAGTTTTAAATTTTCTTTTGAAATTAGGAAGTTAAGTACAAAATAAGGGAGTCAATATATCCTTTAAATATTCACTAAATAAATGGGGAAGGAAATCTGATCTCTGAGTAAAAGCATGCTTTCAAAAGGAGGATGCCAATTATTTGAAGTAATGTCAAATTGATGTTTGTGAACATTTGTGCCTGAGTTGAAAATATCACCATAACTTATTGACTAAAATGTTGCTATTGAATAATGCGACATAAACAGCAATACAAATTTTATCAATCCCAATGATTGAATCCAAAAATCATACATAAAAATAAATCAAAGAACTCTATCTACATCAACTTCTATTTGTCCATGGAAGCTTTGGGTTTCCAAACCTTCCTTTATTAAGCACTGGTATAATACTTGAAAATTTTTGTTACAAATTTCCTATCTGCTGTCCAAATAATACCCATATAGTGACTGAAAGTTTATTAAGTAGTATCTTATTATGAATACTTAACTATGAATAAGGTATTATTAATCTTACAAGTATAATAGTATATGCACTATAAAATAGATAAATGTTCTGTGGCATTCTGAGCAAGAAAATCATTTTTGAAAACTTATAACTTATTTCACAGTCCCGAATTTTGCTTCACGTCAATGCTTTGGACCAGAATGAAAAAATGTTCAGAAATCCTAATGAACTTAGCAATTGTTGGACAACCTGCACCTGAATTACAGGATGTGCTCACTCTGAGAGATTTACAAAGAAAGCAGTAGCAATTTTATTGTAATCTGATAAAAAGGCACTCGGATGTTCAGGGAAGGAGTTAATGAATTACAGAGCTGAAACCAAGTTCCATGGACGCACTGTGAACTTGATTCTAATAGTTAAAACCACATGTCTATCAAACTGCTTATGAGGACAAATTTATGGAAAGTAACCAAGAGTAAAGCTTTGTTCTTATTAAGAAACATGAATATGTATGTAATTTTAGCCAGACTAAATTAATCCAAAAATGAATAAATAAAAAAATAGGGACAATAATTGTCACAAGTGAAGGCTTCCCTCCCTTTCTGCTCTTATGAGAGCATTTATGTTGCGAGTTTCAAAAAAGAAAAAGAAAAAGAAAGAATTTATATTTTTAAGTAAAAGTATCAGGAAGAGACAAAAGAAAAGGACTCTGCAGAGAAACCACTATGGAGCAAGTAATGTACACGGTGTCCCCCTTGGTAATGAACCTCAATAAAGCAGAGCCAGCCTGCAGGCCTGGCACGTGGCAGTGCATGGTAATCGGTGTTCCTACAAGGGCATGCCACTGCTGAGATGTGTCCACTCCCCACACATGGCGCTATTCATAGGAAGGTTACATTGAGCCACTAATCCTCATTTGACATTGAACATCTTTTGAAACGGCATGCACTCTGAATAAAATAAAATCCCATTTTAGCAACAATGGTGTAAGTACGAAATGAATATGACATGTCTTGTAGACAGCTGTGTGAATTCCTCCATGTCTTGGCAGGCAGGGTACATTACGTGTGTCCCCCCCAGCCCCCCACTTAAAGCTCCATCATCAATTCATCCGAACCAGTATCGGTAAGTAAGTGGATTATACCTGTGACTGCACCTTTATTTTCAGTCTAATGGTTAATGTGACGATGTCCATCGACATTGGGGATTCAGCACATGGAATCGGTACCACCTGAGTTTGGCAGACTTGCCTATTATACTGGTGTGACCTCTCGTCTCTCTGGGTTACTGTTTCTTCTACAACCTCCTAACATGTGAGGACCTGAGAGTGAGGAACTACTACACAAAACAACAAAACAACGAACTACGGCAACCGGAACTGTTTCTATTACTAAATTTGTTATTATGAATTAGATGTGGTGGTGCCTTATATAAAAGCGATAAACATGTGAAAGACTTTGAAATATGGTTGAGTAAAAACAGCCAAGTGAATTATGGGTGTGTACAAAGCACTTCCATGTAGATCATCTCATTTAATTTTTCTAACCCAGTGTGATAATCACAGGACTACTATCTTCAAGATCAGAGGAGTTAAGCAGCTTGTTTTTTCGAATTCTAAATGCTCTTTATACATGTACATACGCATATGAATATACATATACATGCAGCATGTGTGTATCCATTTTCCAAAACTCTAAAAAAAATTTTTGAAGTAAGAAGAAATAGAAAAGGAAAGCAGGACATTTGCTCATTGATCTCCCACCCCTTCACCCCGAAACAAGCACTGTGAGTGTCTTACAGGGTCCTCCTCAAAGGACGTACAGTCGATGGAGCAAAGTGAAATGGGAGGGGTCTACAAGACAGGGCACAACAAGGAACCCAAGTCCATGTTAACACAACCAAACAGGTCCTGCAGGCTGGAAGGGGGATGGAATATTTACAGAAGTCTTAAATTATCGCCCCACAAAGTTCTTACCACTCTCAAAGAGGCAAACAGCAACCTTGTAGTGGAGAGGTGGACACCGTTCATCAAGTGACCCAAAGCTAATGTCACCTGTAATGTGACGAGGGGCACTCGTCTGCCACCTGATACGATGCAGTGAGGTCACTGCATCACTTCTGAGATAGTCCTGCCAAAGACACACAACCTGAACCCAATGAAGAAACACCCTAACAATCCACATCGAAGGACCGTCTGCAAAATCACTGCCCCGACATCTTCGAAACTGAGAGAAAATAATGTTAATTCAAGGAAAAAAATGTAAATTTAATTATAAACCTGTATTTTGTGTAGTCTTCACGGAAATACACTGGTCTGAGAGTTTTCTGTCATCCCTTGAACGTGATGTTTTCACTGTTAGTCTCCCCGGCGTGCCTCACTCTCCTCTCTTTCCCTCTGCTTTTTTTGCCATCCCTCCTTTTCCCTAGACTTCAAAAGGTTAGTGCTACCTGGAAGCCGTGTTACCCAAATGCCCAAATGAAACGGGTTTTGACTTTTCCCCGCATCCTGAGCCTGTACTTTCCATTGATTTTGATGGCACTGGACTCCGTGCAAGTTCAGGGTGGGTGCCGCCAACTGGGTAAAAGCTGTCAGGGCGATCACGTGACGAACGTGTGCTGCTTTTAGGTGAGGGCTTCCTCATCAGACCCTCCTCTCCTCTTGGAGACATCGGTATGGCTACGGTTCCCGTTTCACAAATAAGGAAACTGAGGCAGATTCCATCCATTAGAAGGCTCACGGCTCACACTGAGCATTCTCACAGCAGCACCACGGGGCTGTCCTCCTTACATACGAGGGACAGCCTGCATTTGCAACGCTGTAAAAAAACAAAGAAGTCCACCAGACAAAGAACCGCCAGGGCAGTGGCTGGGCATTGTTCTGGATGCTTCAGGGGAAGGAATGACCGTCAGCACGCCATCTCAATTAACGGATGGGGGGCTGCACTAATCTATCTTCTG
The DNA here is from genome assembly GCA_004026885.1 of Lyroderma lyra. NCBI lineage: Eukaryota > Metazoa > Chordata > Mammalia > Chiroptera > Megadermatidae > Lyroderma > Lyroderma lyra. The sequence continues at coordinate 37,557 of PVJL010001340.1, read as the reverse complement.
TGCCATTGTTGCTTTCAGCGTTTTAACTAAAATGAACAGTCCTTTTTGTTAGTTGTGATTTTTTTTAAAAGAAAAAAAAAAGAAAATGAACAAAATCAATTACAGTTGCTGCTGAATTCCATATATTTGAGGCACAACTTTACTGTTTTAATTAAATGGAAATATGGACCCACTGTTTTAAAGACATTAAAAAGACAATTCCAATGCTGACCCTCCCCCAGCCCCTACCTGTCTTTTGAAACTGACCGTCTATGACAAATGGGCCACCCATTGTCCGGAAGATCAAATTCTGATAAAGACCCAATGTAAATGTGTGCCTTCTAATTATTCCTCCAAAAATCCTCTACTTGCAAGGCGACCAGTTTGCCTACTTCTGTAAAGTTTAAGTGGTTATCTGGTTTAAAGTAATTTCATAGAGCTAGCAGATTTGAAATCAAAAGGAGATATATATATATATATACATCCTTAAATTCCCAATGAATTATTCTAGGATTTATCCTCCACATGGGCCAGATCTTAATAGTAGTACACATCCTGGAACCCAGGAAAACCTCTAATAATTGGTGTGAAGGGAACACTGAATGGTGCACTGTAACTTTAAATTTTTGAGGTGGGGTCCAACCTCCACGCCACCACTACCCAGAGGTGAGGTTTTCGTCTCTTTGGGCTTTAGCTTATTTCAGAGGACTGAACATGATGATGCACTTTATCATCCTTTGAACTTCTAGCTTTTCAAATTCCATTCCAGAAACAGTGCATTTCATTTCTCTATAAAACAGCACTATTCTTTATACCGCTTAGGAGACCACTTACATTGTAACGTGTAGCAGAATGTGGACAAACATGTATTTGCTCAGTGGTTGCTCGTCTTTCTCCTACCTTTCGGCGGTCCCCTACCTCCATCCTGCCCTCAGAGCAGAGCGCTTGGGACCCTGGAACCGGCAGACAGAATGTGGCCACTCAGTTTGCAGTCACGTGAAGGGGAGAAACATCATGGGTTTGCTTTGGTATCACAGTTCCACCACTGCCTGGGGTGTGACCTTTGCACAGTTCATTAGCACCTTTGGAAATCCTTTTCCTCCTCCTCCTCTCCTACAGTGTAAGAGGGAGGAATTCGGGAAAGAACATCTCTGAGAGGCCTCGCACGGCAGCTGGCACCTGGCGGACATTCGGTCAATGTCGATTCCCTACGGCCTTCGTTTTTGTTCCTACCAGGAAGGATGGACGTGGACAGATGCCATGCAAAGACAAGAGTCTTCACTGGTGGCATTTCAGGACTCAGTGTCTTGGTAGAGAAGAGATTGTGAGACCTGGGGCATTTCTAGCACCTGTCACATCACAGTAGGCAACCACTTAATCCATTCTGCAGAGAGCAGGCTGTGGCAGGAGGTGAGCTTCTGCACACTCCCCCCGGAAGAATCCTGAGTGCTCCGGTGAGAACGGGAAACTGGCTCCGCCCCTTCTAAGAAAGACAAGGGAGGGGCGGTGCTTTCTAGGCAAATGTTAGAAATCCGTGTTTGAGAAGAGAACACCAGCATGATGAAAACGAAACATTACATAGCATATTAAACAGTGTTTAATCATAGAAAACATGGGTTCGTTGTTTTTTTTTTCTCTTTTCCCCAAGTTTGGTATCATGACTTGGGAAGGCTTACCTGACATCTCAAATTCTCTAGTCCTCCTGACACTCAACTCAGCTCTCATTACTTTAAGAACTCCAGTTAGCTCAAAAAATGACAGGGCCACGATACATGCAGAAACGGGAAACTCTGATGTGGCCCAACCTGCTGTAGTCCAATATAATCAGTCATAATTGCATTTATTTTATTTTGCCACTGGATAAAACCTATTCTGGAAACTTGTTGAGAAGCATGTACAAAAGGAGCACGTTTCAACTATTTCAGAGAATTAAATTTCAAATAATTTTAAAAACAAAGTACTAGTATCAAATGTCACATGTCAAGTGCATAAAATGTCAAGTTTCTTGGGAAGGGTGAAGCACAGATTTCACTTCTATTATGCTTTTAGCACCTCTCCTCTATTTCTGGAGACAAATAAATTTTGAGAGGGTCTAATGAGCTGTCTCTTCAAGTACAAGTCAGTGAAAAAGCTAAGGGCATCCAAGCTGTTTTTCCCCAACTTCTGACTTCTTAGAATGCTGAATTTCTCCTTAAAGTGCCTCAACATCCCTGAGATCAAGTGACTGTTTTCTACAATGCCAGATTAGGAAAACAGAGCATCAAAAGCTTCTCTTCTCTGCATAATTTTGGTAGAAAACGACAAAAGTAAAAAATAATCCACAACGAGCTGGGTGTTGTAGGAGCGCAGGGGGGACGTCAGGGCGTACGGCCGCGTCGCGTGTGCGTTCTGACGCGTGCTACCCCAAAGCCAGTCCCTGGGGTAATCGGGGATTGCCCGCTCTCTGGAGAGGACTGTGCGTTCTTACATCGCCTCCAACCTGTACACACCGATCCCCCGGGGTCACCTGGCGCACCGAGAAAGTCAGACGAGGAACAACATAAAACACGATTACTGCTCCCGTTTGACCTAAATGCTCTAGTAGCCGTCACTTTGCTCTGTGTACGCTGCATTCCATTACTGCCCACAGTAATAAAGACTTCTGTCACTGCGAGGGCTTTTCATCTTCAGAGCTCCTTTCTCTTCGCTGATAAGACTGCCAACTCCACTCTCAGTAAACGAGCTCACGTGAACACTCCGCTCGCTGCGTGTCCCGCTCCCGAGGTGGAGACGGCGGTGCCCCGTCTTCAAAGTCACGTGAGGACGTGTTTGCCAGGGCCTGAAGGGGACTGTTGGGATGAGACACGGTCTCCTCTGCTGGCTGCCCTGTTCTCTGTAACGCCGGAAGACTCGGAGTGGAGGGGACAAGGGATGGGAAGGGGGAAGCACCACTAGGCCTCGGCAACACCGCCAAGTCCGCTTGCGCCGGAGGTCCCACATGTAGGACACGTCGCCTGCCCACCGCGATGCGGTCAGTTCCGGAGTCCGTGCCTTGCGGCTGAGGAGTCCCCGTCCAAACAGTCACTTCATTTCCTCTGGCCATCAGTGGCATACGTGTTGCCTCTGTCTATAATATGACTTGGGCTGCGACTGACCGGGCCATGGCGTCCTGACAACCGAGGCTGCACAATTCCTAGTGTCACGTGGGTTGCACAGAGGGGACAGGTCAAGGGAGTTGAGAAGACCTGCTGCTTTCTGACACCTTCGATGCCGACCACATTTGGGGTAAAGGTAAGAGCCACGGACCAGGGGGTCTTCTCTGTTGTATTTCTATCATGTTTCAACTTGTCCCACGCTGTCGCAACAACCGTTAGACAGTAACGATGTGGGGAACACACGTTTAATTCCCCAGTAGCAAGGGGTCAGTCTCACCTCTGCCCTGTACGCACCCAGTTCCATTTATAGAACTATGCCTGCAGAGCTCTTTTGTGCCCGTCTCTGTGACAGGCAGGGGACAACGTCAGAGTCCAGAGTGGAGAGGCAGGCACACAGGTAAGCAGTTGCAGCCACGTAACGTCTGCTTTCTCTTACACATGGGGCGCGGGCCCGGCCGCCCCAGGGGCCCAAGGAAGAAAATGTCACTTCTCTGGCAGGCTGAGCAGACGCCCCATTTGAAAAGGGACAGAAAACGATGGTACTGCCCCACTCTGAACAGTATTTATGGTCAAGCCCAGCCTCCCTGGGCGACGTTCAAGGCGTCAGTACGCTGGCCCTACGTGGCGATGGAAACGGGACGTCTGGTCTGCCCGTCTCTGGGGAAATGGGGCACCACGGGGATAAGACGTGAAGGCACACATGCAGGTGACGAAGACGGAAGGCCATTTCAGTCACAGAAAGGCAGAGAAGTGACAATGGGATCTGGGACCGTGCTGTCTAACACGCGGCCACTGCAATTTCAGTGGCAAGGAATCGGGCGGCGTCTCGAATTCGTTCTCCCAGTTACGCCCGCTGTATGTTCGCGACGCTCCGGGGTCAGGGGCCGCCGGTGGGCACAAAGTTCTCCGGGCCAGCGCTGATTCAGCGCGCGGACTGGGGAGGGGTGACACGCTGTCAGGTCTGCAGGGTCGGAGGGGACCCCGCTCTGAAGGTCCTGAGAAACCACTCAAGGGAATGGAAGCTTTAGTTCACAGCACCTGAAGAGCCACAACGAACGTAAGCGGCACAGGGAGTGGTGTGGGCACGGGAGGGACAGACAACGGGTGACTTGATCAGACTGTGTTTTAGAGACACTGCACACTCACATGCACGTGCGTGCGCGCGCGCGCACACACACACACTCCACACACGTGTGCCAACCAGAGATGCGTCTGTCCCTCTGGTATTTTCCCATGACATAAACAGTAATTAACATTTACTGAATGCTTACTGAGGACTAGACCCTGCCCCAGAACATTTCACACGTACTAGCTCATCAGGATGACGTGACACCTTTGAGAACGGCGCAGCCATCTCGAGGCCACCATTTCTGTTTAATTCTCCGCGTATGTTGTGTTGCGGGACTAGAAATAAAGCAGTGAAGGGGTAACGACAGGCCAACATGCGACGGGTCCAACGGCGTACTGCACCGTGCCAACCTACCTGCAGACCGAGGCAGGTTCCCTGGGCACGAGGAGCGAGTCCAGCGTGCTTGCTACGTGCGTCCCCAAGTAGGTAAAAGGCGGATGGCACGCGGGAAAACGCCCAGCACGCTCTGCTCGGCGGCAGGAAGTGAGGACTTGCTATACTGGTTCACGAATCATTTTTAAAGAAAAAAAGGCAAAGCACGTGAGAAATCATAGGCCGCTAGCCTCTCCCAACCGGAAAGGGAACTCTACACCATGTCCTTTCCTTGTGATTTCTCAAAACTTTGCTATTTACAATTTCTAATATAATTAATGGTGTGTTTATAATGCTTAATGCTGAAAATCCTCCGATCTAACTCATTTTTAAAATGAATTATTCCACTTAACAAGGAAGAGAAATCCTTTCGATTTTCACCCACATGCTACCGTTCAAGTGGTCCGTTCTTTCAGCTCTCCTCCGTTTCTTCCAAAGAGCCCACTTAATAATGTTCATTCTAACAACCTCATTTATTTTCCAGAAAATTAACTCAGTTTCAACCCTGATTAATGATTTCATCTAAATGAATCAAATTAAAAATTGAAAATTATATTTCAAAAGGCAAAGGAAAAAAAAATTGACCATTTCCAGTTAACAAATGATCCTTTCAAATATTAAAAGATGACCATGAAGAGTGCGTGATAGTAATGAAATCTGGCTCGGGCCTCCTGCTTATCTGGAGCTCGTGGAGGAGGAGAATTAAAAAAAAAAAAGAAAAAGAAAAGAAAGAGAAAGAGACAAAGACGAGGAAAAGGTACCCCATGCATTTTTTAACACGAAAATCCCTCAGGACACCCAAGTGACTTCTCCCTGGGCTCTGCCTGTATCAGTGCACCCATCTGCCTGTTAATTAACTCCGCCCTGGGCAGAGCGGGCGTCTCACACACCCAGGGGAACAGCCCCCACTAACAAAACCGAACCCAAGGGAGAACAGCCCACCTTACGATGTCTTCTCTAGGAGGGGGGAGCAGTCCGCAGGGGAGGCAAGCGGCTCATGAGGGAGAAAGTGCTCGTCCGATACGTGCCCAGGGCTTACGGGGGCCGGGGGGACAGGCGGAGCACGGAGGGTCTTCAGGGCAGGGAAACCCTCCTGTGCGACAGTGCATTGGACCGTGTCACTATCCGTGCGTCCACACCCTCAGGAGCTCTGGGTGACGATGTCGTGTCGACATAGGTTCGATTGTACCAAGTGTCCTGCTCTGGCGTGGGCCGTCAGCCGTGGGGACAAAGGTGTACGGGCATCGCTTTCCATGCAATTTTGCTGGGAACTTAAAACTGCTTTAAAATTGTCTATTAAAAAGAAAAAAATAAAAAGATGGGATCCTTCCTTCAAAGACCCCCCTTTGGGGTCCACAGGATTACTGCATTTATCCCAAGTCCTTGCGAAAAATAACTTCAAAGAATCATGTAGTTTTCAGCGAGATTTCCGTATTTCATTCAAGTCTTTAAAAAAAGTTTTTTAAAGTATGTACATCAAGAGTGACCCATGCAGCATGACTGGCCTGCAAGCTGGTCTCAGAAAATGTTAACGAAGGCATTCTGAACGTACATGGGCTGCGCCCCGTGTCCCTGATGGACACAGTGACCCAAGCTTTCCTTCCGAGCAGGCTGGTGAAGATAAGACAGTCCCCCAAATCACAGAGAAAAAAAAGCTCCTCCCACATTGCGCCCACAGCTTCTCCAGGGACGTGGCTCAGGCGGGCCCCTGAAGCTCACAGCTGGGACGCGGGGGGACTGCCACTTCACACGGCCAGCTCCCGCCCACGGCCACCCACAGGTGGCCCACCAGCCCCAGGTGGGCACCATGCCAGGGGTTCTGCTCGCACAGTGGGCAGCTGGGCTGGAGGGGCCTCCCCGTGAAGGAGAGCTGGCCGGCAGCCAGGCACCCCAGGACCTTCCTGGGGCGCCCCTCCAAGCGGATTTAACCAGGGATTGCTGCGCACACAAGAGCCGGCTGCAGAGGCAACGCAGAGCTGCAGCACGCTGTGCACCAGCCGTGCGGGAGGGGAGCTCCTGACACCTGGAGACGGGACAACACGGGGTGCAGCCTGAGCGTTATGGGAAACGCCTGGGCGTGTCATTTCAGACGCCCAGGCCACAGCAGCACTTGTCATGAGCTGTGTGCATCCTAGTGTGTAAACAGGACTCCCGAGTGAGTGGGCAAGGACGCACCTTCGCTCAGGGCGGGCACGCGGAGGCCTTGGGGTTTACGTTTCGTGCAAGTTAGTGGTTTATGTTCCTCTTTAGTGGCTGCTTCCTGCGTCCCTGTGCCCACAAACCCCCCGCCCACAAGTGGGGAGATTATGTCATTCATCACCACACCAGGAGACGGATATTATTACCTACAATTTACAAAGGGAAAGAAAGACACAGGAAGAAGGGACTTGCATCTAAATAAAGAAAGCACGGCTCCTTAAGTGTATCTTCTCTAGTGTCCTTCATAAAATTCCAAAATATTTTAAAGTACCCCACGTGCTATTAAAGACTAACATCCATCTGAAGCCCTTACACCTGAAATGGACCTTGGGGGGCAGTATTAAATGCCTCCACCTAACAAATAAATAAACAAAGCCTCAAAATGGTTGAACGCGTACATAAGCATAAGCTAGAAATACATGGAAATGCCTGAAAACATCCTACGCCTTTTCGTGGTCTGCTGAAACCCCCAGGACTTTCAAATACAGCGCGTAACACCGAGTTCGGGCCATTATCCGCATGAGCACAGCAGTGCTGGCCCGGATGAGCCTTTGACATCTGTAGGGTATTTCTAATGATTAGTGGGGACAAGGAGGAGGGACCCAGCAGCTATCCTGGGCAGACGGTGCCTCTTCCATTAAATTGCATTTTCCCGAGGAGGCCAAACGCTCACGGTCTCTGTGACAATTCCAGGGACACAGTTTTCATACGAAACAGTGCAAAAATAAAATTTTGCATGGGAAAGCAAATTTTCTTCCAATACCAAAATACAAACTGTGCCTTTACACTTTTCCGACCAGAAGGCTGCGATACGAAAATCAGAACTAGGGCCAACAATGACAGGTGGTGATAAAACTTTTCCATGAGCCAGTGTTGGTGTCACGCCTACCTACTCTGACCAGGCAGACTTTGGCCATTTGAAGGCCAGGCCCCCCCAGATTGCCTATTTCAGGTTAAATGTTCCTTAGGGCAGCAGTTCTCAACCTGTGGGTCGTGACCCCTTTGGGGGTCGAACGACCCTTTCACAGGGGTCGCCTAAGACCATCGGAAAACACATAATGTACTTATGTGGACCAGTCACACATGTGTAGAGAGCAGCTACCAGTAATTTTATGGTTGGGGGTCACCACACCATGAGGAACTGTATTAAAGGGTCGCGGCATTAGGGAGGTTGAGAACCACTGCCTTAGGGGATTGCTGGCTCAGGGCAAGCGGGGAAAGTCTGTCGGGGTCCTTCTGAAAAGGACAGGACTTTCTCCGATGCACAGTCTCAATGAAATCAAGTTTTCAAAATGATGCTCCACGAATTGGTGAGCCAAGCAACCTCTTCTCGGCCTAGCAGGACAATGAAATGATTTTCCTCAGCTCCAGGTCCAGAAAATTAATGGGAACTCACAGGAAGTTAGTGCAGTCTATAAATGGATACCTGATCAATAATCTGACATCGTTTTCATTGCCTACACGAAGAAAATTAAGACACAATAATTTTTCAGTCATCTCATAACTTTGTGTTAAACTGTATGGACACAGCAGGAAGGAGGACAATAGGTGGACATACTCTGCTTTATTTGATTGCTCTACGATAGCAAAATCTGATGACAATGGTTTCAAAGCATTATCTTTTCACCTGAATGACTGAATTCAGCCGCTATCTATATTGATTAGAGTAACTATGATAATTTTCTTGCCTTTATTATTTTATATTACTTAAAATCCCATTTTAATCATTACATGTGCTAAGTGACATTTTAAAGGAAATTCGTTTATGTAGTTTTTAAACATAATTTAATTTCACTAATGTTTCCTCGTATGTTTTCAACACGAAAACTCCTTTGCTTACTTTGAAATAGAACTCAAAAACCCACACTCCTCACTAAGTTTTTCAAAATGTATCTCATTCAACCATTCTCCAACAGACTGACACAATCCATGCATCAACCCCTGATTTTCAATGAAGTAGTTTGAAAACATGGCATAACTTTGTTTACCTATCTGCTTTATCTAGTTTGACTACTAGCTGGATGAAAACGAATTTCTATCTAATCCTCACCAGACAAAGACACTACTAACCGCAAGGAGCCTGTGAATATTCCACAAAAAGTCATTCACTGCAGATCAGCTGAACTTACAGACATACAAAAAATAAATTAAAAAACAGGGCGATTCATCGATTTCAGTAATTTTCAAACCCATCTATAAAACTCTGAGATTTCTGATCAAGAAAAGAGAAAACTTGTTTAACTTATGCCACAACATCCCAGTCACTGATTCGGGTTCCTGGGAGGAGAGGATGGGAGGTAACAGGAAATGATGTATGCAACAATTAGGATATAGCTCTCCATCGTCATCAGAGTCCAGGCAGGAGAAGAGAAACCACACCAGGCATTCTAACTGGGAGAATTTAATATGAGAAACTGGTTCAAAGGGTGTTGGAGAATTGTGACAGTGAACAGGGGACATGGACAATACCAGCAAGAAACAAGCACCGCTTCTCCAAAATGTGGGGATCACTGGTGGGGTTGGGTGCGCTCAGAACCAGGGAGCTCCTCGAGGAGGCCCTGTTGGGCTGAGTCAGACCTCTGAGGAGCTAAACCCAGGAGCCAGTGCTCGGTCCTCCGAGGTACAGTGTGGGTGCACTAGAGTGACAGAAAGAGCTAGAAACAATGCCAACTGTCTATGCCAGGGCAGAGGGCCTTTGATAGGGTGGCACTGTCAGGAGCAAGTCAACAGGAAGCAAACAGAAAGATCTAATTTCTTCTCCCTCCTCCTGCCTTGAATCCAAGCCCACACATCTCAAAAAGAAGGGGTGGGTAGGGGTTCCAAGCCTGATAAAAAGCACGTAGGCTGAAGAGGGCTTTCAGGACTGACCCCATCTCTAGGGAAGAGCGGCCTTTCTATAAAAGTGCATCATCCTATGCCCCGAGAGAGGGGCTGGGTCACCTTCCTGAGCCACTAATCTGTTGCTAAGGCCTAGAGCTCACCCCTCCCTCCCCATATGTGACAGACTCCGCATTACATTCTTTCGCCTCCCTTGTATTGCCTAAAATATTTAGGTGGTGCTCCTTGATTCTACGCACTTATTGTTGACCTGTTAACCTGAAAAAAGACAAACTGTATCACTGTTTGTCACCAAACACACAGCAGTATTTCTGTGCGGGATGAATACATCTCTGGAATATACTGAAACCCTAGCCCTGGGGCCTTGGGGCGGCGTTGGCTGGTTACCAGGTGGACAGGTGGGAGGAGGGGGGAGGGGCAGTGCCTCATGTGGGGGCGAATGAACATGTGTGTACAATGTGGCCACGACGGTAAGAGAAACCCTGCACAGAACTCGGGCAAAACAATGTAACCAAGAAACAGCGCTCAAGCCAGAACTTGGTAAAGGAGTTCCGTGTTCTTCTTTGTGTTTTCTCTCTTTTTTTTTTTTTTTTTTTTTTTTTTTTTTTTTTTTTTTTTTTTTTTTTTTTTTTTTTTTTTGGCATTCATGTTTTGGGTCAGATCCTAATGTTATATGAAAACAGAACTATGGCCTGTGAAGCAATTTACTAAACAAATAGCAGCTGTAGTAAAACATCTGTTTGGAAAAGAGGAGATATCAGCTCAGAAAATCGAATGAAGGCAAGGCGACCTGCACTTTCGCAAATCCGTGGGAGGCAGACATATGGAGCAGTTTGCCAAAGATGGTCCATCATTCTATTAAAAAAAACAAAGTGTGAAGCAGGCAACATTGTAATCTTCACACAACCTAAGAGCTAGCACCTGAAAAAGATTTTGGGAAATGGTACGTGGACAGTTCTCAGAAAGGACAGCAGCTATTAACATCTCCCTTGCAAAAAGAATTCTTTTTAAATATAAAATAGCAGTATAGCTAAAAAAAGGCTACATGTGTCTATCCTGTCACTGAGAGTAGAAGGATTGCCCTAACATAATTAACAGATAAAATAATAACGACGACAGGAAAGATAGACTGTGTGGAATCTGAGAAGACATCTGCTCTACCACGGCCAGACCTGCTCTGCAGCTCCTCAGAGCCCGTGATTTGCTTTCTCAGATCACTCCTTAGCAGACCCCTCGTGAAAATTTCAGTGCATCTCTGACAGAGAAAAGGGAACCACAGACTGGGTTTCATCCTCACTCACATGCCTCAGCCTGGAAGAAAAGCAGAAATCCACGAAGTGAGCTTAAATTTAAAAACAAACAGTAAGACAACACTAGCTGAAGAGCTGTTGTTCCCTTCGTAGTAACAGGAAAGTGGACTTTTTTGTTGTTTGCTAATACTTTGTTGCCCCGGGTCTCCTTCTCTCTTTGATTCCCAGTGTTTTTAAGTTAAAACTAAAGAAAGACATAATACGTCAAAAAAAAAAAAAAAAAAAAAAAACACAAACCAATAAAAAAACCCCAAAAACCCCATCACTAGTGTAAAGCGAATCTGAGCGCGGTAATAAACGCCGGCGCCATGAAAGGCAAAGGCGGCAGCCAGGTGCCTGGTTTTCCCTTTCCAGACTTAAAAGTGAAATACCTTGCCGTTATCTTGGTGCCTGCAGAGCCTCCCCATTGTAGATTCAATAATACAAGGGGCTTCTTATCAGCAGCTGGGGTGACTGATTGGAGCTGTGATATGTTTAGACAATGCACTGTATTTAACTGAATTTACAGATGCCCCAACTCCGACGTGCTAGTAAACGGTGCAGACTAATAGGAAATTAAACATGTACAATGGACTAACTCCATTTACTCTCACCCAGCGTAATATGTTTAGTTAAGTTACTCATAGTCACACTTTATCTCTTTCTCTATGGATTCCCTGGGATATGTTTCAAATTGGCCAGAGATTAAATCTTCTTTTCAATTTTTTGTTACCATTTTATTGCTGCTTTCGCTTATTGGCCACTCTTTCTCTCTTGCAGAGATAAGCTAAACAAGATGACTCTCTCAGTAGTCTCCCCCACCCAACCCAATTATCAGAGAGTCAGCAAGGAATGCTAGGGTACAGGACTCCATATTATTAATATTAATATAACATGAGAGGAACAAAAATCAGTCACTTATTTGAAAGCAATGGGGAATTTAGCTCATTTGAAATTTAAATGTGAATTTTAATGTACCTGGTATGTAACACATACATACACACAGAGAGACAGTGAGGGAGCAGTGTGCATAGGTCAGCCTGAGAATTACTTTAACTCTTCACTGTTGCACATACACGCTCGTAAAGCCCGCTGCAAGGAGACACGTGTCAGCGGCAATGCGGAGCAAACTGTTGGAGGTGCGAAGGGTGGGGGAGGATGTCCCAATTCTCCAGTACTTTCCATCTGGCTAAAAGAGAAAGGTCATTTATCGTTACATAAATCCAGAGATTGATGTGTACATCTCTGAAAAGAGGCTGACAGAGATCTCTCCTTATAGAATCACAACCGAGTCCATGTGACTTTGTTGTCCTTAGGAAAGGGACATTTTCCTATATTCATGAAAGCATGTCACCTAGAAAGTATAAAAGAACTCTCTAGTCCATTCTGATCACAGTCAAGACTTCCTCAGAGAGTTAAAGATAGTTCCATCTCAGCGCTGACCACACCCCGACATCCTCCATGACCTTGTCTCCTTGGGAAAAGCAGATGGAGTTAGACACCCAAAACACTGGCGACTGAGGCTGACGTCGGTACCGGCTGACGTGGGGGCCTCTGATGCATTCTTTTGTATTTATCACACAGATGAGCCAAAATACTTTTGCATCAACCTAACGTACAAAACAAAAGGAAGTCCAGAGCAAGCCCAACGGTCCAGAGAGAGAGATGAGCAGAGGGAGACGTGACACAGCAATTTACATCTTTCAAAGTCTGACAAATGAAATGAGATGGTCTTGCACAAACCCTACGTGTACCCATCCACACCTGCTTCCAAACGACCAGGCCCTGGGCCCGACCACAGAGCATCCCTGACCTGATACGACAGGGGACCAGGCCAGGAACCATGGTCTTCATATTGCCATTATTACTGAGAAGAATTTCTTTTGCTTTCTATTTTCTCAACCACTATTCTTACTGAGTACAGCAACTCAGTTTTATCTGAATTGTATCAGAATTGTGCATCTAATAAGACATAAATCCTTAAAACACAAAAGAGACATGTGGCTATGTTGATCAAATGTCAGTGCCTGAATATCACAGTCCTTTCAATTTTTTAATTGACTTTCTGTTTTTTTAAAGCAAGGTTGGCACCAAAGGAAAAAATGCTACAAGCACGGGTAATCACACAAAACCACTAATAAAGTTTATAGAATTAACTATCCCAAAGCATTGCTCCCTCCCACCCCCAGATCAAAATTACTCCACAGAAGGTAGGGAGTTGCATCACACCAAAGTGTCCTAATGTCATTTAAAAATCAAATTATACAACCAAATAACTATGACTTAGTAAAACAGACTTCAGAGTCATCATTTCTTTCTGATCTGAGCGGTCCAGAAATGTTACTTCTCTAAAATCATTTCTGATTGGTATTTGCTATATGAGACACAGACAAATCTTTGACCAATCTTTAATTAGTATCATGGATGAAATATTTATTCTTTTAATTTGAATTTTGAAACCTAATAAAAGCCATGTTTGCATCTTTTATCAACTTAAATATTATCCTCCTTTATTGCTTTTGTCAGGACTGTGGAATCTGGAAATAGTCTCCTGAAACAGTCTTTCCACACATGCCCAGTTGCCCTGTTCTCACTGCTTTTAGGGCAAATATTTAATACAGGCATTCAGGTCATAAATTCATATCAGTCCTCCTTCTGAGGGGATCAGGAAGCAGATTTCCTCTAAGTGTCCGGAGAGAAAAGGAAGATATTTTTAGACATCCAAAGACCTTCTTAGGGAATCACAGATTCACCAAATCATAACTTAATCCGCCCCGTAGCTCCTGGGGTCCAGTTCACAGAAACAATGGGGCCGGAGGACATCCGGGGGCCCTTGTTGGTAGAATGTGCTCAGACACAGAATTCAGAAGCCAGTGTTCTATTTTGGGCTCTACAACTGATGAACCCCGTGTGTCCCCGTCCAGAGGCAAAGTTACACACTCCCCAAGTCTGACGGTTCTTGGGCACTGAAAATAGAAAGGAATCACCAAGCACCGTATTAACAGCCACTGAAGCAATCCGACTGCGTCTTGTAATGAAAACACTTCCACCGGTGTGCCCTAGTCCACGCAGCACCTCTGAAATTAGTGTGCTGGAGTAATGTAGGTAAAAAACAAAAGAAGAACGACTGTATCTTGTGAAAGACACACAGATAAATGACACAGGTATCTCCTGTACTGCTCGGGGGCAATGTCTTCTAGGTATTGGTGCTGCACTCTCTTTCGCCTTCTCGTTTGCAGGGTACGATCTCCAGTGCAGGCCACCTCTTGGTAACACAGCGACCGCGTGGGGTGTTTGTAAAGTGCAGGATGTGAGATGCTTGTGCGAGCTGTCTCCTCCTCTATTACGCAGACCTCTGCTACGCACAGCACTCCCACGGGTGCGTCTTCCCGTGAGCCCATTACCTATTAGGATTATAAACTTTGCCAGAATGTGGGCCATACCAGCCTTTTATGCACGACCGCAAACTTAGAGACCAGCAGGACACCTAGCACATAAACATCACAAAGAACACAGACCTTTTCTCAGAGAAGCGAACACTTACTGTTGTCCTGAAAGAGCCTTCGATGGAGTCACACCTTATCTATCCCGCAGAGTGCACCTCAGCCTTCCAGAACTTCTGCGGCAGAGCCCCGAGCTCCGGGTGGGCCCAGCCCCGATACTCATACTTTCCCATTTCCATCCAGGAACAACAAAAGCAATACAGTAGAATCTCAGTTAATCAGGACTCAAGCAACGATCAAAATCTCCGGCAACCTCCGCCGGTCGCCTGGTTCTGGTGTGCGGAGAACCTGCTTACACTGACCCGGCATCCACCAGTCCTCACGCGCGCCGGTTAACTGAGAGTCAACTGTCTCTGCTTTTACGAAAAAATGCCAAGTGGGATCCCTAACTATTTTAATCAGATTCAAGAAAGCAGGCTGTTCTGGGGTTCACTAAATAATCGTAGCTAAAAACCTCTTCAGAAGTAACAAGTCTACTTGTTCCCGAAAATAATCTGCCAGGAGAAAGACAGAGATATAAAAATAGCATGACTGTTGACACATTAGCTAACATACGGGTTGTGCAGGTTGGCACTTCTTGTCAAAATCTTCATTAGGAGTTAATTCTGTCAAACGAAATCTTGACCTACAATTCTATTTGGTGGTGGCTGTCAGCTTGTATTTCACACGTTTCAGTATTATTTAAAAGTACTTTTCCATATTTAATATATGATGGCTTACTGTACCTTTCCAGTGACATTTATCACCTCTCAAGAGTGATCAGTCTCCACGAAAGTGAAGTTCACTGTCACAGAAGGGCCTAACCCTCATTTATTTCCCTATATAGTATCTGGTACAGAGGCGAGTGTACAAGAGCAGGTGTGTCTTCAATTTGGAGGTCACACATTTAGAAACAGAAATGTAAGTTATTAAAATAGACTTGTAATCTTTAAAAACATAAAGTGCCCTTCGAGTGAAGTCTAGATAATTACACAAAACTCAACGTGTATTCATGTTTTTTCTTTGCTCCGGGTTCCAAAATGATCCTGAAGATGCTGCTATTTCGCAAACCAGAAGCACTATGGTTGGCAGCATTTAACATTGAATCGGGAAAAAACATAAGCTTTTCTAATAGGCCCATCGCCCAACTCTACCCTTACCTAATTTCGCCATTTCCGTGAGCAGCTTACAGGGCCTGAAGGCATTTTGGGAATATTGAGAGGAGTATTTATTATTTCTAATTCACTTAGCTTTAGCATTTCAAGACTATCTTCATTTGTTTCTTCTGAGTCTTTTAGCCAATGATGAGTACAGGCTCTGATCATGGACGTCACAGAGGGGGTACACTGCAGTGCAGGCGAAGTATGTAAAGCACGCCCCCCCAACTTCCCACGGCACCCCATCCCAGCTCTGCCGTTCTCTACTTTTATGACTGTGGGCAGACCCAAACGTCAGACTCTAAGTCTCAAAGTCCTTACCTATAAGGTTGTGAAGATGAGGACAGTAAGTGCTGCTAAAACATGCGTGTGCGCACGTGTGTGTGCGTATGTGTGTGTGTGTGCATGCATGTGTGTGTGTGCGCGGGCGTATGTGTGTGCGTACGTGCGTGTGCGCGTGTGTGTGCATGTTTGTGTGTGTGTGTGCGTGCGTATGTGTGTGCATGCATGTGCGTGTGCACCTTACCTGCTGACTAAGCACTTACCTTGTGCAAAATAATGTCTTAAGTGCTTTACGTGTGTTAGCACATGTATTCCTCACAACAACACTCTGAAGAAAACAGCCAAGGAAGCAGACACACACGGCGGCCAAGGGACCACGCAGGGTGACGCCACCGGAACTGGCAGCGCTGCCTCTGACGTGCATAACTAAGATCATAACAAGCATCTAGGATTGACCTTGGCGCATGCTGCCGGTCCCCGATGTAAATGGGAGATCCTTCTCTTTCTGTCCTGTCTCTCTGTGTTCCTTGTGTTTCCTTTTCACATAACTCACAGCCAAATTCTCTTAGAATAGCCAGAAGGACTAAGTCAATTGGTTTAACTCATCCTAGCAGGTGTCCCTAAATACAAAATCTTAGGAGTATATATAAATATTAAGCCTACTAATAAATATAACCCACATACGTGCATGCGTCCGTGTACATGCGCACGCACATACACACAATTTAAGTAAGTCTCCAAAGAAAGTTCTTGGACAATCCACTGCCAATGAGTTTATCACCAAAATCGATGGAACATGGAGTCAGGTCACAAACACAAGGAGGGAGGGGAGGACGTAAGACAAGAATTAAACCCCCTGTGTGCCCTCAAAGGCCCAGGATGCAGCAGGGGCCCCTTGAATAACTCACTGGGATGTATTCTGCACCACGGCAGAGCTACGTAAAGAAGCCTACGGAATGTGCAGCCGCAGATGATGAATTCTGCCCGAGGATTCAAGAAGTCTGCCCGGAATGAAAGCGATGTCTTCCGTGGATGCTGTGACCCTTCTCCAGGGAAAGGAGTAGGTGAGGAGGATACTCCGGGGTGAGGGAAGGGCCTAGCAGAGATGTGGAGACACGGGGAGCAGGCTGTGTGGGGGCAATTGTGAGAGCAAGGCGGCCAACGCATAGGGTACCTGAAGGAGGTGAGGGGGGTAAATGAGTCCCAAATGGTAGATGACCGCTTATGGGACTGCTGGGGGCGGGGAGGTGTTCGTTCTATGCCATGCAGAGGCTGATGGGAAGGGGCAGCTATTTCTGTGGCCCAGGTGATAAAGGACAGTGCTGTCTACTCAAGGAGCGGTACCGGGGGTGCACAGAAAGAGGGGGGCTCACAGAATTGCCGGGGGAGTCCACCAGGCTTAGGAACTGCAGTGAAACCGGGGTTAAGAAAAGGGAGAATTCCAGGATGTGCCGAATGACAGAGGAGTCTATGCGCTCCACGCCTGTAAGACTTACTCTTGCTCCAGAAGGGACGGAGGGAGGGAGGGAGGGAGAAACCGGCTCACCTTTAGGGAAAAGGCAGGAAAACAACTGTATTTTTCAATTCTTGGGTGCCGTGAAACTGAAGTAAAAGAGCAGACAGTCTCGGGCTGCAGTGAAGGAGACCTAAGGAAGCCCACTGAGGGCCCTCCCCCAACTGCCCAAGTGCACCCCTAACGTGACACCCCGCACCTCCTTTCCCCACTCCCTCTCCGGCCCGTCCTAGGCACAGACGCTCGCACACCGGCAGGAAGCATCCGTACCATCGGCCACCCCGGTTCACTCACGCTAACATCAGGGTCACAGCCACAGCAACCCCTCCACGCCCCAGCGTCCCACGGCCAAGCATCGCAGGTCTTTCCCAAACTGCTCTGTGGGGCTTGCTGAAGCTGGAAGCTCAGCGCCCTTTACCTGGGGGAGGTGGCGGGGTCACCTGCATGTTTCCTGGGCAGATACGGCCCGGAAAGCCGTGACTGGGAAGCACAGCAGGGGCAAGCCCACCCAGTAGTGGGCCAGCGTGAGTGGGGCGGCCGGGCTGGCCTGGGGGCCTCCTGCGCTGCTGGAATCCTGTTAGCACCGCGGCCAGAGAGGAGACATGTCCGCTTTGGAGTAACCTCGAGGAACGTCAGAGGGGATTTCTCTCCGGTTTCTGCAACGATATTCCCTGTGGAGTAGGGGAAGTCTTTTGGAAATTTCTGGATTACTCTTGGGGATTTTGTTTTCTCCCGAAATGGATTCTTCTTTAGAAATATTTTGGTTATTAATGTTTAAAAATATATCGGAACCCCTTTGTACAAAATTAGGCGCGTGCTCCCAAGTTTCCATGTGTGGGGTTCACCAAAAGCACTGTGCTCACGGAAGCGTCTCGGAGCGCTGGAAGGGCCCCTAATTGTTACGAAGCCCTGGACTCCTGCTCTTGTCTCCGTGTGGGAAGAAGCCGTTCTTTTAAAAACTACAAAACCCAGAGCGTGTTTCTGACAATCCGTCATTACCCAACTCATTTTCTGGCAGCAGTGCTACGAAGTGTTCCCTTTTTTATTTATAAAAGCAGATGACTCGTGCTTCTGGGAAAACGACGTGGAAAGCACCGCCACCGGCTGTGAGACTGGGGACAGGCTCACCCTGACGGTTCCTCTTGCAGCCCAGTTCCAACACCGACACCAACACCGTGGATTTGGGGGCCGCTGGTGTGACCGGGAGGGTGCTCGGCCCTGGCTGACAGCGGCCTGCATTACGCTCATCGCTTTCTTTCGTGGTTCACCTTGCAGCGTCAACCAGTTTCCCTTCCGCTATTCCCCCCTCCCCCAGCTTCGCCCAAAGTTTCAGGGGGGGAGTGTTTGCTGGGTTCGCTGCTCCCTTAGAGTAAAACAGTACTTCCCGCGTCTTCATGGGGGCCACGCTGGCCGGGCAGCACTGGGTGTGAAGTCCCCTGTCCCCTCTGATCCCACACCCTGCTTTAGGAAACAACACACCATTTGCAGATCAAAGAGAGACGATGTATGCTTCCATCCCGCTGACAGACGATTAAATTAAAACAGATCAGCAGTGCCGCGCACGGGCAGGTGGCTCCCACCACCACGGCCAGCCTCGGCGCGATTAAATTGTGGCGGAGATGGAGGGCCTTCCTCTCCCGTCCCCGCACTTACAGATCAAACGGTGACAAATGAGATGTTACTGCTCTTGTAAAGCAAGGCTACAATCTGTCAAAATCCAACATAATTTGTGACCCTCTGTGACATCCTCTTTCTCTCTCTCTCTCCCTCTCTTTTTTGGTGACATTTGAATATAGTGATTGTACTGGAGTCAAGTCCATTTAAGTGAATACAGTCAATTCTAGCTAAAGGAATACAGCCTGTTAGCTCCACCATGGTAGCTGAGTATGTATCCGGTGAGTATTCCAGCGACCCTTTGTGTTAAGTGCATACCATTAACAATGAATTCTGATTTTTTCCAAGTTATATAATTTGATATCTTGACAGCCCAGACACTTAAAGCACTACTATTTGTTTTAAATGGCTTTATTTTATTGTTTAAATGTCAGTATCAAAATAAAGTAATGCATACAGCCTTGTCAGTTCTAGTGCAGGGGGAAGGGTTCCTATTGAGAACAATCTTAAAGAGTTTGTTCTAAAAATGGACTCAAAAGTCAATTGCAACGTCTCTTGGCTGAATCCTTAAATGACTCATGAAACATATTTATACTGCATTTTCTGTTTAGCTGGTGCATTTAATAAGGCACCGAAGCATAAACAGCAAAGGGAGCAAAGCATCTTTACTTACTGAAGTTGACATCACTGCCAGGTTGAAAAAGAAAAGAAACACTGACTCTGGGAAATAACTGAGGAACGCCTGACAGAACCCACAACCCAGACAAGTGAGCAGGCCTCTCGGTGAGTTGTGATTGTATCATCGGCCGGATTAGTAGAGTGGCTTCATCTTAAAAGAAGGACATAAAAGATTCAGAAGGGTGCTGGAGGATCATGTCCAGGGTTTTTGGCAATGAAGATGGCAGAGGAAATAGATTCTCTTCCGCCCCTGCTCCATTTGGACCTGCGCGGGGTTCACGAGTCTGCCATGTTTCAGAACTGGACCTGACTTTCCCCAAAGACTTCTGGTGACCACAACCCTTTAGGCCGAGGAATGCCACCCTTCAGGGGAATCTCCTTGAAATAACACTGTTTACAGAGTGCAGAAGACCCTTGGAGCACTTCTGTCAGGGCAATGCTTTCAGGTTCTTGGGCATCGCATGCTTTTCTGACTGTGGAGCTCGCTGTGTGATGCACCTGCGTGGCTGTTCCCAGCTTATTCCTCTCATCCTGGGTTTGTGCATGCTTGCCCTCATTTTAGAGTAACTGTCCCACCTGATGACCCAGCTTGATCGCCGTACGTGACCTAACGACAGAATCGTGGCCGGCTACAGAGCCCGGTTCACGGCACTGCCGGGTCCTCAGCTCGGACAGAAGTGTCACCTCCGCTTTTAGCAAACAGCACGATGATACAGACTCACCTACTCTTAGGATGACAGGCCTTTCTTTCTACCCTCTCCAGGCTTTAAAGCCTGCCATCCCCCTACTGTTACCCCTCCACGGAGAGGGAAAACATGACGCCGAAGAGCAGCAGGGCTGGTCTTAGTGACGGCAGGACCTCAGCCCTGCTCCGCGCACGTCCCAGAAGCCAGGCATGTGCTCTCCACGGCCAGGAAGAGGCGTTTCACCCCCAGAAGGGGGCTCCCGGGACAACGGCCAGGGCGCTGCTGTGGACGACCACAGAAGACGGTCTGCTGGGTTCTGGCTCCACTACCGTAGGACCACAGATGTCTAGAAGGTGACACAGAGCTCCGCTGAGCGGCGGGCTGTGAGTGGCTTTTGTTGCCACTGGAAGCCTACCAGGAGGATGGGAGGGAATTGGAACCACCACCTGTGCTGCACTGAACCGGGTGACGAAAGGACACATGACACAGAAAATGCAGTTCCGTGGACATGGAGTTACCGCGTGACCCAGCAGTCCCCCTTCTGGGCATCTACCCCCAAATTTAAAACCCTCAGCCTGCAAAGACTCATGTACCCCAGCGTTCATCGCAGCACTGTTCACAGTGGCCACATCATGGGGACAACCAAAGTGCCCTCTGATGGATGACTGGCTAAAGAAGCTGTGGGACATGTACACAATGGAGTATGGCTCAGTCATAAGAGAAGATGAAATACGGCCATTTGTGACAGAACAGACAGACCATGAGGTCATCATGCTAAGCGAAACAAGCCAGACAGAAAAACCCAAGAACCACATGACCTCACTCATGTGTGGGATATAAAACTGAAAGCAACAAAGAAACAAAAACTCAAAGACACCGTCAGTAGTTCAGTGGTTACCTGGGGGCACAGGGGGAGGGGGAAGGAGGGAGGGGGTCACATACAGGGTGATGGAAAGAGCACTGACTCTGGGTGGTGAGCACACAACACACAGACGGTGCCCTAGGGAATTCTTGCTAACCAGTGTCACCCCGATAACCCTAATAATAAAAGAACATAAGAAGAAAATGCAGTTTTGGCAAATGTCCTCTTCACAAACAGCCACTCCTCACTTAATGAACTATCTGTTTACCGACCGCTCAGACTCAAACCAGCTCCCCAGCACGAGGAGCCCCCTTTCTCAGTCGCTGTCGTGTTCCACCAGTCGGTTAGTATTCACTGCACGAAGCGTTCACAGTCATGCAGGACGACATATTTCCTTTCTAAGTGTGGTGTCATGTGGCACCTACTGAAAAAGACATACCCTATGGTGCCATGGCACACACAAGACGTCCACCTTTAAGTTCCTCGCTTAGCAACCAATTCATTAAGTGAGGAGTGCCTGGAATCTTTGTCAAGTCAAAAAACAAGTGCCACAGGAAAAATTTTCAAAAGGTTGATTTCTCCTCCCCTTTCCTTTCATCTAGCTATTTCTCCACATTGGGTGTAAATGCAAATACATGAGAGCTATGTGTTAACCTGTCCATATTGTGATGACACCGGCCAAGTGGCCTGAATGCATTAACAGAAGACTTCTGCTTGGTGTGAGCCCTGTGTGGACTTTATGGGCTGCCACAAACCGCCTTCCCTCCCTTTGCTGCTCTGATGGAGGTTCTCTGTGAGACCCAGGGGACCCGGGGCCAGGTTCTCAGCTTTGCCTGTAAGTACAAGGTGGGGAAGGGATCAGGTGGCAGAAACCGTATTCACGTTAAAATCTTTCCTCTCCCTCCAAGACGAGAACAAGTGCTCCCCCAAAGCGCCCTTCGAATATACTCAGATAACTCTTCCCCCACGGGGTTCTCCTGTCATCTAGGTTTTTTTCTTCTTCTTTTTCTTTTTTTTTTTTTTTCTTCTTTTAATGGAATCTAAGACTCTCAGGGCAGAACCTTTTCAAATAAAATTTCTGTTCTGCACTTGTCAGATGACGCTGTCATAATACAAAACTCACCCGATCAGTTTATTTTCAACTTCTTCAGTGTTTGTTATGTGACAGCCACTATCTCTTAGCTTCCCTACCTCTAACAGTGTCACAGAGTGGCCTCAGGTTGGTCGGCTACAACTCGCCTACTGCACTTAACTTCTCAAGCCCCAGAACAGAAGTGCCCATGAGGGGCTGCTGTGAACCAAACCAAAGGCCACTTGAGAGTGCCACCAAAGCATAGTGTCTGAAGGTTATAAATAGGTGACACTATTTATAAACCATCAACAAAATGCTTCATGAGGTGTAACATAAAGCCCAGGCTGTCATACTGTTAATAACCTGATGTCTACATAAATAGCAGCATGGACACAGTACACAGGGTGCCTTTTGTTCGGCCTCAAGCTAATCTCGGGCATAGGAGGAGATGAGACCTTTCCTACTCATTGCTGGTCTGCCTTGAAAACAAAGGCAAGTTCAGTGGGGGAACTTGTCACAGGAGGACACTAGTATCATAGAGCAGAGTTCAAAAGAGTCTGAATTGTTTGAACATCCAGCAACAATCTGATCAGACAGTAGCCCTTCGGTAACGGGAATTCTAAACTCCTGGCCTGCACCTCACCCAACACTTGTTGCTACTCAGAGATGAATATTATCTCTCTATTTAGTAACCCACATATATGTCCAAAATTAGACTGTGAAAGCCAGAGCCTTCTTGGCTAGAATGAAAGGGTTTCTTACATCACTTTATAAATGCTCCGAAAACGCAAGTCACTTCCCCTCAGCTGAGTGACTGATGTATTTCAAGATTTTGTGATACCCAAGCCACTGACTGCCAGAAAGATTTAAGTTCAAAATCAACATGCACTTATTCTATGGTATAGCAATATGGGAGGCTGATGGCATGAATATTTTATAGTAATGGCTCGATATTAAAATCCCCATATATTGAGATTCTGGAGTAATATACAAATTACATTTAACCATCAAAAAAAATCCAATGAAATAGTTATTAGAGTATCACTAATAGTAATCATTAAAATTTTACGATCACTTAAAAGAACACTAAATAAAGACAGTTGTGCAAATGCCCTATTTACATATATTAAGACTTACATAATATCAGCATCACATTAAATTTGAGAGTAAAATTAAACTTGCCCTCAAAAGAATAGATAGATACATTACGGATCTACCCTGATAAATTTGCTTGTTTTGCAATAGTGAGATGAGATGCACTGACTCACATGTTCTGCCTTTTTGTACCAGCTGCAGTATCTTACAAAATATGACCAAGGGTCAGAGGTTCAATCTAGGGCTTAAGATAAGAAGTAACCAAATGGGCTGTATAGGAATTGAATCTGAGACCTTTGTCTCATTTAGTACATGTCCTATCCTGCTCAGCTAAACACACATAATTTGACACATATATGAGGGCACCACCTAATTTTACATATATAAGTAATATTAGGACTGTCCAGAAAGTATACAGCCATGTAACATGATAATGTTATATTGACAATGACTGGATGTTTTCCCAGATAGCCCTTGTATATGTATATAACTATTCCCATATATGTACACATAGGTGGCTAGCTTTCAATTTAAAAAATTTTAGAATATTTCTGCAAGTTCTAGTCCTTAAGCATTCTGACACAGTAGATTCTCAGCTAACCAGTACCCATGGGGACTGGGAGATGCTAGATAAATGTAATATTCCAATTTTTTTTTGCCAGTTGCTTGAGAGTGCTGGTTGCTTGAGTTCCGGTTTATGGGGAGTCTATTGTATACAGATTATTTAGTTGATTTTTCACAGCACTTTAGAATGCTAAAGAAAATGATTTTCAAAATTGTGACCCTTACAATCTGCACACAAATCTGGTGTAGAACATAAAACTAAAAACATTGGTGAGATTTGTTTTCTTTATCTCACATGTTTAAGGTTAAGACTGATCACTGTAAATTCAGTCAACTTGAAGGAACAGTAGAAATTCCCAAAAAGAGATATATGTAGGTGCTCAGGGAAGACGGGTTCCCCGGGGGTAAACAGCCTAGCCTTCCAGAACAGCTGCCACTGACATAGGTCATTCGGTGTCCACGAGACGAGTAATTCACGGGCAAACACATCCATGGGAGCCTCGGCAGAATTTGAGACTCATGGTGGCAAATTTATTTGGCAAGGCATGTGGAGCCACAAACCGAATGAGGAATGTAGATATAAGAGTCCATAGCTATTGTCCCTGTTTATGCATTTACAAAGTATCTGACCCTATGAAATCACAGAAGTGAAAGGCTTCCTACGATCATATAGTCCTGGGGTACATGCACATGCGTGTGTGTGTGCGCGTGTTCATGTATATTAAGACAGGGAGATAATCACAGAAAATATAGATTCCCAGTATCAGAAATGTATAGGAAATATCAAATACAAAATGTTAAATGATGTTTTCAGAAGTCATTAACTAAAGAAAGAAAAGACTCCATCAGGGGGTTCCCTGGTGGTGCAGTGGCCAGGCTTTGGCACTCTCAATGCTGTGGCCTGGGAAATACCACACTACCCACCCCAAAAAGATACCATCAGAAATATATGGCGCTGCCTTTTTTCTCCTGTGGATGACAAACTCATCAAGAAGTCCATGAGTACCACTGTTCTGAAACCTTCTCTTCAAAGAAACAAGAATTAAGGTCTTGCACTCCCACTGGCTGTCAGGTTAAGTGAGACTGAGAACAACGCATATGGCGGCACAGCTATACGAGCTCTTGCAGTCAGGAAGCTAAGTTGTTGCTGCAAAACTGTAGCTGACACTAAACCCGGACGTTCTGTATTCTGAAACATACGAGGGCTGTCCAGAAAGTGTCCAGCCATGGAACCATTCTCTTTATATTGACAATGGCTGCAGTTTTTCGGGACAGCCCTCGTGGGCAATTGGATGGAAGACAGACCAAAGAGCACAGACAGTCATTTGCAATGTGCTCTGGGCCCTTCTCCTGAAACACCTTTACCTTCTCCGTCGTAGTTTTTGAGGTTAACATCAAAATCCAATTATACGTTTCACGACGCGGTTGCTGAAGAGTCGATGGATACCCAGGGGCCTGACTTGATAAATGAATAATCCACACCATGCACCCAATACATGTGGCTCACAGAAAGTCAAGTTTAACTCAAAATACCTACTCCGAAAAACGCATCAGAATGTTTTTAAACTGAAACGCTCATTCAGTATGAACCGGAGAAGCCCTGGATATACAGCACTGACTCCACGGGACCCAAAGCACACGATCGCCCCATCTCATGGTCCCTCCCAACTGTTTGAAAATTAAGAATACTTTCTGATATTTAAAAGCTCTCAATACAGGCAGAAAACTATTTTCACAGAACTGAGGAGCCCCTCACTTTGTACTAGTGGAGAGTATAGCATAGTTTTAAAAAGTCTAGGCTCAGAGTGAATTGCTGGGTTTGAATCCGAGATCTGTACCTTTTCCCTGGGTCACACATAAGTGATTTAACCCTCGTATTCATTTTGTGTCAACAATGTAATGTGAATCAAGTAGAATTAGTGAGAGGAATGACTTAGGTAATTCAAATAATTACTCCAGCCCACCGAAGTGCATGCTTACATGCGAGTGCGAGTTTACAATGATGTACGTTGCTGCAAGGTGGTAATCTGCCTTCCTCTGTGGTCTTCTGATCTGTGTCTATATTTAGCATTTGGAGCATCCACTTACTTAAGGATTCTTCATTTTCCATAGTACAAGGCAGGGCAGCATTTCAAGTGATACAGAAAAGAGGACTACTCTCTGAATATATTTGGCTCACCAATCTGAAATGTGCTACCCCCAGAGATAACAGGAATAGCACCATCGAGTGTGGACACAGGACGTCACGATGCAAGCCGGTGTGCAAGGAAGCTCCCATCCCGTTTGGCTCCGACATCAGCCAATGAATATAAATAAGACCCCGAGAGCAGGCCTCGACGTATATCCACAGCAGAAACTTAATGTAAGTGGCACATAAGTGATATTTATGTATAAAATGTTGCTTGCTTATTCGATGTTGAAGCACTCAGTGCACTAACCTTGACCTACCCTAGGCACGTGGGCAAAAATCCAATTTATTATCCAATTAAAGAATTTTCTTTTCTTTATGTTTCTTTGCAAAATCATGCCTGTGTACCTCATGGTGTTGCTATTATAAAAGAAACATCCGAGTGAGATGTGCTTAAAAAGACTTTGGACAAAGATGTAGTTTCGAGGGTTACCCAAGGTAGTTATTTTTGCCGATTCCGTACCTCCAATCAAAAGACAGCCATGGGGTGCTACGCTGTGCTTTGAGGGAAAAGGAGACAGAGAAAGATCCCCACCCCCAAGTTTAGGGTGTGTGGTGATAAAGCCACGCCCCTTAGAAGAAAGGATTCCCTCAAGAGCTCCTCACCGCCCCTTAATAACAACATTGGTGGCGCCCAGCAATGCCCTGCACATCACCTTGAGGAAGCACAGTGTCCCATGATTCATCAAGTCCTCTCAGGGTAGGTCATCCACCACAGAAGACAACTCCCTCTCTGCCCGGTCACCGCGGCTGTGCACTCCAGAAACGGCTGCCCTGGTATTTCTGACCAAGTGGTTCCTACTCCTTCCAACGATACTCCCAAACCCACTCAGGCACTGGGTTGGGTTAGTTCTCCCGTCCCAATGTTTCTAAAGTCCATCTCTGTGGTTGGAGCCCCACAGCCCCCACGGTGATGGTGACCCTCGCTGTTTGAGGTGTCTGCAGTGACGTGCTCCCTGGACTCCACGCCTGGCCCTCCCTGCATTCTCCCATCACAGACACAGGCACACCTGGGACGTCCACTCAGGCACTCACGCCTCACCTGCACGTCCACTCTGCACAGGACACAGGGCGTGTATTTGGCCTGGAATGCAAGCATGGCCGTTTACCACCTGCGCCTTGACTACTTCTGCACCCTTACCTCCAAATTCTGCCATTCGCACACGCTGACCCTAGCCGGGAGGGTACACGCCGTCCCCTGCCAACAGCACTGAAGTTAAACCTGGGTGACGCGGTGACCACAATCACTCCGGCCGGGAAAGCCCTCCCTGTGACCTCTGCAGCTGTGAGAATAAACCATTCTTCAAGAACCACAGAAAGTTGACTTCTGAAGGACTGACCACCCAGGACCATCTGGTCATCTTTAACCAGTTCAGGACCAAACTCTGGTAGCCACTGCCTGCCACGTTCCTCCGGGAGCTCTTCTGGGCTCTGGGAAACCGTTAATTTTCTTTTACGTGTTCTGTGATCTTCCACCAGCCTGTTAAGGGCACAGACTTTACAGACTTGACACCTGTCCCTACGAGAGTGACCTATATATAATGGAAGATTTGTTCACTATGCGATTTTTTAAAATGTCTATTTCTCTCTTGTATTAAATAGCTCCAATGGAAAACAAAGAAAAATTATATATAATTATGTAAAATTATATACAGATAGATATAATTAATATAAATTATATGTATTTTCTTCACAAGGTAGTGCACATAATTATTTCATTAGTAGGCTATGCTTTTTATCAGTGTTTTGCTTCTTACAAGCTCAATTTAAAAGGTCAGAAATTTACTGTTCAAGAAATTTAGATGCCTAGGAATTGCTCCGGTTTCTTTTTTCAAATTACTCTACATTGATTTCAGCCTTTTGAAGTCTCAAAATAAATAAATTACCAGTGTATCTGAAAGGAATTTCTGTATTTCTAGATGAGTCTGGCACTTTTTGAAGATATGGAAATAAAGAAGGAGAATACAGTCGTGTGAACTAATCTAAATCCTTCCAATAGAAGATACTATCATTTTAACAGTCTTCTTTTTTTTTCTCTAGGGAGTTCAAAATATTTATTTCCATAGTTACAGTTCAATGCAATGCAACTGATGACTAAACTTGGCACAAGTCAGAATCATCAAATTGTACCTTTGAAAAACAGGGGACAGGAAAGAGCTCGTCTGCAACATTCTACAGGTTAGCATTACACACCTAGGTGATAGGACAGTGTCATCTAGCACAATTCCCACCACCCCTGAACAACACTGGCACCTGTCGAGACCTGGAATTCTAACTAAAATACGGCCTGCCCCTGTCCTTCTCATGGGGGAGGTGCCCGTGACAAGCGCCGCTACTAAGGAACTAAGGAAACTGAAGAGTGACTTCAACAGCTTTGGAAGGTTCAGGAAAGAAGGGAGACAACTAAAGACTAGTCAGATGCTTGCAAATACTGACATAGCTAGACCGTGTAGCACTAAAAGCTTACCTACATCACACCGAACTAATGACTTCTCTAGGAGACATGACCGTTGAATGCTACTGAAGTAAGTGAATATGAGAGTATGTTGACAATTTGCTAGTAGTGTGTAGAGGCTGGGATGGGCACAAATAGCTGTGTGTGTATGTGCAACAAAACACACAGAGATACAAATACACGACACAGGCCAGTCTACAAAGAGAGTAGCTCCATTTAGACAAACTAGATACACCCACGTGGCTCAGATGGACAGTTTTCGCAGGATTGTCATTTATAACTCTAACAGCCAAGTCCATATTCTCAGACCAGTATTATTTGGAAAAGACGTGAAAAACTCTCCTTTTCCCCCAAACATGCTAGGCCAATGCTGTCTCCATGAAGACCTAGACAAAAGCCCAGGAGGCACAAGAACCCTACGAAGTGACCCCCAATGCGAGCCTTGGCCTCGTTCTGTCATAAGTCAGAGGCAGGACAGCACGAGGCAATCAAAATCTGCAGAGTAAGTTCCTAGAACCATGAACAGAAACTTGTCTTTGCTCATCTTCAGCAATACCGTGAGCTTCTGTAACTATGTTCACTAATCATTGCAAAGATGAAAAAGTATTCAGATACTTAACAGTGTCTGATCATAGGAGACATTTTAGAACTGAAATCATTCCAGACCTCTAAGAAACCTGTCAAAATTTCCCAGAGGTAAGAAACAATGACCTACAGTAGACTGTGCCCATGACCCTTGGGTCCCAGTGCTAACTCCAAAAAGTGCCACAAGATATCTGATGACAGGTGATTAAGACATCACCTCTGCGCCCTATCTGGACCAGGTAATAGCCTCTGAAATGAATATTCAGCACGCCCACCTTCAAAGCCGCATGGAAATTCATTCACGGAGACATGCTTTCTCAGGTTAGGCTCTTCTTAGACAGACAGGTGACCTAACTCTTACCTATGAGCTACTGCTCTCGAATTAATCCAACGGTATGTCTGCTCAGCCTATCTATGAGGATAGCTATTTTCCAATGTTCATGGAAAATAAACTGTACAACAAACCTCGAGCCTGATGGTGGACTTCCTTCTGATATACTCTGATTCATCAGTGTATGATGTCCTTACGGTTAGAATAACGGGCTTTCAGAGTTGGGAAGATTCTCAGCATCTCGAGCCACCGATGTCAGTGTCGTGCCCTTGACATACACACAGTGGACGCTCTGTGAGTGCCGACGCCTCTGGTGAACCTGACAGGATCCAATCTTAAAGGCTCACGCTAAAAGCCAATCTGGAGGAGGCTCCCTACGGCCTGACTTCTGGAGCTGAGCAGCACGTGAATGAACATGGCCTGATTACTGCCATCAGATGAATACAAATCCCTGTTTTTGAATTTGATCGGGGAGAGAAAGATCACAGAAACACACTGGAAAGAAAATGAAGAAAAAAAAAAGTCTTTCTGAAAGTGACAGCTAGGCATAACGCACCCTCACGCCAACGCCACCGGCTCATGTGTCTGTTTTCCAAGCAGCAGCCACAGGGTTCTTCCTGAGACACAGATCTCATCCTACCCAAAACAGGGCAGAACGAAACACTCACACATCCTCACGGACCTCAGGCCAAGTCTAAAATCCTTCACTGGATGTCAAGACCCTTTGTTATCTGAGTCCCTGATTCCCTCCTCATGACAACGAGCCTGCCTCTGTACCACCCAGTATCCTTGAGCCACTTAACTTTCATTTCCTCAAAGGGACCAAACTCCTGCATCAACCGACCTCTCTCCCACGGCCCACGCCCCACTCTGTGTGCATTCTCCTGGTAGCACTTCATACACTCCTTCCTTCGACAACCCAAGAGACCTGAGCAGACGCCCCTCCTCTGTGCCCCCATGTCACCTTGCCGCGACTCCCACCAATTCCCACCATCAACCCGACCTGCAGCTTGAGCTTGGTGTTCATTCTCATCACCTAGAACACTGCTTGGAACAAAGAAAATAGTTCCCACACCTTTGTCAAAAGAGTCCAGGGACAAACAAAGGGATGATACTAAGACCCCTGACAGTGGACATTTCAGGGTTCAATTTTTTTTAAACATAAAACTAGAAAGGGAAGGCATCTTTTTCCCCCAACACAATCTGTGGGTGCCAAATAATGTTGCTCATGGGACGTATCTGGAGACAAGACAGCACTGAGAGAAGCACATTTACGACCCAGTTAGCGAGTGAAGTTGGAATGCAATAGTGCTGGAAGGTAAGTGAAATTTCCCTCCGGGACTTAGTAGCTCTAATATCTAAGTCGCTCCCTGGGAGAGCTTGGCTCTCATGTAAGAACACTAGTGATCTTTGCACCAGAGCAGAGTCTGCCCAAGTGTGTCAATGCCGCAGCACACCAAATGCAGAGGACAATCCGCGTCCCACCACCGGGGAGGAGCTCGGGCCCCGGGAAGAACGGGGCTCTGTTAGAAACAGGGGTGCAAAACTCACAGTGAGAAACACCCTTGTTTCACACAAAGGCCAGAAGCTGACGATCAGGTAGGTGCTCGTGGAGTGGAGACTTCCGGAAACTACCAAGTCTTGCCAACACTCACAGGGCTCAGGGTCAGGGGTGAAAAAAAATAGCCGGTTTACAGTGCCCGTGGTTGTCTATTGCTGGCTTCTAACCTGACCCGAACGATGTTATCTTAGGTAATCGAATGAGTTCATTCTTCTCTGGATAAAAAAAAAAAAGACGAAGGCCACACATACCCTCCCCAAAACGGAAATCCTGGTTCAGTGGAGCCGTCCCTGGAAACACTGGGAAAATCACGACTTTTAGGCACACAGGGCTTTCCTGCCCTGGAGTCGGAGAGGACAGACAAACACGGGGTGCCGTGAAAAACCACTGGTCGTGCAACAGCCACACGCCTGCATGTGGGTGTGGGTATCGTCAGGTGCTTTCTCTCTCTGTGCCCGATGCCCCGAGTCATGATCATGGATAGGTTCCCCAACATAGAAGGATCGCTGAGTTATAGTTAAGACTGGGGGAGCCCCGTCCACCTGCTCGTCCAACGTCACTTTAGCAATTAAAAAAAAGAAAAGAAGAAAACCAAGAAACTGTTAGTAAAACACACACACACACGCACACACACACACACACACACACTTAAATCTTACAGGAAAAGCCTTCTACTTCTGCCAAATTTCGGCTGGGAACACATTTTTACGGCCAGTTAATAAACCGGCTGAAAACAGGGGCTGATAATGGCACCTCCCGAGTCCTTTAAACTGGAGTCCTTAACTACAGTCCGCACGGCTGTAATAAAAAGAATTAATGCAGTCAATTTGTACTACTGTTCTCGGAACAAAAAACCCCATTTCAAGCACAGTCTTTTCACCCGCTGATTGGCAGGCCTGTCCATTTCCCCTGTGCGGTGTTGTCAGGACTCTTCAACATGATAATGAGCCTGTCACCATATTCAAATAGCCCCGTGACAGCAAGTTTTGTGAGTGTGACGTCCACGGCAAAGGGTCTGTCAAAAAGCACCTTTCAGAAAATGAAAAGAGAATGCTTTCCTGATGATAAACCTAATTTCTCCACAGATAAAAGAGGGAGAGTTTCCATCAGATTTCTATCAGTGTTGGGTTGGTTTACCTCTTCAAATGTTCCTGTTTTCTTTTTTTAATAGATATAAATTTAGATGTGGCAGTGATAGAGGGGAAGACGGTGGTGAGACGTGTTTTCTGTTGGAGGAAGCCGAGCCCCTCGGGTGAGCACAGACGGAAGAGGGTGGGGAAACGAAGGCTCTTCCCAGCCTGCTACAAGGCCCAAGATAAGAGGGCGGCTGGCGCGTCCCTAACTCACGGTCTGATGGAAGTTCTGTGTGCTCCGCACCCCCAGGCCCATCGCTGGCTTCCCCCACAATTCCCCCCAGGAGGAGGCTGTATCTGAGCTTTGGCTCCCCGCAATCACTTCCTCGGGGACGAGAAAAAGCGTGACACTTCCGCCCGGGAGGGTCCTCTCACCGCGGAGAACGGTGGGCTCGGCCGAATACCCAGAACACGGCCTCCGTCCCACCTGAACACACGAAAGAGGTTCGTGTGTAATGAGGATGGTAACGAGTACCACTGGGAAGGGGAAAAGGAACTTCTTCTTAAGTTATAAAGCACGGTTTTATACAAGCCCGGGTTCTCTGGAGGACTGTCTGCCTCTCCGCCTCACCCCAGGCAGCCAAACTTCCGGTGTGCTCCACATTAATTAAAAGAGAAAAGCTAATTCAGGTATTTCCTCAGAAGGCGTACACGCACCTGTATGGATGTGTGTGTGTACATACACGTGCACGTAAAATGTACTGGGCGTATGTAAAATGCATGTGCATACACATGCACAAGCGTACATGTGTGCATAATGTGTTCATACGCACGCACGTGCACACGGGGGAAAGAGCCTCAAAGTGTGACTTTTCACGAAGGTCGGTGTCTCAGACTTGAGTAAAATTCGCACACGTGTACCCAAGGACATCAGGCAGCATGGTGGCTCTGAGAGCGGAAGGGGTGGGAAGGGGTCAGGATGACGAAGCAGGGGACAGGGTGCCCATGGAGAACTGCCATTCACTCCCTCTTGGGGTGCGCTGAACACCCCCTCCACCCACAATCACCCGGGACGACCCCCGGAAGCTCCCAGGCAAGAAAAGCTAGGTACTGGTGTCAATCCAGTGCCTGCGGCACCTCAGACTGCGTGAGCCCACGAGAACCTTCGGTGTTCCGAAGCACACGTAACTCCAATTTGTTCAGACCCGTTAGTAAACTACACCCAAACCTTTTGAGGAGGTGGTACAAAGCTCGGACAGCCTCGTGTCTCAGCACCTGCACTTCAGCTGATGGCGGCTGGTGTAAGTCCCATTTTGGAAGCACTATTTCCTCTAGTCCTCTGAGGTTACGGCAACTTACATCTCTCTTGGTGCTGACAGCCTTTGAGAAGTCCCTTTACTCTCCAGAAGCAGGGGCCTCTCTGCCGTGCTCATTCTCTCCGTGTCCAGTAACTGCGGTCTTACTGACTATGTCTCGTCCGGGCTGAGGTCTGACTCTCCCAGAAGGGCCGATGAAGGAAAACTCGTGTTCCTGTATGTATAGTGCTGGCGTGGCTAGAGAGGTCCCGTACTTAAAAGTGAAGACATTTTAGTGGGTGGGACCTCAGTGAGCCTTTGCAGTAAAGGTTGTTCTAAATTTACCAGGGAGGATGAAAACAAAACAGAACAGAAAACACGAAGAGAGTTTGTTTTTTTAAAGCATGACTCACCTTTACTAGTCAACGATTAGTGAAGCTGAAATTACTGAAGAGTTTCTGAGGCTGCTGTTTTGTTTTGTTTTGTTTTTTAATTTCAGAGAAAGAAAGAAAAGAAAAGGGAACGAGTGGGATAGGGAGTGGAAGAGGATGGGGTTTCCCAATATGGGTAAATGCAACCCCTGAAAGAAGATAAAAGTCACTCATTAAGGATCAGCAATAAATCTGAGTGATCTTAAGTTCGTCAGCTGGAGGGAACTATGATGAAGCCAATAAACAGAGCTGTAGACAGCCTGTTCTGTGCATCGCTCTGGCTCTTTTGCCTAAATGTTTAAATCATTGATTTATTTGGGATTTAAAAAAAAAATAAAAATGAAATCTCAAAACGTAGCTATCCCCACCACACAAAGCAAATTCCAGAATCTTGAGGACTGCCATTGTCTCTGAAAGTCATTGTCACCACCCTAATCCCCTCATTAAAGCTCCAGAAATGCTGGGGTGGCATTAAAATGAATGCAAACCATTTGCAGCAATCTCCTGCTCACACCACCTCCAAATGAAGGCAGGCACGTTGCATAATCCCGGCAGCGAGAGCTCCTGACAGGTGGATGATTTATGCTCATCGTCAGAAGAATCGGAGGGCCTGCGGAGGAGACAGCAGGAGCAAGGCGGTGGCGAGACAGATGCTCTCAGTGGGCTTGCAGGGGCTGGCAGGCTCCAGCCAGTTCAGGTGCAACCTGGACACTTTAAGTGCTGAACTCCTACTGCCTGGATTCCAACACTCTGATGTGCCATTTGCAACCTTATATGCAATGTACACAGTGAATAAACTGTCAACTCCGGGCAAGCAGCGTATATTCGCACGCGGACGTCTCACACGCGTAGATGTCATGTACACGTGCCTGCCCCGGCACGTTAAGTGAAAGCAAACCTGTTTTTGTCCCAAGAGTATTATTTACACACATGGAAACGTTATGTGGTTCCAGGGTCTCCAGTCCTGACAATATTTAGCCCAGGTAGGGTGATTGGAGAGCGACACCATGTCCTAACCATTGGGTCGATACGAAAGATTGCACACTGGGATTAGGAGACACACACCTCAGCAGAGAACCGACATTCCTGTCAATTATATTAATTATTTTTCAGATACATGACATGCTCTCATGACACTGTATTCTGCAAAGGCATTTGAATATGTGAGGGGGAAATGCATGAGGGATAGATAAACGCAAGGATCCCTAAAGGGCTGGACTGCTCTGAAAATCAATCTGTGAAAGAGTTTTTCAGAATTTCTCTCAATAGCCCCAAACAATAACAATCTGGCAAAGATGATGGTATTGGTTAAAAGGGTAGATAAACCTAATTACAGCTATTGATGACAAATGACTGCGCCTCCGATCTCTAGCAGGAGGTATTAGCCGGCGTTTGACTGGTCAGCAATAAACCCCCCAATGGACAGAGAAATGCACTCCACACACAGAGCTCCATGGAGCTGCACGGACCGCCGTCTCCCTGTATCGCTGAGCCACAGAGCTCAGGCATCAGTGCGGAGCAGCAGCACCGAAATGGGACAACTCCAGGTTTCCTGGAATGACCACGACTTTCAACTCCCAGAAACCACAGTGTCAAAGGCAAGAGCTGCAGATGAGAATTAAAGACGCAGGCCTCCCTGTAATTACATACCAGTATTCAAAGACCTGTAAATTCCCAAGAAGCCACTTTGCAAAGCAAGCGTTCTTTTAAAAAAAGAAAAAAAAAGGTCCGTGGGGGAGGCGGGCCGTGGGCTTTTTCAACTACGCACCACGGAGAGAGAAATTTTCAGGAACAAAATGGAACCCACTGTACGTCATTCAAAACGCCCCCAGACTTTACAGTGCTCCCTCGAGGGAGGAAAAAACTCAAATAATTTGAAGTCTTCAGAAACTGTATCCAAATCCTTTTTCTAATGTCATTAAGCTCCAGCACTTAAAAATCATTCATAGCACGTGCTTTAATTAGAGGAGCCAGAGTCTGATTGGCACGCGCCGTCCCCTCCCCCAGTCTCTTCCCCAGTAGGCCCGGAGGGGAGCAGTCTCCTTCTGGACCATGCAACCGGGGAAGAAACTGGGGGTGCGGGCAGGTGGGCTACAGAGAGAGCCTCAAACAGCACCCCAGCCTCATCCCTCTTCTGCCAGCTCAGCACTGGGCGCGTACAGAGGACACGTGCTTAAACAGCGCACGTGACAGGCGCAGTGGCGCTCGCAGGCACCCGCCCTGCCTCTGCCAGCCGGCCCTTCCTTCTCCATATCCCCGCATTGCTCTCTCTTCCCACCTTTTCTCTTGGCTCTTTCTTGCTAGGCCAAACCTTCCGACCCCATGCAACCCAAACCAGCAATACAGCGTGTGGGTGCCACCCAGAACTGTCCAACCTTCTGGCTTTCCTGGGCCACAGTGGAAGAACTGTCTTGGGCCACACATAAAACACACTCACACACTGGAGCTCCCTGGTGGTGTAGTGACTAGGCTTTGGCACGCTCAAGGCTGCAGCCTGGGTTCAATGCCCAGCCAGGGAACTACACCCCCCACCCCCTCAAAAAAAAAAAAAAACAAAACACTCACACTGATGATAGCTGATGAGCTTAAAAAAAAAAAAAGAAAGAAAGAAAAGGTCCGTGCATCATTTTTGTCATGTTTTAAGAAAGTATACAAATTTGCGTTGGGCCGCGTGCGGCCCGCAGGCTGCAGGTTGGAGAAGTTTGTCCTTGACTGTTGATCCGGGGGTGGAAGGGAGGTAGGCGAAGGGAAAAATGGGGAGAACCGAGGCGAGCTAGTCCCACGAGAACTAATTTGCACTCTCCACCCCCAGTAGGAGGAACAGCTTTGAGGCCAAACCTGAGAAGGCAAGTAAAAGCACTCACTGGTTCGGAGTGGCCGGCAACAACTTTAAAGCCAAATGGATTAGATTACACATGACAACAGCAATACCTAAAAACACAACAGTTTTTAAGCGATCACACAGTGGTGGAAAGTTCTAGGCGGAGGTGGGGGCCTTTTCTTCACTCCTGACTCCTGAGATTGTTTTTCCTGAAAACACTGGAGTCGCAGGAACCCGTGAGCACACACACAAACAACTGTGATGCCACGAGGTGCACTTTGGAAAAAGTTAGCAGTGATCTAGATGAGAAGTGATTCGGCCAAGTCAAGGTCATTTGTTTCTGGTTTGTGACAAACTTCCCTGCTGTCCCCCCACAGCCCACAGAGGGGCCTCTGTAACGTTGGCAGGTTCTGCTGACCCTGCTGTCACCTTCAGCTCGCTTGAGCACAGGAAGGGGCTTAGGCTGGAGTCACACCGAGCTTGATCAGGGACCCCTGACCCCCGTGAGTCATGGAGAGCAGCAGTGTGAGGACCACCCAGGCCTGCTGTGCACACAGCCCTCGGTCTTTTTGGAGGAAAAAAAAATTCCCGAAAGGTGACATTTGAGACCAAGCAGAACGGATCTGTCTTTGGTTTAGCCAGGCAGCATCCTAAACTCCTGGACAACAAAACAACTGTGATGAGGATGAGGATGATAGCAGATCACATTTACAGAGGACTTCTCACTGTCAGGCATTGTGCTAAATATTTCAAATACTTTATCTTATTTACTCCTCACAGCAAATTCTGTAAAATAGTCCTTATTATTATCACTGTTACTACTTTATAGATAAGAAACGAAGGCTACAGACATTAAGAAACGTGCTAGTGAC
>PVJL010001339.1:125022-273913 GCA_004026885.1 Lyroderma lyra | reverse complement strand
TTCCACCGCCCTCCGCCCGCCTTCCACCGGACCGTCCTCTGCTTTCTTCGCGTCCTTCTCCAATGAACCAGCTGCCCAAAACCTGGGCTGAAAATGAGGGAAAGCGGACAGGGGCTGAGAAAAGCAAGAGGCATGTAAATAGGGCGATTGGGACTCACGTCTCCTCCCCTCTGACTGTGTGGGGCAGCGTAGTGCAGCAGAAATACAAAGGAAGCCAACTGGGAGACGTGGGAAACGGGACTGGAAGCAACGGTCCTGCCCCGTTTCAAACGGTCCGCGTGGTCAGCCCGCTGACACCGAGAATTCAGCCCCGTGAGGCTAGGCTGACCCGCGGACCTTTGAAACAGCAGTGCTATTGTCTTCTGTCCCCTGGTCAGCCTACGGAGATGTAACTATCGGTTTTATAGCAGTCATATTTTAAAAAATAGAAAACCAGATAAAATATATTTTAACGATATATGTTACCCCAATGTATCCAAAATGTTATCATTACAACATGTAATCAATATGAAGACATAGGAACGGGATATTTGACTTTGTGTGTGGCGGGAGGAACTGTTGTCCTGGAAGGCGGGCAAGTATTTCCCACTGACAGCCCGTCCAGTCTGACTGGCCATATGTCAAGTGCTCGACAACTGCCAAGTTGCTAGAGGCTACTGTATTGGACAACACAGGCCTAGATAAAGCAGCAGAATTGGGGAAAAGCCTGGATTATTAATGAGTAACCTTTAAGTGACGGAACTCTTCATTCATGGAGGAAAAAAGCCTGAGAATTCTTTTTCTGGGCATGTTAATGGAGAAATGGGAGTTGTCAACTCAGGGCCCACTTCTGTCTCCTCTTCCAGCCTCTCAGATCCGGGGAAATGAGATAGAACTGGGGTGGAGTCTCCCCGTCTTCCCCAGGGCCCCAGGACCTGCATCTGCTCCAAGGAAAACAAAGATGACCCCTGCAGTTCTCACATGAGTATCCCACCGTGGGGTTGATACATGCTATCATGTATGTACAATATCTCATTGAACCATTTTAAGCAAACTGTGCATAGTCCGTGGAAGTAGTATTATCCTCATTTTACAAATGAAAGAACTGGGTACCCAGAGGGAGTAAATGATTTGCCTAAAGAAGCACAGTTAGTACCCAAGTATTTTAAAACTCAATCTAGTATATGCCCTACTAATCAGAGCTTCCCAGAGAAAGGAAGTAAAGAATGTACTTACACTGGGTTTTTGTAATTTTTTAAGGGTGCATATTGTCTAGTTTAGCAATTTAGAACATCTCACTATTGAGAGCAAGTTAATACATTACAAGGCAAGGTCTTTGCCTTAGCCATGAAATGTGTCACAGTCATTTTTGTCTAGGAAAACAAACAGAAGCAGATCAGCAGTGTGTTTGTTATATGAGATGCTGGCCAAGTCCCAGCCTAGGGACACTGGCTTACCTACCAACAATACCTCCCTTTCAGGCAATGCCAGCTGTTTTATGAGAAGATTTCAGTTCTGGGGAAGCAAACTGCTCCAGTCAGCAGGATCTACAATAACTTCACCACTGTCATGTGGGGAATTACAGAACTTCTATTGGCTTCGATGCATCCCTGTTCTGACACCGTGTGAAACAGACTGGGACAGACTGTAAAGACAGGGACCTCACTCCTTGAGAATCAGAGTTCTGTCTTTTGAAAACAGTTCCCCAGAATAAAGACATTTAATATGTTCATCACCCTCAATTTTAGAAACAGAATGGACTCTAGAGCCGTTTTGACTGTTCATGTTTTTTCTGTTCTGTCCACGTTCCTACTTTTATCCCTTGCATTCTACTGTGGATTGATTTTGTTTCCTGGATAAACAACTTGCATTAATTCAAATATATTACTTTCATATATTTTATATATGTCCTCTTTCATTTTGTACTATTTTCTTAGTTCTTGGCTATTCCTTCTCTCATTTAACTTTTGACAAGTCATAATGAAATAAGTTTAGTTAGTTGTAGAGAGTATGAGTCATTTCGGAAACTGGAATGGTCTGGGAGCATCTTAAAATATTTAGATAGCCTTCAGAATGTGGACCACATTGTAAGACCCAGCTGGGAGTCAGTGCATCCAGTTCATCTCATTCACACAGTAAATCTTCTGGAGTTTCCTCACAGCTGCCACAGTGATATCAGGAATGGTGATTGGTTGACTAAAGTGCTGAGCAGTGACTTCTTTGCCCTACTTATACACTGCGTACTGTGATTTCCTTAACAGTACGCAAATACTGGAAATACAAAAGGAAGACACTATGGCCCACCAAACCACTGCCATTGTCTAGTTTATCATGAATTCTATCATTTCCTTCCTCTATAGGAAATGGGGAGTACATAAACATTATAAAACTTGCAGAAAAATATTAAAATACCCAGACACTTTTGCAGTAGCCAGCATTTTTAGTGGACATAAAAGGCATAAATAAAGGAATTTATCATCGCCCATCTCTGCCTCTCCAATAACTCCCTCTCTAGAAATCCTACTCTGAACCTAGTAACCAATTAATATGGCAAATTACTTGATCTGTTGGGCTGACTCAAGAAGTTAATTAGCTATCTTTCTTTAGACATTTTAGAAAATAAATTTTTAGCCCACTAATTTACTAGCAAATCAAGAAAGTAGGTATGGTTCATTAGCAGTTTAGGCTTAATGCCACTAAAAACAGTCTGATTCAAATGAACACATATTGGAGCAAACATACCTTTATTTCATCAGCATCTGCGTAAGTTTACACACAAGAGACAACAGTCATCTAAGGCAGGTGTCATTCTTTTATAGTGTAAATTCTACTATACCCTCAAAGTACCTCAAGGACCCAGATGCTAAAATCTTTCACTGATAAGATTCTATCCTCCTCTCTGTATTCTACATTTAAATTTGAGTAATTTCTCTTTCTAGGCTACCCCATAACTTCTATATCAGTTAAAAGATGTGTTAACATCTGAAACATTGAATTACCTCACTGGAGAACTGGCCTACCTGGTCCAACTGTTCTGCTTTTCTCCACATTCCCCAACAGCGTGTATTCTGTCTTTTCAACAAACAAGTTGAAGGGTATTTTAAAGCTCTCTTGCTTGGATTAAAACACAAGAGTATCTGCAAACATTGGTTTGGTTTGTAAGGCACATAGAAAGTAGCAAGAAAAGTGGTCCGACTGTCAATATAGTTTGCATGCTGGCTTGGTTTCAGGTATTCCACCTGAAAAATGTATACACACACATTCCCAGGAACTCTACCCAGCTCTTCTTTTATTATTTTAGCAACTCTTTCCTTGGAATATTACACACACACACACACACACACACACACACACACACACATACTGAGAAAAGTTCTTGGTTCCATGCAATTGCATAATGTGACTACGTTGGAATAGGTGCCAAAATAGTGATGTTTTTACCTGTAAACACCACTGGGACTGGTGAGAAGACACTGACCCACTCTCCTCCCAGGTCTTTCATGCCAAAATATACAAGGAAAGATGTAGCTCCCTGAGGGAGAAGGAGAGAAGCTGTTGATTCATTTTAAGTGAATATGTTTTAAAGTTATGAACTGGAGTCAAGTAAGAACATAAATATTTTTCAGGCACTAGTAAAATACTTAAAGATCTGATGGGGCTGTATACCTTTCTTTATTGTTATCATCATCATACCAATCAGTCATATTTATTGTATATAAAAATAGGAAACATAGAAAAGCACAGAAATCATTAAGATCCCCCACAATCCTGCCTTCTAGACATGTAAACATGCAGACTATGTATGTGTTTGTAGACACATATTTACATATCCACATATATGGATTCTGACACAAACATACAGAGCAATCTTTCTTAGCCAAATGATATTACAAATTATATTTTGTTGTACAAACTGACTTTTGTACTTAAAAATAAACCACAAAAATCTCACCATTTTAGTAAATAAACATCTACCACATCATTGTTAATGGAGGCGTAACATTCTTTAATGTGGTTGTATTATAAGTTACTTAACAAACACCCTATGGTCAACTGTCTTGAGTTTTTTCTAACTTCCATAATTGTAAACAATTCTACAATAAATATCTTTCTACATACATTGTGTGTGTGTGTGTGTGTGTGTGTGTGTGTGTGTCTGATTAAATTTTAGGGTGAATTCTCAGAATTGTGATTAATCCGTCAAACGTAATGTTTTATTTATTTAAGTTTTAAAGTAAGTAAAATTCCAAATTATTATGTAAAAAGAAAATACTGCCAATTCATACCTCACCATCATGTATAACCTCTTTTTCTCACAATCTCACCATCATTTAGAGATCATTTTCAAATAGATGAAAGATAGGTGTTTTCAATCTGATAGGTGACAATTTATATCTCTGTTACTCTTGATGTGTTTTACTTTATTAGTAAAGTTGTACGTTTTCTTTATGCTTATTGACCATTTGTATCTTT
Source organism: Lyroderma lyra (assembly GCA_004026885.1). NCBI lineage: Eukaryota > Metazoa > Chordata > Mammalia > Chiroptera > Megadermatidae > Lyroderma > Lyroderma lyra. Next base: position 269,461 of record PVJL010001339.1, on the reverse strand, counting down.
TAATTTCAAAACTGGCTTTGCTCTTTCATTCATTCATTTATTTATTTATTTTCCTCTTCCTAAGTGAATTGTAAAACCACTCTTATTATACAGGTTATTAAAACTTTGTCAAACAGATTGCCAACATTTTCCCAAGGTGTTCCAGATTTCAGATGTTCCTTAATTTGGGGAGGAGAATGGCACAGTGTCTGTCCACATAGCTAGCTGTCTTTGACTCATGCCTCAGACTACCATGATATATGAACTCAACATGTCTTTGATGCCCTTAAAAAATCTTCCCATGAAAAAATGTTAGTGAACAGAACTGGAGTTTTAATAGGAAAGATGAAGAACAGGTTTTGCAAAGCACACCTCACAGAAAAATCCCTTTTGGACATGTCTGTTCTTATTCATTATCAGCTATACCTGGGGCAGAACTGGGGAGTCATTTGTAAACAATCCAGTTCTTCTCCTTAACTTGCTTTCGCAAACTTGTCTGGGAGTTAGACAAACAAAGGACTCTCCAGTTACCAAAAATGTCCCTCCTTAGAAAAGAGTTTAGCAATCATTTCTAATTATTTCAAATATGCCCTTTGGGACATCATGTCTCCCTCCAGTATCTCTTCTGATCTTCTTCTGTTAAATCTCTGAGGAGTATGAACTTTCCTTCACCTAGTTGCTGCACATTTCATGTCAATTTTATATTTAAGTATCTTTTTTCTTTTGGTTCCTACTACAAATGGTAACTTCGCTCCACTATAGTATGTAGTTTTCTTTTGTATACAGGAAAACTATTGATCTGGATACTTTTTAAAAGAAAAAAACATGATTAACCCATTCTATGTAGCTATGAATGAATGGATACTTTATTATAAGGTGAAATCAACCTCCTTACTAATTTATTGCATTGTTTCTAATAATGCTTTTTACTTCTCTGTTTTTCTTAATATATTATCATCCTCTGCAAATAATAATTATGTCTCCTAAATATTTATACCTCTTATTTCTTCCTCATGTCCAATTACATTGGTAAGTACTTCTAAACTAGGGTACTAATAGTGATAACGGGGTTCTTTGTCTTTAGTGACAAAAAGTTCTAAAGCTTTCATAAAAATAATGCTGGCTTTGGTGTACACATATTGTGTAAACACACACACATATATATAAAATGTTAATGTCAAAGAAGTTTACAACTTTTCCTATTATACTGATGATTTGGGTTTTATATTAGTATATCTGCTTTTCTTTTTTTTCCTTTTTTTCTTTTTTTTTAAGTTAGAAGAGAATATTGGATTTGTCAAGGTGTTTTTGATACCAGTCCAGGATTCATCAAAGACCTCTTAGATACCAGTCCATTGATCCACACTAAATTTGAATTATCTCCTTTTTGAAACATTTAAATATGTGTAGACATGTTTATGGACTGTTAATTCTATTGCACTAATCTATAAGTCATTTCTAATTCCAATATCATACAAAATTTTTATTGAGTATTTTGACATACAATAATAGCTAGTGATGCAAATTTCTTGATTTCTTTAATTTTTAAGATTTTTCTTGGCTAATGTGACTCAACATTTTAATCATTATTTCTATTTCTATGATGTAGATAGTCAAAATTACTAAAATTGAAAAAAATAACTTGGGGTACTTTGATTTAAAGTTACCCAGATGCTTCTGATAAGCAGCCAGAATTGAGAACAAGAGATACACTCTTACTCCTTCATTTTGCTGATAAGGCAAACTTGAGAGGCGGACTTACTTGGGTAAGTGGGTAGGGGACGCAATGAGGATGGGGGACACAACCAAGATTCCCAGACATATAATGTAGTTCTCTTTCCCAAATCATACTGAGGAACAAATTATTTCTGTGAAGGTGAAGAGTTAAATCCTACAACGTCTAATGAAACTATGATTCATCACAGAAAAAATAATCTGGAAATCGACAGATTTGTAGGAAACTGTTTACTTTTAAGGTGACCACTTTAGGTAAGATGAGCTAAACTGAAAGTAAAGCACCCGCAGCTATGTGTGGCAGCATTTCAAAACAGGTGTAATGGGAAGTGGTATAAGGAAAAAAATAATCCAGTTGCCAGGTAAAGGCGGGATAAGTGCCGGAAACCATCTGGCTGAAGAAAGAGAACTAAGAACTAGTTAAGACAAGATGGTACACACACGAGATTTATTTCTAAATCAGACAAAGCTAGACTACATATCAACTCAATTTACTTGTACTTTCCTATTTGTATATAAATCTTATGCTGGTAATAAGCATGTATTTACAGTTTCCTTCAAGCCTTATCCCTCAGAAAGAAATAAAGGAGCACTCCGAGGTTCACAAGAAGAGAGAATGGAAATTACATTGGTGCAAGAGGTCGAATTTTTCTCTGATTTATCTTGTAAATTTAGAACTTTTAAAATTTTAGGTCAAGTACAACAATGAGAAAGGTCAATGGAGAAGGTCAATTAGTATTTATTGGCAGAAAAACAAGGGACAAAGGAGGAATTTGTCATTGTTTGGTTTCCCCACAACAACTCCAATCTCTTCACCCTTCCTCTAAGTCAGCTCTGTTTCCAGGAAATAGTCTCATCCAAGATAAAAATGGTAGGCCTTATTATTTGACTTTTATTTTCATACAGTAATCATTTAATACTATTTCTCAACCTTTTTAAACATAAGGATTACTCTTTCAGTATATAGTCAACCTATCCCAGTTTGTGACCCTGATCATGTAGCAAGTAATATAATTTTCTAACTCCACAACTTTCAGAGTATGTGTCTTAGCTTCCTGCTTTCATACACACACTTACATATAAATTTCCATTTTTCATTTCAAATTCAATTTTGTGCCTTAGGATACATGATAAAAGGCCCAAATTACTATTACTAAGGAAACTCTTTAAAAATGTGGCTCTAGTCCAGTGAGGATAGCAAGGGCAAAAATGCCATGGAGTTCTTACCATGTATTCAAAACTGGTGTTAACCTTGATATTTAGGTAAAACAAGTAGAAAAATAGAACAGTATAAAGTAAGGACTGTTATTAGCAAACAGATTACATAGATCACAGATAAGCTGTAACTTTTATGTTCACCACATTAAAGTAACTTCTAGTTCTTCCAGAGGCTGATTTGTCGATGTGTGGGGTGTGAAGACCCTTCCCATTTCTACTTGCTTCCAGTTACTCCTTCGTGAGACAAACAAGAGTGATCTAGAAAGGGAGAGGAAGTAAATCTTCAACCCTTCTCAATGGTTTCTTTTAGTAGCTTTGGTAGATACTGCCGCAATTTGGATGAAAAATAATTAATGACTTGAGACTTAAAAATTACCTGGAGTTATTATTCACCCAGAATAATAATTTAGATATTATGTTCATCATGGAAAATTGTGAGTTGCCTGAAATATTCAAATCACTGTATTTTATGTTATTGTCCCGGATGTTTCACAAACTTACATCTCAAAGTTACAATTCCATTTTAGAGCCAATTTAAATGTCATCTAAATAGAAATACACCCCAACCAAATGTGACTTATATCTCAATGGTAAGCCCATGAGAAAATGAAAGTATAAAAGACTTTCTGGCTCTCTGACATCCATTTGCTTGCCTATCTCTGTCATCCATTTTTGTTTTCAAAAGTTCAAATGGTTCCAGTTTCAAAATCTGACTCAGTGTTAGGACATCAGCCTTTGTACCATAATCCATAATTCTTCCACCTTTTCCTAACAGAATCCATGCATAGCTCTTGGATATTGGATTGTTTTAAAAGAAATTTGGAGTGATAAAGCATTTTTTAAAAAAATGCTTGGGAGTTCCCTGGTGGTGTAGTGGCTTAAGGCTTCGTTGCTGGCATCAGCACTGTGGCCTAGGTTCGATTCCCAGCCAGGGAACTACCCACATACAAAAAATAAAAATAAAATAAAAATAAAAAAATGTTTAACTCAGATTTTGAATAGAAAAACAATTATAAGAGTAAAACAAATTTATTATAAAAATTCAAAAATATCAAAAATACATTGCTAACAAAGTGCAAGTTCACCACCAATCCCAATTCCCATAAGCAGTTTAGCTTCTATCTTTGCTTAGCCTTTTTAGGCCTTAGTACCCTTGTCTATAATAATAGATAATAATGATGCTTTCCTCACAGAGGTGTTACAAGGATTAAATGAGTGATTGCCAACTCCTTGGAGGCAGGGTTTTTGTCTACTTCAGGGTTTTTCAACCCCTGTACTATTGACTTTTTAGGATGAATAATTCTTTGTTGTTAGAGCTGTCTTGTAAATTGTAGGATGTGTAGCAGCACCCCTGGCTCCTACCTACTAGATGTCAATAGTAACCTTCCTACCTCTATAAAACACCCCTGTGACAACAAAACAATGTTTCAATAGATGGTCAAATGTCCCATGGGGGGGTCAAATTAACCCAGGTTGAAAAACCACTGGTTTCATTTACTGCTGAATGTCTATCACTTAGCACAACTTGTAATAAATACTTGTTGAACTGAATGAATGAAATGATACAGGTGAAGCTCCTTGAACAGTGCATGCACATAGGAAGCCCTCGGGAGGTGTTAACAGTGATAGTTGTCTTCTATACTGTTATCCTATAAGACTATACCATATATAACAATTTCTAAATAAATGGGATCATACTGTGTGCACTTCATATCAATTTGAAATTTTTCACTAAGAATATATCTTGGGCATCTTTTCATGTGATTGCACATATTTGTAGCTCTTTCTCAATCACTTTCAAAGGAATCATAATATTCTATTGTATGGGATATGTCCTATCATATCAATTAATTTATTCAATTCACTATTGATAAATATTTAGGTTAATTCCAACTTATTGTTATAATAATTAATGCTACAAAAAACTCATTTTCCATAAAAACTTTTTGCAAAGTAATGACAGAATCAAAGTTATACAGTACATCATGTCATAATTTAAAAAGGTATTCTGTATTTAGAGTTCTCCAGAGAAACGGAAACCAATAGATGACAGGTACACAGATACATATGTACATACATACATACATACATACATACATATTATTCATTTTAAGGACTTGGCTCACATGACAATAGAGACTGGCAAGCCCAAAATTGCAGACTAGAGACTCAGAGAAGAGCCAATGCTGCAGTTCAAGTCTCAAGGTCATCTGCTGCTTCTTGCATAGAGGAGGTTAGTGTTTAGTTCTACTCAGGCCGTCATCTCATTGGGCAAGACCCAGCCATATTATGCTTTACTCAAGGTCTAATAACTTAAATGTTAATTCATCCCTGAACACCCTGACAGAAATATCCAAAATAATGTTTGACCACATGTCTGAGCACCATGGTCCAGCCAATTGGACTCATAGAATTAATGATGAACAGGTTCCTTGTCAACTGGAGAGAATGTCATCACTGGGAACGCATAAGCAGAGGCTGTCCAACTGCCTAGGAGGACAACTGTAGACATGAACCGTGTGCTGCCTGGGAAGCTGGACTAGACGTCCTGTGTGTTCATTTGGCGTTCTGACTCTGGACTGTGGCGCTGCCTCCTGGGAAGAGAGATGCATGCCTTTCTCCATTCCCATAATCGTGGCTGTAGACTAGTGGATTCCTGTTGTTTATGTGCCTACTGTTTAGAATTGTTCTGTCTTCTTGAGCCTGTCAGGCAGTCAAGTGCCACTTCTTAATGTTATTGCTGTGTCTGCTGCGAGCAGCTAGTAATGGATGTGAAAGCCCTTTGTATAATTGTTAATGCCAAGGAAATGTGCACTAGGGCACTCTGGCCTCCTGTGGGCTCGATAAACCCAGATAACTGAGCCTACTGTGATTATGTCTAAAATTAAAGTAAATAAAAAATGAATGAAGGCCAGCGTGGGGTTTCTGTTGTTGTTGTTGTAGTTGTTTTGTTTTATGACTGAAAAGTACTGACTGACTTAATAATCCATAAATCTTGTAACATATATTTATACATAGAGATTTGAGGGTTTATTCAAGTTTCCCCCTGGGTTCTAAAGATGTGAGACGACTAGGTGTGGGAGTTTGGCCTTGATGCGGTCTTGTCCTAAACTGCCTCTCATTTCTTCCTACATTATCTATGGAACAAGGCACCAAATATATAAATAAATGTCATAAGTGAGCATACAAATAATGATTCTCCAGTCTCAATAAGTACTTCTCTACTCATAAGTTGAAGAATATAGTGTTTCTGCTTTGCTGCTTAGTAGTATGTTCCTTTACTTTTAAAATTAGGTGCATGTTTATGAAATAAGGTTAGGAATTTAGGAAAGTAAAGAAATCTGCTGTTTAAAAATGTACCACTATTTATTTTTAGCTACCACTTTATAGCACCTAGGTATTAAAATGCACAATGATTAGCAGCTAAGTGTATTCCATAACCTGCCACATTCTCTCACTTCAAGAAGGCCATCATTAACCTTCCCATTAATTCTATATATTTTGGATCTTCCTAAATCAATACCTACTCTAAATTACTATTCAGATTAAACCTTAGTTTTACATCTGCATCCTCTCTGTTCTAGTCTGAAAAGCATGGGGGCTTTTCTGTCTAGTCCATATTTCTGCCTCACTCCAGAATCTGGCTCGAAGCCTGGACTTTCTCAAGTCCAATTTCTGGCAATCAAATCCTCTATCAAACAGCGCTATCACATGTCTGTGCATTAAAAATAGCTAATATGACTCACAAACACTACTTACTCACACGAACTAAGGGAGCATTCTTGTGCCCCAGAGATGGGAAAGTGGAGGAGGAGGAGGGCAAGGTGGGATGAAGGAAAGCACCAACATTCAGAAATAATTTTCTAAATTTCATATTGATGTTGAATGTATCCCTCACATTTCCTTCGGGAAACTTATCTGCAAGCGATTTTATATGAAATTCTTCTTTTTTAACTTATTTCCTGAGGAGGCACATTTTCTTAAGTTTTTGGTAGGGCCAATACAGCACTGTGGTGTTTATTCAAAGGTCTAATATATAATAATGACCCTAATTTCAAAAATGGCTTCAATCAGTCTTCTGCCTTAGAATTCTGAGATTAGCCTCTTAATTCACTCACTGCTTCATTTAGGAATCATCAGTCAATATCTTCTGTGTTGTTTAAGGCTGCCATGTTCCCCCAAATGCATTATATTTTTTGGAGTTCAGCTCATCTGCATTTCCTGCAGTTGCATATTTACCAAAGGAGATTTAAAAAAAAAAAAAATGTATCACATAGTCACCTAGCATGGGCCCTCTGGGAGTGATTAATAAACATTTTTCAAAACGAGTATATAATCGTGCATTCCCTGTGTTATTCATTAATACTTTCTGGTTATTCGTTAATGAATAGCTTGGGCTTGTGTTTTTCCTGGCTTTCTCAATGCCCATGGACTCTCTATCCCTGACATGAAAGAACACTTAGTAATCGGTGTAAGTACAAAATAGGCAGAAATGTGAAACCAACTATGTGTGAGGCAATGAAAATGCTGGCTCTCATATAAAGTTTCTGTCTTGTAAAATGTTGATAACTCTTATCAACCGGTAGAATAAAGTCCACTCCTGCACCTCACACAGCCGATGACGTGATCTTTATAAAAGACAGAAAGTAAAAAAAAAAAAAAAAAGTAAAGTTTGATTATTGTGACCATTCCTTTTTTTTTTTTAATCAAGCAATAACAATGGGAAAATTGCTTCTCTTTTATACAAAACAGGCCAGGAAGGTTATAAAGTTTAACCATGAGAGGTTTATTTATCATCATTTGTGAAACTGCTCTTTCAGTCAGAAAACTTCTTTCCTAATAGTAACTGACCTTTGTCATAATTCCTTTCACCCCTGTCAAACATTTCTGAGACTTGACAGAACGACTTACATTAGCTGGATAAAAAACACCTTGTGATTCAACGGTAGAAGTAATTCTTCCAGAAGGGGAATTTATATGACAGCACCTTTTAACATCCATTAAGCAGATTTTTATATTGGGCCAACTTGTAATGTGTATTAATGTCAGCTTGTAAGAGGAAACAACAGTCAGCATTTTCACTAGTTTATAATAAGAACTCCCTATTTCAAATGACCTTCATTCAATAGCTAGCCTGTGTTGAATGCTGGAAGGAGGTGATACGAAGATGAACAAGACATTCTCTGTGCTCTCTTTATTCATACACTGCCTGGTGCCTGAGACCCACGTCTACTCAAAAGGCAAACTAACAAGGGCTGTAACTCTGGATTAAATGGAGAGCTTTGAGAATATGAGAAGATTAATTCCAACTGGGTTATTTGCAAGTGTGTATAGAGACCATGTGGGGATGTCAGAGGAATGGAAAAACAAGGAGATTAAGGAATGAAGAGAGACTTGAGAAATTTAAGAATGGACGTCCGGTTGAGGAATTCAGACTTAATCCATGTAAATCCTGGGACTTGGGAGTAATATTCCCCGATCTGTGTTTCCTTAGCATGGTCTTATGCATTCCCCGCTTCACACAGAGTACAATCTAAAATGTATTAGTTAAAGTCTATAAAAATCTCCCCCAAGCTACCTTCTGCTCCCAGCTGAGTGCTCCACTCCCACCCAGCAGACTTCTGCCCTGACCTCCCATCAGGTCGTGAACTCCATCACCTCTAGTGTTACCCTCAAACTCTCCCACAGGCCTGGACTCCTTCCCCGTTCTTCTCCAGCTATCCACTTTATACACTCAGCATGTATGTAAATTAATACCCTCGTATATATGTCTGTCTGTATGAATTACTTTCCTTTAACTGAGGATCTGACATCTTAAGGAGTATGTGCCATACAAACTTATACCAGTTCAGGTCACCACTAATCAGGGAGGTTAAAACCTAAATCCTGTCCATCCTTTGAGAGAACTTCTCCAGACCAGCCTGGCTCATGTAATCCAATGCTCAAAAATGTCAGCACCTACATGTGTATAATGTGCATCCTTATTTTTCCCTCATCAATTGGAGCAAAGAAGTGAGCGTCATACTTGGCAAAATACTATATTGTGAATTTAATTTACTATCATAATTGAACATGACCCAAGAAATGTTTTGTCATGTTAATTGTGTACTGTTTAAGTATTAATAATAGCATGAACTAATTGCTATTAAATTTTGAGTATATGACTACTCAATTTCAAAACATATATTAATGCTCTTTATTAAAATACTTAAAATTATCTGGATACTTAAAAATAAAATTTCTGTTTTCTGCCTTATTTTTAAAATTAACCCACTTAGTTCAGCATTTTCAAAACTGAAGTTCTTTTATGGCCAATGAATAATTTCCAATGTTTCAAAATCAATTTAACTACATAATAAAAGCATCTGGTTTCTTTGCACCCCCCCCAAAAATGTCAGTACCAATTACATAAACAATCTAAACTGTTTCCTACAGGTCTCCTTTTTTTTAATGTTATTTGAAATATTTATTATTGTTTAGTTTTTCACTAGTTAAGTAACTTAAAGCTCCTTCAGAATCGGGATCCCATTTTATCTTTGTTTCTCTAGTAGCACTAATTAATATGTTTTCCATACATAGGTGATCAACAATTGATCAAAAGAAGTTTATAAAATATATTACATATAGTGTGTATACTCATATATATAAATATAAGTTAGCATAATGGGCCAGTGTTAAAATGCAGTGCATATATCTGCACATTTTTAAATTTCATGAACCTATAATAATTTTTTAAATTAATGCATATATGTGTGTATATGACAAGTTTATTTTCCTAATTAAGATTGCTTCAGAAATCTGTTATTACATAAATTATACCACCATAAAGTTAAGTGAAAAATCTGTTAATCTGTTATCAGTTCCATAAAGCTGAAAAAAAGTCTTTTCATGAAAGTAAAACATTATCTTAGAGTAATAAATGAGATTTTGAATAAACATGAAAAATCACTACAGCATCCGAATTATTTTTATTTTGCCATTGAAATCATTTAAGTTAACTACAGAAATTTGGAAATAAGAGAGTAAAATCTTGAAAGAAAGCATCATAATATCATTGGTTAAGTGATTATTTTAATTAATCCTTGCAAGAATCCTGTGGAATAGGTCTCAATAGCTCCAGGCAGACTCAGAGAAATGAAGTAACTTGCCCGAGCAAGGTCCCAAAACACAGGAATGCAAACCTAGGTATTTGTGACACTTAAGTCCTTGTTCTCCCCACTATGTCTGCTGGCCGTACTCCTAGCAGGGGAGTATGGAGAAACTTCAAGGACGTGGTGGTATCTTGAGTTGGGCTCCCAGGGAACAATAGGCTTCTGTGTGCAGAGACTAAGGGTACAATATCCCATACAGTGTGAGGAACATCAGGCTAAGGCCTGACGCAGTAGTATGGTGCGTGCTGTGGTGAGCATACCAGATGCCCTCACCCGACTGAGACATTCATTCTCCCAACAGCGGGTGGGTTGGCAGGTGATGGCTCAATGGGATTTGCTCTCAAAAAAGGGCAGCCCACATAGACAACTATTCGATGCTAGATAGAGCGTGGACATATGAGATCTAACCCCCTGTCCTCAGATGGGGCAACTCTGAGGGTCACCAAACTCCACACTCTTTGTTACGACTGCATCTTCTCCATCTTCTACCCCACCCTATTTCCTTCAGTCCTCCATGAACTTTCTACAGATAAGTTTCCATCTAAGAGTCTATTTCCCAGGAAAGTAGAGACTATAACAATGAAAAAAAGAAAACATAAAACAAAAAACAAACAAGCAAAAAAAAACTCCAACCCAAGACAGTAAGGTACATAATGATGATAAGAGAGTAATAAAATTCTGTTTGGAGAAAAACTTGAATTCTGTGCTAAGAAATGGGGACTTTATCCAGCAGAACAGTGATTTCCAAAGTGAAGTGGATGAAAGGGTACTCAGAGTACAGGAAGGAAACATTGTTCATTCATAGTTTTATAAATGTCTACTTTTCTGTTTTATAACAGAGATAATGCATTAATAAAGTAGAATATACATGCACACAGAGATACATCAGTGTATGTTTTAAGTTTTTTAAAACTAATAAATGTGAGCAATCAAAAATTCAGACACTGAGAAAATCAATCATGTCTTATTTTTGGAGAAGAAAGGTATATGCTCATGGTATAAATTAGAATAGTGGTTCTTAGCCTTCAACCCAGCAGAATTTCCTGGAAACTACTGAAAAATATTGATGACAGGGTCCCATCCCAAACCAATTATTATTATTATATATCAACTCTCTGAGGTGGAAACCAACATCGATATTTTCTTTTCCCTTAATGGTTTTAATATGTTGGGGTTAAGAACCACAGAATTAGAGTTACAATCAAGTTTGTTCTGTATTGGCTAATGAAACATAATTATTCATTTCACCTATTAAAAGATCCTGAAAAGTAAACATGTCGTTACAAAGGAATGAAAGCTAAAGATTTAAAAAGGACTTTTACATTGAATATAAATTCTGTATGGGAAATAAACATGGTTATTCACCCCACTTTTTGTTTTTACTTCCTTATAAAGCCTAGCACTCATGTGACCCTCCCACTCTCCCTCCAGGAAATGAGTAACTCACCTATTAAGAGACCTTTCACAGCAGTTACTTTCTTATCTGCTAGAATTAGAGTGAATTCTCTCAGCCTCTCAGTTTGTTTTCCCAAGTTTACACAATAATAAAATACACACAATGACCCTCTTACGCTTCTTTTACCAGCTGATTATTTAGTATAGATTAGCTTTGAAATGCAAATAGCCCTATCAAATAGCAATCCACTTGCCTTTCCCTGGGCTGCGGCTATATTAGAATGAAAGTCAAAACCATTTCATGCAAAGAGAACATAGTCCATTCAAAAGCCCCTATGAAATCTCCAATATTTTCAGGATTATATTCAGGATATGAAATTCTTTATATTGACTAACAGATTCTCTTTTCTGCTAAATTTATGAACCTTTTGCTGACTACTAGCTGAGCTTTCAAAGCAGACATAAAACTTTCAGCATTTGTGTTTCTATCAAAACATGATAGATATCAGTATGAGAAAGAATTTCTATAGGACAATTTTATCTAGTCTATTACAACAGGATCACCATATTGTTTGTCTTAAACAGTGTAACAACTTTAGAGCTGTAGAATACCTTTGAGATTACCTAATTCACCCTCTTCAATTTACAGATAAGCACCGAGGTCTAGCGTGCTTTTCTTACTAGGTCAGCATTTGGGCTGGAGGAAAACAGGGCTGGGTGGTTGAACGGTAAATTCCTGGTGGGGTGGAAACTGAGCTGACATTGGCAGGCAGGTGTCAAACCAGCTGGAGTCCAGGGCCTGAAATTCAAGGCTTGAAAGGAAGAGTTAGCAGCTGAGCAGGCCCTACAACAGGATATTAAGACTAGGACAGATTTCTCAAAGCAGCAGGAGGGAACGGGGCTGCTGCCAGGCACCCGGCCCCAGGCAACCCCAATAAAAAACTAGGAGCTCCGGGGTAGTTCCTGGCCCACCCAGGGCCAGGTGCTCTGATCAAACTGGGCATTCCTTTCAGAGTTCGATGCAGAGAAGCCGGATTAAAATCTCAGATAGTTTGGAAATGACACAGACCTGGGACAAAAATGCAATGCCTTCCACAAATTATGGAAGTACCATTCTGTTCTCTTTTTCCCTAAAAGTTTCTCACAACCTCAAGTAAAAATGCTAGTTCTGTTGAACAAACTAAAAAAGAGTCTGAAGGCTTTGCTAGAAATAAATAATAAAAATTTATTCAAAGTTCTTAGGGTTTGCATACCTGAAACATAGCTAGGCAATACCCAGAGTGTTCCAAAGAACAAAGAAATGCTGAGGGTTTTTACAGTAAAAAGAAAGAGACTGCTTGCCACACAAGAGCCAGTAAGTTAAGTAACAAGGAGTTGGGGCAAGAAAAACGTGTTTATTCAGAATACCAGTAAGCCAAGAAGATGGCAGAATAGTGTCCTAAAGAAAGATCTTGAGAAAGTACACAATTCAGGCTTCTTTTATGTCAAGAGAAAGGGGGAAGTGGGAGGGGGTTAAGGTTAGGAGGTGAGCTGGATGTAGGAAGAGGGTGGGGGGTGTGAATCTTCCTTGCTTTTGGTCACCAAATTCCAGTGGCTGTGGTCCTCGTCATAATGTTTCTATAAAGCTTTTGATAAACAATCATTATTTTGTGCATAGCTCTCTTATCTCCTTGGGGAGGTCGTTTGAGCATGTTGGCTGTTTCAGTAATTCCTAAGCTACAGGTGAAATACTTTTAATGATGAACATATCTATGTGCAGGACTAAGCAGAATTTGCTAACCCACACATCAGGCTAGAGCAGCAGTTCTCAACCTGTGGGTCACGACCCCTTTGGGGGTCGAACGACCCTTTCACAGGGGTCGCCTAAGACCATCGGAAAACACATATCAGATATTTACATGACGATTCATAACAGTAGCAACATGACAGTTAAATTGAAGTAGCAACAAAAATAATTTTCTGGGGGTCACCACAACATGCGGAGCTGGATTAAAGGGTCGTGGCCTTAGGAATGTTGAGAACCACTGGGCTAGAGGAAGAGGAATCAGGAAGGCGGCTTGTCTTATTCGACTACAAAAGTACTGTTGGTTAAGAAACATCCAATGGGAGTTCCCTGGTGGTGTAGTGCCTAGGCTTCAGCACTCTCAACGCTGTGGCCTGGGTTCGATTCCCAGCCAGAGAATTACACCCCCCCCCAAAAAAAACCCCCCATAAAAACAAAGAACATTCAAACTTGTAGGTAGTTTTTATGAGTTTATTGGAGCCAAACTGATGACACATGCCAGGGAGCAGGATCTCAAATGCTCCCAAGAAGAACAGTTTTGCAGTGTCTTTTGTGCATTTGAAATTAAGGAGGAAACCTAAGGAAGATTACATGAAGGTGAGAGAAAGCAAGGTGGGGATTGAATTACAAGCTAGTTGAGATTATGTGCTCCCAAGCTTTAGAAGGAGGAGTCTGAAAGGGGGCATTGCAATGCTGTGTTATCCTAGATGCACAAAAACAACGGACAGGGCTTGTTTAAGGCAAAGATAAACATTTTATTAAAAAAGTTGTATGCCCAGGCCCTGAATACCCACCATGACCTGCCCAGTTAGGAATTTATCAGATCACCCTGGGAAATAATTACTTTCTATAGAACCCCATTTTCATCAATAGTACATTCTTGAGAAGAATCAGTCCCCCATTCTTAGCCTCCGGATTGGTCTGAAATGGTAATCCTCTAGATCAGCAGTAGTCTGGATAATGGATGTCAGGTGGTCTCGATACATGAACATTCTTTCTTGAGCCCTTCAGGGAGGTTTACAGTATCTCCAGGCATTGACACAGGACTAGAAAGTTCAAAAGTTTAAGTTCCCAGGCTAGTTAAAACAAGAATAGAATCGTTTCCTCATACCTACATCAACCTGCTTGATGTTAGTAAATTAGTAGTTTAACAATAGTGACTCCATTTTATTTCTTCACTCTATTTCTACTGCTAATGCTACTTCCCCAAATTAAAAAATTAACCTTTAAAAATAAATAAATACATAATGTAGAAAGAGAACTCTTTAAGTGTTTAAAACATGCAAAAGAAAGGGGTATGGGAAGCTTTTGGAATTGTTACTGGGTGTCATTAATTGCCATTTTATAGCTGAGGAAATTAAGGATTAGAAAGGTTAAGTGTCTTCCCAGGGTCACACAATTTGGAATAACAAGGTCTAGACTAGAATCTACGTCAATCAAACTCCAAATTCTCGTTGTTAACAATTTGCTCTTCATGTACAAATGTGTTTCTTGCTGTGGGCTATGTAATAGTTACAAATAATGGGGTAGGGATGCAAGTAGAGCAATGGCATTGAGTAATGCCCCAAATAACCAAAGTAAATTGTTTCTAGATAGTGGGAGAGGCCTCATAAAACCCTTTACCTGGAACTTCCCTCCAAAAGCAGGCCATCACTAAAACCCTCCCACCAGAGCAGTGGAAATAAAAAAGAAGGCCATTTTGCAAAGTGTAAAAGGAGAATGACACAACATACTCAGAGCTGACTGTAGCAAATACCTAGAACAATTAGCATGATGTAGATGAAAAGTCTGAGTGTTGTAGCCAGAGACTGACAATTTTACATTGTTTCTATACTTAGCCCCATACCAAGAAGTTCCCAGCCTGGCATTAGTATTAATATGCATGGCACATCCTAGGATAAAAACTGGTATGAGCGTTTCAAAAGAATCAGCAGGTGAATCAGAGCCAGAACTATCAAGAGAATAAGTTAGAGCTGTTTCTCTTACTTCCAGCTACAGGTTTTTCTAACACCCTACTGAGAAGGTGTTGAGAATCAACAGCTTTGTCAATGTAATGTTCAAACTTGCAGAGAATTTTTGTAAGAGTTTATTTGAGTGAAACTGAAGACAATTGCCAGAAAGCAAGATCTCAAATGCTTAGGAGAGTGACAGTTACAGTATCTTTTATGCATTCGGAATTTAGGAGAGAAGTAAGGAAGATTACAGGAAGGTGGGAGAAAGCAAGCCAAGGAATGGATTACAGGATGGTTACGATTTTGTGCTCCCTTGAGGGTAGGTGCACATCAGAGGGGTATGAAAAAGAGGATTACTCTGGTATTCAAATGTGTGTTTACCTATTGTAGATACATGAGAACAACGGACAGGTCTTGTTTATGGCAAAGATAAACCTTTCCCTAAAAATGTTGTATGCCTGGGGTGTAACTACCCACCATGACCTGTCCAGTTAGGAATGTATGATCAGATCACCCTCTGAGGTTACTTTGCATAGAACCTGTTTTTTGTCCACACCTCTGTGGTCATGTACGGTTTATACACCTTGGTTCTCACGTGTATGAGGAGCTGTATATGAATCCGGGTATGCCAAGCCTATTAAACAATAGGCAAAAGCAGACACAAATTTGTATTTCCCCAGTTCTACTCCTTTTATCCTTTGAAAACTCCAGTTTTCTCATATTCCTCCAGAATTGTTCTAGGAGGAACTAGAGACTATTTTCCATAAGCAAATGGGTCCATTCTTGCGAACCATTAGCTAGGACTCTGGTCACTTCCAATCTGCTAAGGAGCGACTGTGAGCCAATGTTTGCTGAAGGTGCTGCCACTGCTGTTGAACATTCAGAGGCGTGCCACTTGGGGGACAATGTCTGATGCAGAAGGCAACGCCTCCTTTGTCTGATCTCTGACGTCAGATGGCTTGGGTTCAAGTTCCAACTTAGCCATTCACTAAGTATATTAACACTGACATACATGTGTGTATTTGTAAGACGGGAATTTTAATAGCACTTACCTGATAGAATTGTGCTAATGATTACATAAAAAGGCATAGAATGCACTTAGTTAACATTTATTGAATGCATATTACACACTGTCTTAATCCATTCGGTTTGCTATAGCTGAATACCATCGACCCGGAAGCTTATAAACAACACAAATGTATTTCTCACAATCTTGAGGCTGGAAAGTTCAAGATCAAGGTGCTGGCGATTCAGTGTCTGGTGCGAGCCACCTTCTCACTGTATCCTCAAATGATGGAAGGAGGGGGAGCGCTCACAGTGGAAGTCAAGATTTCAATACAGGAATTTTGAAGGGACACAAGCATTCCGTTTTACAGCATGAGCTAAGCAATTTACTAATATTGCTATTAATATTATTGGTAAGTAGCAAGGGGAAGATGCCATTCTCCTTTTTCCAAGCAATAACCAGCTCTGCCCAGTTTTAACTTCGCCTGTGGTTACAGCCCCCCATTTTAGGAGCTATAAGGGGCTAGAACAACATGAATGGCAGATACCGTGATGCACTTGGAGACAGTCTTCTGCACATGCTCAGGTGTGATTCACTCCTGGGAGAACCAAATACCCAGGAGATTTAATAAACCATACCTAGTTTATTAATTACATAATTCCAGTATAAATAATAATTGTTTCTTTTTAAAGTGTCAAGTCAAAATGATCAGATAAAAAAACAGAAAAATACCATTTTCTGGGACTTGCAGGCATTGTTAAGAAGGGCATCGAAACCTGATAAACTTTAAAATCTGAGTTGCCCAAGCTCAAAAGACAAAGGTAGAGTGAGGTATTTTTTACAGAATGGTGCCTGGTAGGTCATATCTAACCTACATTGAGAGTTCCATGAATTCCTCCTGGGAATTTGTCCTATTGGCATGCTTTCGTATATATAAATATACGAACAAGGATGCTTATTGCAGCTGTGTTGATATATGCACAAAAGGAAATAAATATTTATCTGCAAAAAAAGAGGGTAGCTAAGTCACGGCACCTTTTAAAACAATTCAATTAAATTTTTGTTCTGATATGAAAGGATTTCCAATATCCTTAAATTAAAAAAGTATCTTTAGTATATCCCCATTCATGTGTGTGTGTGTGTGTGTGAAAGTTTTAAAAGATAAATATATATTTGAGTTTATATATGTAAAACAATTCTGGAAATATATACTAGAAATTACTGAAGGGGTGGTTAGTGGCAATAGCTGTTTCGGATGTTTTCTTTGAACACCTTGCTAACTTTGATTTCCATAAAATGGTGAATGGACAAAAGGCAAATCAATTGGGAATCAAAATGATAGCCCAAGCCCCTCCCTTCTGATAGTTTACTTATTTTAAACAATATTTGATATGGCAAAATTTCAGCGAAAGAACTTGGATAATGTTCAGGAGTTTGTTGGAAGAAAGATTAATGATTATAATATAATTTTAGGGGAAAAAGGAGACTGTACCTTAATGGTAATCTCCTTGTACTAAACTTGTACTCTGGTTATCTTTTCCGGATTCTTACTGACATCTCAGAATTGGTACGGTCACATAGTTATTTAAGTATTACCCATTCCCTCTTCAAGTGCACAAGAGCTCAGGAAAAAAAAATCACTTACTTGTGGTACCTCAGACCTGGGAGAATTGAAAGTTGCAATTGAGTCTTATTTCTTTATTCTGTCACTTTTGGTAGTCTGCCCAAATCATCCTGGGAGACACTTAGGGCCACATATTATTAAAAAAAACAGAACAGAACAAAATCTCATAATTGTTTTATACTATAAAATGGCTTAATGAAAATATGAATTGAATAACTTTCAAATAAAATGATCAAATAACAGACTGATATTTTGAAGAGAGGAATATTTCAATCTAAAAGAAAAAGTGAGGACCAAAGCAATATTAATACACAACTAATGAATTGATAGTAAATAGTAAAGAATGTGATAAATGCAGGTAAAAACTATGAAAGGAGAATGAAAAAACCCAAAGATTGGAGCAATTGGAAAGGAAGTAACACATATGGAAGATAAAAATAATCTAAGTATAACTGATGTTCTTGAAGAAGAGAACCAAAAAACGTAAGAAAACTTTTATTCAAAGATATAATTCAAGAAATATCCCTAAAATGAAACAAAAACTGACTCTTCAGAATAAAATATCACCCTCAAGAAAATTTAATATAGAACATTCAACTCACAGACAAAGTAATCTTCAAAAATACTGACTTTTTTTCAGGCATCAGGCTTTATAGGTTATACTAGTACCAAGGGAAAAAATTTAGGTTGGCTTCTGACATCTCCATGCAATACTCAACACCCAAAGGAAAAGAGCAGTAGCAGCCGGTCTCTAAGATGAACTGCAAAGATTCCTGCCTCTTGGTATTCCCACTCTTGTGGCGTCCCCATTCTCATTTTAACAAGGTTGATCTGTGTGACCAATCGAATCCTGCAGAGGTGATGGTACATCACTTCCAAGGTGAGGTATAAAAGCCACTGCACCTCCTGTGCTGATTGCATTCCTGCTCTCTGAATCATTCTAGGGTAAGCCAGCTGCTATGGGCCAAGGCACTGAGATACTGAAGTCTTTTGCCATCAGGTGGGGAGAAACGGTTTCTCAACAATCACATGAGTGAGCCATCATGGAAGTAGAGCTTACAGGCCCTGTCAACCCCACAGATGACTGCCGCCCTAGCTCACAGCTTGAATGGGTTATCCTGAGATATCCTGAGCCAGAACCCTACAGCTAAGCCACTCCCAGATTCCTGACCCTCAGAAACTGTGTAGGATAACAAAGCTTTTGTTGTAAGTGGCTAAAATTTCAAGTAATTTGCTATGCAGCAATACATAATTAAAACAACCCTCAAAAAGGGAAATAATATGGGACCCAAGAAAAATATACAGCATAACCCAAGAATAATTATTCAGACATTATTCAAG
This sequence comes from Lyroderma lyra, assembly GCA_004026885.1. NCBI lineage: Eukaryota > Metazoa > Chordata > Mammalia > Chiroptera > Megadermatidae > Lyroderma > Lyroderma lyra. The sequence goes on along the minus strand of PVJL010001339.1, from coordinate 250,278 downwards.
AATAAATATTACAAGTAGATATTTTCATAAGTTAAAAACGTTAGGCAATGCAACATCCTTTAAAAGAACTACTTGTTCAGAGAAAAAGATTAACCAATTAAGAGAGTAAAGTAAAGACTTCAGGAGTAGAGAAATTATAGTAGAAAAATCTAAGTGAGTATTGTCTCTGTTAAAATTGAGAAATGACACTAAGTTACCATGGAAATTTTGCAACAGACTGGAAAACAAATGTTAAAAATCATACAATGTATAAACAACAAAAACAACAATAATAATGTAAATAACAAACAACATTGGGAGGAATTACAAGAGTGTTAAGGTCCTAGATTTTAGCAAGATGTTAATTACTATCAGCTAAGATATAAAGATTTTATTAAAAAATAAACAAGACTCAATTCTCTGTATTTTTCATAAATTCTTTGTTAACATAAGAAGAATCTTTTAGAAAACACTACCTCTTGTAGTAAAGAACTATGTCCGGGTTTTAAATTTCAACAATTCCTTTAATTTCTTGTTTCTTTTCTTATATTATATATTTAAATTAAATTGTATTTAGAAATAGGATTTACATTATTATCCCATTTGTAGAAAAGTTTATCTTTCACTTTTCCTTGACTGAAAAATGTCTTAAGTGAGATTCATAAATACTGTGTTATTTATTAATGACAGAATTTGATAATTTTTTCATTTCTTTTTTGTACTTTTCTGCATTGCACAAATTCTCTGTAATGTGTACACTCACATATTGATTTTATAGTAATAGTTGAGTAACTTTTAACAATAATTAAGATACACTGAAAGCAAATAAAACAATATGTTTAGCAATTATTCTAGATGATGGGAATATTTATGGTTATGATTTTCTTGTTTTGTACTTTTCTGCATTTCAAAATATGATTACCCTGGGCCAAATTTGTGAATCTATTAATACCTGAAACTACACCTCAGGTGGAGGGCTTGGTGGGCAAGGAGAGAAGCACTCGTCTCTCCCTTCCCAGAAGCTCCCTGGCTCCTGACATAAATGATTTCCCTCAACTTTTCAGCTCAGGAACTGGTTTTATACTAAAGGCTCCTGTTTACCTTTTTCTTGGGCATCGCTCATGCCCCTGACATGCAGAAGGCATAATGATCTGCTCAAAGGTGATCTTCCATCTCTACCTGTTACAGGAAAGGGAGTGGCAACATTTTCCTCAATAGAAGAAAGAGAAAACCTTCATGTAATCCCTTCTAGGCATACATTTGGCATATAATCTCATTAGGCACGTCTATAAAAGCTTAATATTTATATACTTGTAATTGAGTGGAATGGAGTGGAACCCTTCAAACATTGTTATCATAGCAATGTGATACACAAGTAACTTAATACATTTTATCTAGATGGTGTTACAGGAGAATATTTATCTCAGTTGTTTGTCAGGCGTATTATGTTGGTAGTTTACTTGTGGCTATTTTTTATTAAGCCTGTGGTGTATGTTGATGCTGTGTCAAGATTCTGGATCTGACCACCGAGGCCACCATAATGTGTACATCTTTAAAGATGTATACAAAATTTCTTAACACTTCTAGTCAGAGTCGATAAAATGAGTCAGTCTTTTTATTTTATTGTTTTATGTGCAGCTAACACATGTAAATAGGAAATTTTTACCATTTAGAATACAGACTTTATGCAATCATCCTATTAAAAAATTTAATTATTTTTATTACCTATAATATTTTTTCAGATTAGAAAATTAGTATTTGCTACGGAAAACTTGGGAAGTATAGAAGAGCACAAAGAGAAAAATAATAATCCATATTTCTTCATCCATATTTAAACCTGTCACATTTTGATGTAAGATCTACCAGTAATTTTTTGGCACATATATATGTATGTTATTTATTTCAAAATCTAGGTTCTTAGCATACGTTGAGTTTTATAGTTTGATGTCTTCACTTAATATATTGCAAATTTTTTCCATGTTATTCAATATTTTTCTGTAATGTTTTTTAATGGCTGGAGAAGATCATAACATATATTGTTAAACCAAACCCAATTTTTAGACATTTTAAGTGATTTCTTAGGTTTTACAGCAAATTTCTAGAAGCAGACTTTTTGGGTAAAAGTGTCTATGTGTGTTACAGGCCTATGATACCTATTGCAAATTGCACACAGCCACCACCCACCCCACATTCAAACTAGACTCCATTTATGCCCTCATTACAAATGCACACAAAACACCTTCCATCATCGGGTCATGTTTTTCAGTATTTCCAAGTTCTTTAATTACTAGAGAAAGATTACACACACACACACACACACACACACACACACACACATACACATACATACATGAATTTAATGGCCTCTTGTGTACTTTACCCATTTTTTAAATTGGGTATTCAAATTCCTTAATGATATTTTTACTTTGAAAAAATAAATATTAAAGTAATTATCCTTGTCATATATTTGAAAACATGTCCCAGTTTGTCACACTCCCCTGTAATTTTGTTTGACATATTTTTGACACACAGATGTTTCAAGTTACTTGTGTTGTCAGTCTTATCTGTCACGTCCCCTATGTTTTCTTCTTTGGTTTTACATAATTACATAGGAGTCTTCACTCAGTGAAAATTCACCTGGCATTTGTGATATGTGATATGTGCTTTTAGCCCATATGCATGTTATAGTTCAATAAAATTTCCCAAAAATTGTGGAGATCATTTCTAGGAGAAGGAGAATATATATATATATATATATATATATATATATATATATATATCTCCTAATAAAAATTTTCACAATTTTTACAAATTGATATATGTATACAAATATGAATATGTATATGCATGCATACATATTTATGCAGTCTTTGATTATCTTATTACTTCATTTTTTAATTCTTTAATCCATTTGGGTATATTGTTGTAAAGTGAACTAACTGAATGTTTTTTTCCAAACAGGAGGTAATTGTACTCATTGTTGCTGAATCACTATTCCTGTCCATGTGTTTCAAGATCTCCTGGTTGGAGGGTCATACATTGCCATCGCCTCCCCCAGCATGAGCATCCTGTGACCTTTTGCGTCTGTTGTCATTGTCATGACCACCTACTTCCTCCGAGAGCAGTAACTAGCCATTCTGCAAATTCATGGAGGCACTTAGGCTTTCCTAGAACTGTGAGAACCGCCTCCCACTGTGGTAACTAGAGGGACTGTTGATTCTTTAGTCCTTAGAATATGGACTTCATGTAACTAGAACACTTCCCTTTTGAACTGACACACAAATGCTCCAGGCATTGTGGATGCCAATGTGCATTAAAGGCTGTGGTAGCCCTTTGCATTATGGACAAGACAACCATATTTATTACTAAGAGCAGAGGTCAGTAATGAATTCTATTTTGCATTTTTTATTGGGGACAGACTATCACTATCAACTAATACTGTTTTTGTCTCTTTAGTCTCAGGACATTAGTGAAAATGCCAGCACACTCAGTCTATACCTCTGCTGGTGTCTCACTTCGAGTAAGAGAAGTCAGGAGGGAAAAAATGAAAACTTCCTTCTATATTAATACCAACCAAACATAGTCATGTCATGTATTAAATGCCAAGGAACTTGTAAAAAATTTCATTTTCCACTAAATGAAGGCCTGATGATTTACTCCAGCAGCATAGAAAACTTTTCTATCTTGTTCCCTACATTGTCCCTAGTGTCTTGAATAGTATCCATCACGTATTTATTTATGGGGGAAAAAAGAGTATTTTTAAATGTATTTATTTTTTGAATAGGTAATGCACACATATAGTACAAAACTCAAAATATATGAAAGGACATGCAGCAAAAAGTCAGTTTTACTCCCATGGTTTATAAGCAGCAATAACCACTATCAGTTTTTTCTAAATCTTTTCAGAAAAAATAATCATACGCATACGCACACATTCACCCATTTTACACAAATGATCATATACGGTAGAGTTTTACATCTTGCTGTCTTCAATTAACAAGGTATCCTTGATATATTGTTATTTCGCAAAGGGAAGTATATTAATATTTCATAAAAAGCTTCGATGAAAGACATTTCGGATTCCTCACCTAGTCAGTATGAGGAGTAAGTTAAAACTGTTTCTGCCTCCCAATGAGAATTTTGTAATTATCACATATGGTTATTTTTTTAAGATTGAGTTTCCAAGAAGAAGGCAGTAAGAATTAATCCAGAAATGCGATATCTTTCTGGATTCAAGTATACTCTATAATTCGAAGTCCTCTAAAATGCCCTAGATTTCAGGTGGATTCAAGCAGAGTCCTTTCAAACATCCCAGGGTGTGCCTTGGAGGGGAGAGAAAGTCTCCCTCCCTCTGAAATTGTGGGCTAAAAGCCACATGTAGAAAGCACCTACCCAAACCAGAGCCGAACCAGAGCCGGACCAGAGCCAAACCAGAACCAAACCAGAGCCAAGCCAGAGCCGGACCAGAGCCGAATCAGAGCCAGACCAGAGCCGGACCAAAAAGCAGCAGAACCGAAGGAGCTGGCGGAGGCGCGATGTGATCCTTTGAGCCTCGGGCCTCCGCTAAGCCTGAAGCAGGGTTGAGGTGAGGGTGAGGCAAGGGAGGGCCTCATCCAGGGAGCAGAACTGCAGGGGATGCAAAACAGCAACAAACAAACAAACAAACAAACAAACAAACTAATCAAAAAGTAAAATTTTAAAAAAATTTTTTCTTTTTTTGTTCTTTCCCTTTTAAAAAATAGCCTTTTAAATAATACTTTTCAAATGATAGAAAAAATTACTGACTTCTTAAAATAAAAGCAGGGTCCCACTCCACACTTGCATGACTTTCCTCAACTGCCTCCCTCTAATCCCGGCTCTGAGACATCCTGGTTTTGTGAGCAGATAAATGCTAGAAATTATTTTTCTTTTGCCCAAGTTCATTTAAGTTCTGTCATCTCCCATCAAAAGAGTCCTATCTAATACAGCACTTCACAGTGCTATTGCAAGCGTCGCGTGGTTTAAGTCATGTGTAGTTTTTAGCAAATGCTTAGTGCACGTGTGAATGTCAGCTGTTAGTCATTAAAATGTCACCTCGCCTCCCCTCCTATCCTGAAATACTCCAATCTCCCACACAAATTTATTGCAGACATCTTCATAATTGTAAAAACGTCCCTGTATACGTGGTCCTGAGGATGACCCCAGACCTGAATCCATCACTGGGTGGATACCAAGGTCAAGCTGTCCCACAGCTGCTCCCAGCCAACGACCAAGTATGACAGGGAAGTGAAAGCAGGCTCATTTCTCACCCAGTGGCTTTGGCTTGAGGACTCCCCATTGGCCCTGAGGAAACTGTGAGTACTGCTCTGCAGTCTGAGACCCTTCCTGCCTGCCCCTTCCTGCCTTCCCTGTTCCCCTCATGTGATCGGGATCAGCTTTCAGTCTCTCCGTCTGCCTCTGGCTAACACTTTTACAATGATATAGCCACCTGTTATACCACTCACTGCAAGGACACCTGGACCTCTCTCCATCACATCTCTGCATTCTGCTAATAGTGTCACCCATTCCTCCATCAAGAACATGGTGTTTTAATGTAACTATGGAGTTTATCATTCAGATCTCACAATACTTTCTTCCAGAAGGCTGTCTGAGATTAATGATTCCCTGGCTGGCCCCACCGCCCTATATCCACTTTCTAGCAAGCTGAGAAAAGGTAAAACATTTCTATAGGTCAGCACAGACCCCCGAAGACAGACTCTTTGGCACTTCAGGTGAAATTTGGTTTTTTGTTTTGTTTTGTTGTTTTTTTGGTGGTTCCCTGGCTGGGAATCAAACCCAGGCCCTGGCGTTGAGGGCACCAAAGCCTAGCCACTACAGCACCAGGGAACCCTGGAATTTGTAAATTCTAACAAATCAAATGCAAAACCATGCATATGTATGTACTCATTGTTTATTCTTTTCTACTGCAAGTATTTATAACTTCAATCAAATTCTTCATGTGGTTGATAACCAAAAACCTTAAGAACCATGTAGCAGATGTTGTAGGTGACTGGCCCATCGTCACTCAGCATTTACTGTTCCTATAATCCCCATATCTCCTATGGGTAAGAACCAAGGGCTAGCTAGTTGCCTGAGGACTTTCTCCAACTGCAGGACTGTGCTGAATCCCTAAAGATGGGGAATGTTGGGGAGTTAATATCCCCAGGAACAATCTTCAGCCTTCACCATATGGGGGTTGGTAGATAAATACTCCAGCTCCTCACCGCTCAGAGGGGACAACTCTAAGACTTACTCTCCATAATCTTCCAGGTTCTCTCACTGGGATTGACTGATTATCCACAAAATCAACCTGCTCATCAACATACCTTCTTCTACTGGTTTTCTTCTATGGTTGTCTCACTTCTCCATTTCTCTACTTGTTTTTCCAGGGATCATCTCCTAAATGAAAACATGCACTCAAATCTGTGCTTCAGAGGCAATTGAAGTCAAACCACTACCCTTTGGGTTCCTAGGTAGATCACTCATTCTAGCTTCCACTTAGGTCATCTATACTCTAACCAACCAATACTAAAATCAGAACGCCTGAGAAATGAGCCCAATTCTATATCCATCTTTGAACTACTACCTGGTTTCACTGATCCTTCCTGCAATAGTTACATTAAACCTCACTTTGTATTCAAACTCTCTACACTCCATACGAAACGTAGCTTATGGAGAAATTACTTTACTTTTCCCAACATGTTAGGCTTCCATTGTCAGTAGCCCTTTGGGGCCTGAGGGGAAAAATAGAAGAGGTGAAAAAGGAGTTGACCTAGACTACCAGGAGGCTAAATGGTTATTTCCCCTTTCTGTCGAAGATGACAACCTACTTTGGTTTATTTGTTTTGTTTTGTTTTGTTTTACTTGAAATAAGACACTTCCTTCTTACTGCCTTTATTAAGAGATCAACTGGAGTCTTAGTAGCCTTAGAAGAAGTCAGTCCCTGGAATCTGCAGGCATCTTTTCACAGATGGTTTTTTTGTAGTTCTGCAGACCAAAAATTACCCATTTAGAGTTGTCATCTGAGTTTCTATGTGAGTTGCCAATGTTTGTCCATTTGATTCTTTCCTGTCCATTAAGCAATGTAAATGCATGAAAGAGCATCTACTCAAAAGGAATGTCAGGACGCCAGCAGGCCTTTGTCGAGAGCCATATGCGACATGCTGGAACTATTCACCAGAAGCCCCTTTCTCTCTCCTTAATCAAGCAAGTAGGAAATGTGTAGAATTGGAATAAAGAAGTCAGACAAGAGATGGCCTAACGCATCCACAGGACACAGTCTGGACAGTTACTCTCACCTTAACAGGGTCCAGTTATGCACTCAGTGCATTTCTACTTAGTCAAACCCGATGTACTTAGTCTCTATTGGAATTACACAAAAACCACAATGCTGCAAACTGGAGCTACCTAAATATCTTAAAATAAATATGTACTAAATATGCGTAAATGTTCTTCCCTCGGTTTTCTTACATTTCTACAGAGGGACAACTGTGACCCCATCCCAACCCAGAATCTCTTGCCAAATGACGTTGGTCTGACTCACCGACACAACAGAAATGAATCTCCTTTCACCAACACTCACTGCATTCCTTCCTTGCCTAGCAATAGCTGCACCAGGGAAATAGAAAGAAAAACAAAAATATTCATGAAATCTGTCACAGTTTATTTTTATTTGCAAAAAGGTTTCTGTAAAAGTTGAATCATAATGCTCAGCAGTGACAAGAATGTTGTTTAATGAAGGAGGACTTCATAAATCTTTGGCATGCTTTTGAATCATACTGACTTTTAAACCTATAAAGGTGGGGACAGGTAAGCTCACCTTGACAGCATGCCCATCTACACCACAGGAAAGTTCTTCCTCTATCAGAAATTTACAAATTCCCTAGTCTTCTAGAGCTTCAGTTATGAGTTGGGATACATCCTTACTACTAGCAATCTGAAAATAGAAATAACCAATAACACCCATGAATGGCTGTCCTAGTCAGGGAGGGACTTGGTGGTCCAAAGAACACATTTTCCATGCCTACTCCCACTGCCCTGGTCCTGCCCATCCCCGCACCCCATCCCACACTTCATCTTCCTTCTCTTCTTCACTACTGATTTGCAGAATGCACGACTGACGTGGGTTCTGCTCCCCAGTTACAATGTGTGCGTTGCGGGGCAGGGGTTATATCTTCACACCACCAAGCTGAATGTCCTACAATTCAACTCCAGTTCTGTCACTACCTACCCAGAGGACTGTATCAGATTCTATAGGTTAAGGGCCCACCAGATGCCCCGCCCCCACCACCCCTTCAGAGGCGAGGTCACCCATCGCCTGCACTTGGGCTTCTCACTAACTGGCTATAGATTGGACGGTCAGAAGACCCTCTCCTTGGGTTTGTTTAACTTGATAGGGCAGACTTCCGAAGCCATTTGCAAGTCCATGTTGTTACCTGTACTTCCATCTGACGGGCTATAAATCAGAGCTTCCCACAACCACCACCCTGAGTTCAACTAATTTGCTTGAGTGGCTCACAGAACTCAGGAAACCTATTTACTCACTAGATTATGGGTTTATTATAAAGAATATTAAAGGATATGAATCAATGGTCAGCTGAAGAGCTACATAGACCAAGGTCCCAAACACAGGAGCTTGTGTCCTGGTGGAGTCTGGGGCCCAGCGCAGTGGCACCCAGAAGAGTTCTGGTTCATCACGGCTGCAGCTCTCTGAATCCCCTCCCTGTGAAGGCTTCATCATAGAGGCAGGATGGATTAAGTCACTGGTCATCAGTGACTGGTTTAACCTCCAGCCTACTCCCTTTCCTGGAAATCAGTAAGTGGACTGAAAGGTCCACCCCCACCATTCATGGTTGCCTCCCAGTCATCTTTAGGGGATTTCAAAAGTCACCTCAATTAAAAAAAATAAAAAATAAAATAAAATAATAAACGATAAATAAAAATAAAGTCACCTCATTAACATAAGCCCAGTGATGGTGTGTTACAAATAACGAGACACCCATTTCACATTTAGGGCTCTGGAGCTTTTCAGAAATTGAGGACAAAACCAAATATTGCAACAGAAGATGCTCGCGTTGCTCTTATCATTCAGGAAATCCAAAGAATTTTGGGAGCTATGAACCAGGAAGCATGGATGAAGCCCAAATAAATACATGAGAGATCAGAATAACCAAATACAGAGGGTGCCAAAAACATGTATCCACATTTTAAGAAAAAGAGAAAACATTCACGATAAAAATAAATATCACATGCTGTCAAAACACACAGACATAGACTTCATGTTTAACTTCTGTAATTACAAGAGGTGCTCAAAGTTACCACCAGGATGTATGCAACAGAAGGATGACAGCTCCTAAAATGTGTGCGTACATTTTTGGCACCCTGGTATATGTATTTCTTATAAATCACAATATCACAGCTGATGTCTTCCCCACCCCATTAATAAGGTTGACAAGAGCTGCCCGGGATCTGTGGGCTCAGGCGTTGTCTTCTTGCTGATGCGCCTTGCCTGCCACTCAGTCTTTCACCTCGAACCAGGGTCCTTCTCTCCCACTGGCCACTGCATCCCCATCGCCATCCGTGCATGCTGGAGCCCCTTTCCTTCCCTGAAAGCTCTGCCAATTCTCCCTCTCACTTCTTTAAAAGCCAATGTAGCCCCTTCACCCTACAACTGCAAACAGCACTAGTTCTATGCCATAATACATGCAACTTGCCCCCAAACATTCTGTGCTCCGTTGTTTCTGGGAAGGGAACATGGTTTGACCCAGAAGTCTCAGCTCCCAATTCTGCATCTGAGTGAGAGAGCTTGCTTTATTGAAATGCGGAGCTGGCCTTAAGAATGCAAATCCCAAAAGAGACACTTTCATGCATGACATTTCTTCACGGTCTGTCAGAAACACTGTAGTCTAAATGGTACTGATAGGTTTCCTCGGGAAATGAGCCACCTTTACAGCATGGCTGCAGTGAGATTTAAGCAAACTAATTCCTCAAAGGAGTGTAATCTAGGTTTCAAAATCTGGATCTCCAGCAGGTCATCTCTCTTTCTGGCATGTCCACTTGGATGTCCCTCAGGTACCAAAAATCTAACATTTACACCCCACTAAACCTGCTTGTCCACTATTCCCTGCTTGGTGAATAGCAGCCCTCATCCACTGAGTGCTGAAACCTAGAAACCCGAGTGGCTTTGTTTCCTGTTCCTCACTGTCTACATCCAACTAGCAGGGATCGAATCCTGCTAGTTCTTTCCCTAAAATATCCCCCATACCTCTCCTACCGCCACACCTGGAGTTCAGATCCCACCAGCTTTTACTGTGACTACGACAATAATTTCTTCAATGATTTCTTTCATTTTGTTCCTTCTTACTCTCTTCAGATGCATCCTTGGTACTTCCTCGAGAGGCTTGTTTGTTTGTTTGTTTTCTAAAACACAGATACGATTATGACAGGTCCTGTTTAAAACAAAACGAAACAACAACAATACACACACACGCACACACACGCACACACCCCTTGTTTGCTCTTTCTGCTAAATCAAAAAGTCTGATTTCTAAGAAGAGGGATTCTTGCCCATTGTGTGTTATACTTGAGCGACCAACCGGTCAGTACATCTACAGCTTTTGCTGAGAGCAACTCTCCAGGAGTTTTGGGTGTGAGAGCCACTCAATCAGGCCAAGAAACAGACAAATCAAATGCATCTAGTCTCTTAGTCTTCCTCAGGTGCCCTAGAAAAAATCTACAATGAGCCCCTCCTGACCATTCAAATTAACACATAAAGATGACCTGAGGCCAAAGAGACAAAGGGCACTATAGAAAAGGAAGTCCACTTCTTGGGTTCAAGTGGAAGCTCCTGCTATAGAAATAATCCATTGGCTTCCCTGTCTAATCTCAGATTTCCAAAGATCAGATATAAATTTTGTATTAAATTACAGTAGCTCCTTTTTTCACAGTTTTTCTGAGCTCTCCCCTTTTGACCATTTTCCCAATTTGCCTCTTCTCATCTTATTAGAGTTTTAATTAAGTTATGAAATGATTTTGCACATTTTCCTATTCAAATATATTAGAACAATTTAGAATGTCAACCATTTTCTTTCTGATTGTAATTCCAAGTTGAAGCTCAGACTTCAATGTTAAATTCTAAAAGAACACTTTTCCTGAAATCTAAATTAACTCAGTCAACAAATACATTTTGAGCTCATATTTAGCACCAAGCATTCACTACACTAGATTTTGGGGCTACGATAGTAAGGACAAACAGACATGCTCCATGCCCTCAGGGAGCGTACAGGTGGGTGAGTGGGAAAGGCATTCATCAAACAACCAAATAATTAACACATTCAAGTATAACATTTCAACTGTGGCAAGTGCTCTGAAGGAGCAGTGTCTGGTACTTAGAGAAACTGTAATGCTGGAATTTGATTTCATCGGGGGTTTCTTAGGAAAGGACACTTGATTGGGAAGGGGAAGGATGACTAGGAGCTACCCACTTGAGAAGGTCAAGTTTTATAGGCAGAGGGGACGGCACCTGCAAAGTAACTGTCGCTCCAGCAGGTCTAGGGAGTATGAGATGAGCTTAGAGAGGTATGTGAGAGCGAAGCTCCTCGTGGTCAAGTAGTATCATTAGCATAAACACAACTGAAGCCCCTGAAGAGTATACCCTCAAGGGGAAGGAGCATACGCTACTGACTGTGGTCTAATCCAAAGGAAGAGGGACTTATTCTGAATTCCACCTCCACCTCCTAAAATGCCTTGTTAACACTTGAACACCTCTGTGACTCTAGTTTCTTTTATAATAATGCATGTCATCTCAAGCTTTGTAGAGATGTTTTAAGGAACAATGAATCATAATTGCTGAGTTCTTTGAGGTCCTTGGATAAAAGATGTTATATGGCCTATAAATGTAAAGCATTGTTATTACCTATCAGACAGACAGCTGTCTCCAGCCAGAAACAAACCAGCAAGACATAAAGCACATGGAGGCTCCCTCCACTTCTGTAATATTTAAATTTATACTCTGGGTATAAATTAAATGGGTTTAATGCTAGGTATGCACAGTATCCTTGATCTAAAATGCCCAGAGCACTGTGCAAACAATAAGTCATCTATTCTCAAAACAACCAATGTGTATGTCACAAACACCAGACACTATATATAATTCCTTCTTCCTGAGGATTACGATACAGTTCACAGGTCATCACCGAAGGTCACCACCGACATTGTGTAAAACCCCAGAAAGAGGGTATATGCTCTGGGTTTATTCTACCAGTCCTATTACTTTTCACCCAAGCACGCAAACAAAACATCTCAAAGCCAAAATACCAACTATGGAACTGTGGAAATGAAGGAAGAACTGAAAGAAAACGAGCAACAAACGTGTGTGCCTAGGTAAGTATCTATGTCTTTCTTATCTTTAGTACAGGGCAAATCTAGTACTTGTGGATTATTTTGGCTTAAGATGAAAAGTAAAGAAAAGGGACTGGAGATGAAGACACCGTAGGATGGGGACTTTTGGCAGACGAGGTGAAACACAGAGATGAGAGGAAAATGTATGAATTCACTCCTTTCCTTTCCTTTCAGAGGAAACCGTTCATAGTATTAATATCACCTGAACAAGTTCTATTAAGGCTGGAGGGAGGGAGGAAGACAAGCAACTTATCCAGAGACTATGAAAACATTTTCATTTCTTTTAAAATCACAAGGAGTATAATATGACCCTGCCTGGATTAAATTTGTCATTATACCAACCCAGTCATAGAAGACAATGTTAAATATTTTTGGAGGTGGGAGAGGTCCACAAAGGCAAAAGTACTGAGGCCTCCTGAAAGTCAGAACGTGGCCCTGGAAATGCCCTGATTCAGGTATTTTAAGGAAAACTTGCTGAGGAAATGTTTGGCAGTGTAATTATTCTTCCCAGAGACTATGGAATCTCACAAAAGCAACTAAATATAATGTTTTTTAAGTGATTCAACAAACCGAGTGGAGCAAGCTAAGGGAAAACCCTGGAGGGTATCAATAAAGAAAGATGGGGTTGGATTTCTCTAAACAGCTCATCTACAGAGAACGGGAGTGTTGTATTATTTTACTTAAAGGGCTACTGAGAAGAGAGGAGAGTGATGAACCTCACCTGAGAATTTATAACTACAAGCCCTCCCTCATGGTGGCTTCTGATCCAAATTTACATTAACTGCGTAATCTGAGACATTTAACACCAAAAATTACTTCGAAGTTTTCCTGGACTGGTAGTGCTCTAGGATCCTGGTGAAGCTAATGCAAATTCTCCCTCAAGGAAATCACTTAAAACCCTTAAATACTTCACACGGATGAAGTTCCATAAATATGAGCTTATGAGAAAAAATAATCATTAAACACATGAAAAAATAAGCCTAATACAGTAGATCTCCATTAACCAGAACTCAAGCAACCGGCACTCTCGAGCAACACGCACAAGTGTTGCTGGTTGCTTGAGATTTTGCCAGTTACCTGAGTTCTGGTTAATGGAGAGTCTACTTACGTTTATCCAGGATCTACCAATCTCCGAGGGTGCTGGTTAACTGAGAGTCTACTGTATAAGCAGGAATCTACATAAAAACAAAAAATAAAATGAGACACAGGGATTTCAAATCATGTAATTATTCCACACTACTATATAGCAAGTATGTTTATTATATTTAAAGAAATATAAGAGATAACTGAAAATGTGAGAAAATAAGAAACCAAGCAGATGTGAAAAATGTGATTAAATATCTATAAGTGGAAAAATATAATTATAATTAAAAAGCATTTGGAGAATTGAATAGTAGATTCAACATAACCAAAGTACAAAGTTGTTAACTGGCAGATAAAATGAAAAAAATATTAGAAATTTATCTCAAAAATCAAATACATGAAAAAAATAATAGACTAAGATGTGAAGGATAGAATGAGAAGGTGTAAATACATATAACTGGCATCTCAGAGAATGTTAATAGAATGTGGGACAAGCAATATTGAACAAGAACTTAAATACTGAGATTTTGCCAGAATTGAATAATGATAGGAATCCTCTCAGGTTTAGGAAATTCTGGGCAGGATAAATAAAAAGAAATTTCAAACTAGACACATTGTAATGAAATTGAACAACAAAGTAAAGAGAAGATCTTTTAAAACAGCCAGATAAACTACAAGGATGATTAGATTTATTTCATTAGAGAAGCAAAGGAAGCCAGAATAGAGAGGAATAGTATTTTTGTAAATAATGATAGAGAAGACCAGTGAGCTCCACGTCCTATACCAAGAACTCTACCTTTTAAGAATGAGGGCAAATGACAGACAGATATGTTTAGATACACAGAAACAAAGCTTATATTAAAGAGATACTTAGTAAGGAAATTTGTAAAGGACATACTTCTAGAAGAAGGAAAATTATTCTAGAAGTGGTTTGAAATGCAAGAGAAACAAAGATATGTAGACACGTCTAAATTATTGGCTATATAAAAAGTAAGTGTACAATTTATAAGGTTAACAGAACAAAAACCCTGAATTACAATATAAAATACAAGAGTAATTTAATAGGAGTTAGACCAGTCTATGTTATTCAGGAGAAAAGTAAAGATGTTAATTCTCTTCAGGCTTTATAATTTCGGTATGCATGGGGACGTTTCACCCCCGTTGAGGGCAGATTTTAAAACAAATATGAGGAATTAAACACATGCCTCTACCTCTCCAAAAAGCCACTTTAAAATTACAGTAAATGAATTTTTGTAAGGCCTCCTGGTACAAGGACAATAATAACAGGACAGGGGACAATGATACCAAATTTCTGGAAACTGGAAAGCAGATGAATGAGAGTTTACTGACTGAATGTGATAGCAGCTTCAGGTGCTGCTTGCTGCCTGGTGACAAAAATCAAAGGCAAGGTTGGTGGAAAGAAAAGTAGGTTTATGGCCGAATTCAGGGAAGACAGTGCACTCTTGTCTCAAAGACTAACTCGCCCCATCAAAGCAGGCCAAAAGCTCTTAGAGGCGGGCAGGCTGGGGAGGAAGAAAGACAGGTGGGGGGAAGGGGTTGGTCAGGCAGGCTCCAGGCCTGGTAGTTGAGAAATCCCTTCCTGGGGCTTGGTCTGCCTCCAGATGATGTTACAGTATCTTGGACTCAGAACATGGATTCAGGCACTTAGGTGCCCGAGGACTAAGAAATAACTGGGTTAAAAAGATACGTGTAGTCTTAAGAAAAGCAACAAAGCAGAATCATTAAATGAACAGAAAACAAAAACTATGAAATGATTCAGGCTAGAAGCTAACTAAGTGGATTAATGAAGCAAGACCTAACTAAGTCATTCATTTGAGTTCCACTATCACGAATGCCCTTAAGAAAGCTGTATTCTGAGCCAGTCGTTGTCAAAGTGAACCTTCAAAGAGTTTCAGGATTTGATGGCATCTGGCACAGTTGAGAGTGGGATAAAGGTGGGGCTAAAAAGAGGGCACTTGGTTCATTGTTAGTTTAAAAATAAAGCTAAACACCGAGAGCCAACCTTTCCCCCTCTGCAAGCTGACAGAGACTGGGTGGGTGAAAAGAGAGTCTTCGGACAGAGATACCCAGCAGGGTTAGGGTGGGGATGCTCTGGTATATTCAGAGATTTATTGCTGCTCTTCCAGCCACCCCTCCACAGAGTTTGCCACCCCGTGTTTATACTAAGTGCCGAATATTGGTGGTCTTTTCCAAAGCGATTTGATTTCGAGGGGATGGGTCTCCAAACTAACCCAATTTGAGACCATAATTGAAAAGTAACACGTACACAACCCAGTACTTTCGACATGCTTTTTTTCCTGCCCTATTTTAACCTTCAAGTAGAAAACAATAAATTAGCAGAAATTAGAGGAAAGCAACTAGTATGAAGTGACAGAGACCAAAACAAAAAAGAAAGCAACTGGAAGAAATAAGATTATTCTTGGATAAGAACATTTTAAAAGGCCATCAATGAAATCCTCAATTTTAGTCTTGTATACATTTATCACTTTTGTATACTCATTTGGAATCTATATTATTAGGACTCTAAAAAAGTTCAGGGTCACTGGCTAAGGGTTGATTTATAAATATTATGTACATGGCATAAAACTAAAAGTGTACATGTTTGTAAGTTCATTTGCTTGGGGGCAAACTTGTATGGTATTAACCATCCTCCCACCTCAAAAAAATATTTAAGAGAAATGGTCTTAGTAATATGAACAGAACACACTTGTGAGGTATCTTCACTTCTTGTTAAGAACAGCATTTTCATTTCCCAGAATATGTAAAAATCAGCAGTGTCATGTACGAAAGAACGTTTCTTGCTTCACATAGCTTCATGTTCCAGGATGAGAAGAGGCGAAGATGCTTTAATTTTTAAGTGTAAGTCTACCTCTGAATGTGATCGTAGGATGTGAATCATCTCTGGCTGTGTCGAGCAATCCATGGCTGCTGAGAAATCTTTTTAAGGACAAATGCTATATTAATCCCATAATTATTTAATGTCTCTACAGTTATCAGGCTGGGCCAGCAATCACCTTTCTGCTGGTTTAGAGGCTCTACACTGCGGAAATCTTGGCGCTTTACCAAGATAGGGCAGTTCATTTAATGATTGTGACTATTTGTTAGCTTCATTTGAGGATACCAAACCAATATTGGTATGTTCCAAAATTAATGAGATTATTTCATTACAATAGCTATAAAGGCTTTCTAAGGTATCATTGGGAAGTTTCAGATAACTGCATCATTTTCGCTGCTGTTTATATGAAATAATGTAGTCACAAATCCAAGTCCAAAGATAACTACATACTGGAGTGCCAGAAAAATGGATACACACTTTAAGGGATGTGATCTGTGTATTACCTTTCCAAGTTGAATTACTGTAGCAATGTGTAGTATAGCATTCGCTCAGAGATGGCATGAATCAAATGAATGCTAGGGTCACCGTATGACAGGCAGGACAGTCAGAGAAAATGGCAGAAGCATGGTTGTCATTCGTTTGAGGAGCACAAGACCCTTTTCAGGTGGTATTTGAAATTTGAGAATGTTGTTTGAGTTTCCCCCACTCTCTCCTGACTTAACACCCCTTGACTTGTATTTATGGGGGACCTTAAAGGATGTGGTGTGCCATAGAAAATCGACTGCACTGGAGGTACTTCAAGCAGAAACTGAAACGGCATGCGCAGTGATACAAGCGGACACTTTGGTTAACGTTGCTCAAGCAGTAGTTTGCTGTAATCAGAAGTGTCTGATCGCTGATGGTGACCTCTGTTAGCACCCCTTGTCATTGCAGAAGTCAAGCATGATTTGATTCATCTTTTATTATCAGCATATATTATTACAATTTTAATACAGTTTTTTCCTTTCTTAAAATGAGTATATATTTTTTGGCACCCACTCTAAACTCCCCTCCATTTTAATATAATTTTTTAAAAAAGAGGGAGTTCCCTGATGGTGCAGTGGCTTAAGGCTTCGGCGCTGGCGCTGTCAACACTGCAGCCTGGGTTCGATTCCCAGCCAGGGAGCTACCCACATACCAAAAAGCAAAAAAAAAAAAAAAAGATCTTTTCTGAAACCTGTGTAATCCTTGCTAACAGATGTCACCCCAATAAGTCTAACAATAAAAATGAATTTTTTAAAAAAAGAGCAAAAATTCTAGAAATAAGGTAAACTGCTCCTTTCCAAGTTCCTTAAATCTTAGAGAATGATACATTTGGAAGTATAATCCAAAGAAGTATAAAACATTAATTTGTAAAATTTACATGTTTAAGATATATTGGGATTTAATGATTTGGGGGTTATTGCATGGGTATTTTTATTAATACAGGTCAATATATTACTATACGAATTGAGTATTTTCAATTCAACAACTAGTAGAGAATTGACTATGGGTTGTGCTTCCAAGAATGACAAAGATATGTTTTTGGCCTTCTAGAAATATTCAGAGTAAGAGAAGTGATTGATAGGCATGAAAATGCCTAGCAGAGGAGGGAAAAGGTGAGCATTTAAAAAAAAGTTTCAGAAGGAAAGACTTTAGGATGGCATTCGTCTTGAGATGACCCCTGAAGGGTGGGTGTAATTTCTACCTAGTGGAGGGGACACTCAGAGTGTCAACTTTATAACAAATGTGTGCCATTTTAAAGTGACTAATACTAGGAAAGTTCTCACAAAACAGTCTGAAATAGATAAGAACAACTTTAATGCTTAATCTCCAATTTCATAAAGTATAATGTGGTAAAACCTTGGTTCCAAATATTTTATACCTTCAATTATATCCAGTAGAATTCCTGTTTCCTCGATTAATAGGAAGTCCCTGACGGTTATTCCGGACTCCCCTTAGATCAGCCAAGATTCCGCTGAACACAAATTAAATCGGGATCTCTGGAGCGGGGCTCAGGTATTGGAATTTTGTAGAAGTTCTCCAGATAATGTAAATGTGTCGCCAGGGTTGCAAACCACTAGGCTAAGTTGCAGTTGGGCAATTTTGGTCTTCCTGATAACTAATTTCTCTGTCCTGCTTCAATAAACAGTAAGCATTTTCCAATATTAATTTTATTAGCTTCCACTGTACTAAGCATTTACTTTTGAGCCACGCACGGTGCAAGCATTCTTTCCTGTATTATCGCATCTGATTTTCATCGCTTCCCACGAGGTAGGCGTTTCTCTAAGTAACTTACTCAGCTACTGCCCCATTTCGGAGCCCGAGAACTTGGCCACTTAGCCACTGCACAGCGCTGCTTCTGTCCTCTAGTTCGTTCCCGATATGGAACAGTCCGGAACGCCGGGCGTCAGCGGCTATAGATAAACGTTATCTGGAAAAAGCAACTGAGACCGAGCAGGGAAATGACACAAGGACACGTGTGGAGGGCACCAGGAGGCAGAAGGGACATTGCACCCGGCGATTCAAGATCTCTAATTCCCTGGTCCCCCAAACCCTGTACCCCAAGCCTTTACCCATGCCTACTTAGCCCCGCTTGTCAAGCTCACGGGTCTTTGGTGGCCAACGTCAGGGCTGGAATCACCTTTAACTATTACACAAGGCGGGGAAGGCCAATCGGGGTACGTCCTTAAGCCCTAGCTGCAGTGTAGGGAATTCAGTCATCACAGAGGGAAAGGCATTCTGGAGGCTTCTCCGTCAGCCCACCGACGCAATGAGGTGGAAGCAAGTGTCGGCAGATAGTTCCCCTCCCGCCGAGCCCGGGCACTGCAGCGACACGGCCGGAGGCGGGACGCGGGCTGCAGGCGCCGCGCGCATCTCGACCCGCGGGAAGGAGTGGGGGAGGCAGGCGGCCGGGCGCAGGAGCCGCCCCCCAGGTCCCGAGGCGGGCGGGCGGGAGGGCGTTGGCCGCTGTCCCGCCCGGAGTCACGGCCAGTGGTCTGCGGAGAGGGCCCCGACTCCCGGGCACACACCCTGACTTAGCCGTGGGGGCGGGGCCCCAGGCGCTCCCGACCGCCCCCCGCCAGCCCAGGAGTTCCCTGGTCCAGAGCTCCCCGGGTACACCCTGCACCTCGCACCCTGCGCCCGGTTGCCATGGCAACCCCACGCGCTCGGCGGAGCCAGTGCCCGCCGCGGGGCCGAGCCACTGCCGGAAGTGACGCGTTTCACCTGCGGAGCGAGGGCGGGGTGGGGCGGGGGTGCCGAGGTGCCCCGGCTGCCAGCCAGTGGGGAGCGCGGGAGGCGCCGGGAGACTGAGACCCGGGGCGAGAGCCCCCTACCTGCAGTCGCCGCCCACGGCCAGGCCGCCGCCATGGGGCTTCTGCTGCGCTGCCTCCTCCTGTGCGGAGTCGCTGGTGAGTGTGGGCAGTCCGGTCCCTGGTGTCCCCATTGCCTGGGCAGCCTCGGGGCGCTCGCTGCCTGCGGCCACCCTGGAACAATGAGACGTGGGGGAGGGGGCGGGCGCGATTTGGGGGCGCCGCAGCCGTGGAGGCTGTGCGTGCAGAATTGCATGGGGGTGATTGCCGGGCTGGGCGCGCGAGCCGGGAAGGTGCGGCGGCTCGGAGGGGAGCTTTCCAGCAACCTGGGGTGTTAGGGACGGGCGCGGGGGCCGCGGGGCCCGAGCCCGGGCTGAGGGGCGGCGGTGGAGGCACTCCTGGGGCGCGGCGTGCGGGGGGCGCCTGGCGTCTCCGCGCTCCATTCTTGGCCGCTCGCGCCGGCTTTGCTGGATTTGCCCTCGCCCTTCCCTTGTTCGCCGCCGTGTAGCGTGTGTCCAGGGTGATTCGGTTTCACCAGCCTTGGGCGGCGCGTTCCAGGTGTCGGGCAGTCCCGGCGAGGACACCGAATTACGAGCGCCATGATTAAACAGACACCGAGCTTCTCAGCGCCCGGGACCGTCCAGCCTACCTCTAGGGAAAAGGCTCTGGAAAGATCAGTACCCTGAGCGCTCTGGGTCTCGTGGAGACCAGCCCGGCCGCGAGCTGTTGGCTAGACGGTACCTGGCCCCGGGAGACCGTGGACTATCCGAAGTAGGTTTCTGCGAAAATGCGCTATTGATTTCCGCGGTCCCGGGGCAGAGTGCGAAGGAGGCGTTCGCAACCTCGGCTTTGGGCTTGTACGGAGCTGGTTCATTCTGAAGATAAGAAGGGGTGACATGTACAGGGTGGAGCATCAGCCAAGTACATTTTTTTCAACGGCTCCTTTCCTGGGAGGGAAAAGAAGCCATTGAAAAAATGCTTGGACCATTAGAAACCTTAATCACTTGGTACTTTAAAAGACCGATCTGTTTCCTTGTCCGTGGTTCAACCAACTGAAGTTGTTTGTCAAAGTAAGCACTCGTCTCATTTTATAACCAAATGATTCCTTAAAAAAAAATCCACAGGTGAGACCCTAGGAGGCAGATTTTTGTAGCCTCCGGAAGGATAATGTTTTTAAGTGCAGGATCAGGTGGCCCTTTCTGCTGGGATGGCTCCCTGTTTCCTGTTGAAATGTTAATTCCATTGTTGGGTGCCACAGCTGTGAGCATTACTCATGGGATCAACATTCTATTAACAAGTCTAATGATCTGAGTCCACAGCACTACCTCCACCTTTCTGATACCTATCATTTCAACTTGGCTGAAAGTTCCCAAGTAAAGCTTCTGGAAGAGATGATGGATCAGTAACCAGTTTTACGTGGCACATTCCCATTTTTGTTTTGTCAAAAACAAAACTGAAATTGAAGTTGAGGGGAAGAAAGTGTTTTAGGCTGCATCTAAATCAGAAAAAAGTGGAAGAACATAAACCACCCAGAGAAATTTAATTTTCTGGGATATTCAATAATTGGTTGGATTTTATGTTTTCTGGATGTCTTACTTTGGTAGGCACACTCTCAACCAAGAATATTTTGATGTTAAAACATGTAGAGTCATTCTGCTCATAAAGTGTATAGTAAGGTAGCGCGAACATCTCGTTAAAAGGCTATTGTCTTCTGCTAAACAGGACAACTATTTTTATTTTTCCCATTTAGGAGACAACTTAGAAACTAGAAACTATGTAATTGAGGTATGGCTTTGAGTATTCAGATGCTTCTTGCCATTTTAGAAATTCATTTCTGTGAACTCATGTTAAGTGGTAGCATGATCGACTCCTACATTTGGCAAAATAAGGTGGAGGCTTACATATTTTGCAAATTACAGTGCTGCTGGTGGTGGATCTTCCTCTAGCTCTGTCTCTGTATGGGTTGTAAAGAGTTTTGTGGTAAACTCTGGTTGCTGGTGGAACCCCTTCTGATGTATTTTTATTGCCCACCTAGTAGCAGTACAAGTGATGTAGTGGCAGTAGTAGTAGAGCAATAGCAATGGTAGTAAAATTAAAGCTTTGAACAGTTATTAAATACCAGGCACTGTTCTAGGTAGGGCCTTACACATATTCACTTAATCTACCTAGCCACCCTAGAAGGTATGTATTATCCCTGTGGTATTCGTGGGGAAACTGAGGCACAGAGTAGTTGTATAACTTGCCGAGATCATTTCCTCCTTAACCTTGGCTCTTACAACTCTGCTGTTCTTCCTCTAAAGCAGCTACTTTCCTTTTTGATTTCCTCTAATCCACATCCTAAATTTCTGTTACTGGTTATCAGTCATTTATTAAGAACCGGCTGTTGGCTTGACTGTGTGCTAAATATGAAAGCTTTTCTTAGCCCTTCGAATTCTTTATCTTTGTTGAATACTTTCAGGCACTGTGAAAACGAGGATCCAGGGCTTACACTGATACTGTAGACATGTGGCCTTTGTACCAGCAGTAGCACCTGGGGATCTTGTTAAAGTTTGGGGTGCTGCTATGTTTCACACTGTCAACATGAGTGGAACTAAAAAACACACTGGCCAGTGATTCTGGTCTCCCAGTCACTGGGTAGCCATTTGATGGTGGTTGGTCCCTGTCCTCTCTGTGTTCCTCACTTGCTGTATGTATCAAGAATGGGGATCCTGCTGTCTCAGGTTGTTGAGGAGCAAAGTGAAATGTTTATCATTTTACTCTCCTGGAGTCTGTTTCTCTGCATAAAAAAATGAGGATTATTAGATGTGAACTTTATCCCTTCCATATACACCTCAGTATTTATGTTCCTGCCATTACACCAAACACAAGAGCAAAAGTTGCCTCTCCTCCAGGGCAAGCCACCCTTTTATTGGCTGCTTACTGTCCCTGCTGTGGGGTCTCCATCAGTTACTCAGTTTACCTCGTTGCACGAGGTAAGAGGAATTAACGGTGTTGTTCATTCTTGTACCAGTGCTAGCTCATGGGACGTGTTCAGTCAAAGTCAATCTCTTTGCCTTTAGGCCCATGCCTATGATACAGCTCTCATCAGTTCCATGTCTCTTCCTCTCCTTCTCGGCCAATAAAGATAGTCCTTGTCGTGAGCTTTCACTAGCCTTGCCTCATTCAGTTATTATTGTAAAGAAGTTAAGCATCTGTTTCAGCTTTGACCTTTTGTGTCCGCCCCCTCCCCCACCAGCCCCCACTTAAGTTGCCAAAGGTAACAATAATCTTGTGCCAAATCCATTTATTTATTTTTTTGGAGATCCATGACACCTATTTTGGTTCTTTCCTACCCTCTTAACCTATTGTTCACTGCTTTCTACAGTAGGTTCCCTTAAATGTCAGCCTTTCCCCATGATTTGGCCCATAGTCCTCGGTCTCTCCATCTCAAACCTGGGTGACCTCACCTATTACTGTAACCTCCACATAGTTGCTAGTGACTTAAAAATACTACCAGCTAGCCCACCTCTCCTTTGAATCGGGGCCTGTATTGCCAATTGCCCAACATCCAACTTCTACATGTATGCAGCTCAGTACCCTAGACTCATCGGTTAATTAATTGATGAAATGATCAGTTATTCACACATTTGTGGCCTACTGTGCACTCTGCCTGTGCTGAGGGCCCTTACAGAAGTATAGGACTTAGCAAGGCGCAGAAGATTTGATATTCACAGCAGATGGTAGTTTTTGCAAAGACATGGAAATCTGAAGGGATATGATGCGTCTTGGGAGCTGAGCAATTTAGTGCATATAAAGCATCTAACCCAGGCCTGGGCAGACTTTTCCAGGGCAAGGGCTGTCTCTCCAAGTACTGTGGTCCACTAGCTGTTTTGTTACTCATGCAGTCACCCCAACTGCCTTGCTCAGCCCTATCTAACCAGCACTTGTCAGACTTCTGATGTGCACCTGAGCCATTTGTGTAAGAAAGTGTGGGGTGGGACCTGAGCTTTTGCATTTTAGCAAGTTCTTTTTGATGTCACTGCAGACCCCACTTTGGATCAGCAAAGGTCTAAAGGCTGTTCCAAGAGTTTGTTATACTAGAAATAATAGATATCTGTCCAGTTAAGGTGCCCCTTCCCCCACTGACACTAAGAAGCTTGCGGAAGCGTTGAAGAAGAGGTGATACACTGACGTTACTCTTTTGAATGATGCAGAACTCTGCAACAATTCTGGAGGCAGCAGCACTACTACATCTCATGTGGGAATCCCCCCGGAAATGGTCTGGACAGTCTCTGCCTAACAGAGCACAGTGGTGGTGGGCTTGCTCTTTGACCTGAAAAGTCATTTTGGGGGAGATGCAGTGGAACCTGTTATCTGGCTGGTTGAATGAGTGTCAGGGGAAAGTTGGAGGGAAGCAGTAATACGTATTTCTGGCTTGAGTGAATGTTGATGTCACCAGCCTACCATGGAGAAAGGAAAGAGAATCAAGGTTTAGGGAGGTGACAGTAAGCTTTAGTTTGGACAGGTTGTGTTTGAGGTGCCTGAGGGGAATGAAAGTAAAAGTATCCAGTAGAAAGATTTACATTTTAAACAGAGGACTGGGTCTGAGGAGAAAGGCAGAGATTAGGGATAGCAAATTGAGCACCGGGTGGTAGGGAGCATCTGTGTAAGGTTAAGCAGGAAAAGCAGGTGGGACTAGAAGAGAAGGTGGACAAGGACACTGGAAACAACATCTGACAGGTAGACGGAAGGCGAATGAAGAGGGGTGACAGGGAATGCAGGAGAACTAGAGGCTGAGGGTGATTTAGAAACTGACACGGAAATGAGGTCGGGGGGCCTTACCATTACGAGATTGTTGAGGACATTCAGGAAATTAATCGATTCTACAGGGAGGACACCTTTGGTATGATGAGGGAAAAGCTCAATTTTGACCGATTTCAGAGTGAGCCTCGGGAGTGGGGAATGAGAAGTGGACAGTGCACTTCTCCTTGGTTTGACACTGAAGCTTCGCATGTCTGGCCGTAATTCCAGGGGCCAGTGGCAGCCTCATGGGAGGAAGTGGAAGGCTTAACTTCAGCCACACAGACCTAGAACCCTGTTCCTCATTTTCCTTTGTGGGCCCAGTTTCTTCCTTGTACCTTAAATGTTGGGGTTCCTCAGTTTATGGCTTCAGTTGCCACTTATATCCTTATAGCCTCCAATCTGTTTCTGGTCTGTTCCCCAAGCTTTGCCCATAATTTCAAACCACGCACTTGTCATCTCTGCCTAGACTTCCCACAGGCACCTGCTGTTGAACCTGTGTATATACCATTGTGCTCTCTCACGTGAAATGGCATTTTAAGCCACCAACCTGCCCAGGCAGAAATCTGGGTATCTTACTAGAGTCTTCCTAGACTTTCACTGGCTTGTGTCCAGTCAGTTTCTATGTCACTTGTCTCTCAAACCACTATCCCAGCTTATACCTGTATCTCTTAAGATGACCGAAATGGCTTCATCATTGGCATCTGACTTCGTGAGCTTTTCCCTGTGCTCCAGGTGCTTCCTGATACTGGGTGGAGCATGTTCCTACACTTACCAAGCATCCCTAAATTTTGATTATTTTCCCTCAACAGAGTGTACGGTCTATGAGTCTGTTTATTCTTCATTTCATTTCCATGTATATGACATAGTGCATGTTAATTGAATAAGCTGGGAAAGATATACTAGACAGAATTTGGTATTTGTTGACTTGAGAAAAAGACCTAGAGGAGAAAGTGCATTTGGAGGTAAAAAAAGAAAAAAAAAATAGGTACATCGTGCAAGAGGTGAGCAAGGCTGGACTCAGTATTCCGCATAGACCAGCTCTGTGTGTGTGAGCTTTGCCATGCATTCAGTGATGGAATGAATTTATAGCACCACTCCAGTCTCCTTTTAATCTCTTGTTTGCATCCGGCTCTCCCCTTCTCCTTGTTCTGTCTTTCCTCTGTCATACCCACACCATTGTCAGGTGTAATTAAACGAAGCCGAGAATTGAGCCTGGGAACTTTTGATTTAGTTCATTTGGTGGCCAGCAAGTAATGGCTGTGAACTTTAATTATTAAAGTAACCCAGAAAGTAATTAAGGTCTATCTAACTAAAAATGAGCTTACAGCTTTTTATTTGACTATCTTTCATCTATCTTGTGTTATTTAAGGAAATAAATCAAATATTCTAGAGTAATTGTTAGATTGGTTATTGGAATTAGATATTGGTTTCTGTTATTTTCTACTTGGTTTCTTCGGAGGGGCCTAAATTATAAATGGCAGAGCACATGGGGGATGGAAGAGTTGTCCCCCTTGGCACGCGAAGTGACCTGTGCAGGAAGCGGTACAGTTCATGGTTTGCTTTGGTGTTCTCTTGGGGCTCCGTTAGTGGTATGTCTTCCTAATTTGTTCACTTTGATGAATCCATTTCCTGCCTCAATGTAAAAGAAAATGGGCAGGGGGCTGAAAATGTTTCCATGTTCAGTGGCAAGATGATGACCTAGAGACATTTTCTCTCTCATGCTTTTTCCCTCTGGTCTTTTCTGTAGCCTTTCTTCCCTCACCTCATCAACTCCCACATTCTAACAAGGAGTTAGCCAATTAGAGTTTAAGTCTTAAAGGCCTTAACTTGACTCAGGAGTAGTTGCAATTTATTTTAATTGGATGGGTGCTCTTAGTTCCAGGCAGACACTTACAGGGCAAGGACTCCCTCTCCAAGTATCGCGGTCTACTAGCTATTTATTTTATTATTCAGGCAGTCACTCCAAAATCGCTTGGTGGTCTCCTGGTGGACTGAGATGGATGTCTTGCCCAGCCCTGTCTTAGAAGAAAAGACTGTTGCCTGCCCTTTTGACAAAGGGAAGGAGATAAGAGCCTATTTTTAGGGTAGGAGTGGGTCCAGTGGCAGGGTTTAGTCTGTCTTTTGATAGTTGGTGAGAAAAACGGTTAACAGTCAAATTAATCAGTGTTTAAACATACAAATTTCTTTGGAAGCTATTAAATCATTTTCATTCTTTCATAGATATTTTATCAGTTGTTTTTATTTATTTTTAAGAGATAGATTAGAATGCATATAGATTTCAAGAAGAAACAGCATAACTAATCATGGTTACTTTTTCACTTCCCCATCGTGTAGTTGTATGTTCTTAGTGAGTACAGGTTTCTCCAAAGAAAGGATGATTTGGCTGCACGGATGAAATGCTCTCAAGGAATCTCAAGAACATTCAGAAGATACAGTGAACCAAATGTGTTGAGACACATCTTTGTTAAATTGTCAAGAGTGACTCTAGCTGACCCCTCCTTAGTCCCTCTGGTTCCCCAGGGTGAAGAATGCTTTGAACTCTTGAATACCAGATGATTCCCCTGGGGTTCTCTCTAATAGACCAGACAAAAACTTTCAAGTGTTTTGTTTCAGGTAGTTCTACAGTAAGAATTGAGAAGACTTTTTAGCCTACTTGGTTGTACAGTGTGATCTGATACTTTTAGAATGAACCAATGACTCAGGGCTAGAAAAGTTATCACATCTCATTTGAATCCACTCTCCTGACAGCCTAGGGATAGGAAGAACACTTCATATTACGTGTATTCTCATTTACAGAAATCAAGTCCCAAAGCCAAGGCCTAAGTCTAATAAATTGTAGCATTGGTTTAAACAGTGCTGTCCAGTAGAAATACAATGCAAGCCACGTATGTTATTTAAAATTTGTCACATTTAAAAGTTAAAAGTCAGAATATACATATACAAAATTTTTTTGCTGGCCACTTGAGATTTTGCTGGTTGCTTGAGGGTGTTGGTTGCCTGAGTTCTGGTTAATGGAGAGCCTGCTTACATTTATCTGGCATCTCCCATGGGTGCCAGTTAACTGACTCTATTGTATATTCAATTTTTTTTATTTAGAAAACTTTTTTCCTGGCCTTCCTTAAACTCTCTAGCAGACAATATGTGAGTGGTAGAATTCAGATGAGATTGGAGCTCGGTCTCTTCCTCAGCCCCAGCAGGTTAGACCTTGTTAGGAATATTAAGACCAGAGTTGTGAGGCATTCTAGTTATTCAAGAAGAGTATGTTTTGTTTAACCCAATATATACAAAACAGATTCATAAGTGACCAAATTAAACATTAATATGATTAAAAAAATTTTTTCCGTACTAAATCTCAGAGATTTGGTCAATATTTGACCTACAGCACATCTCAATTTGCAGTAGCCACATTTCAAGTGTTCAATAGCTACACGTGGCTGGCCTCTCTGCTCTTGGCCAGTACAGGTCTGGAACGTAGAGCTTGAGTTCCAATCACCTTCTATCACCCTTGCTCTCAGAACATTCTACTAACTAGGAAAGCAGGAGTGTGGTATGCCATTGAGATAGCTTCAACAAATGGAACATGCCTTTGGATTTGCTCTCATGAGATTTTAACTCAGTTAGATGTATTACATAGGATTCCTGTTGGCAACAAGCTAAATAAAGCCTCTTGTTTCCTATTTAGTTTCTTGTAATCATCAGAGCATTTGTTACACATACACAAAATTATATCAGCTGTCCTTATTCGATTGTTATATGCATTTATATTTTAGGTGTAAGGCAGAAAAAACACATATGCACAGAAATCAGATTTTTAACTGGCCTGTGGGGGAAATAAGTGCATTTATTGAGAGGTAGGAAACCTGGTGATGATTGCTAAGGAAATTTGAATTCACTTTGGGATATTAGAAGGGAATGAATGCCAAGACTGAGGCAATCGAGTTAGTCATGATTATAGCAGGGATGATTTTCTTATTGTAATCAACCCTTTCTTTATTAACTTTGGGATTTCCATAAAGAGGTAGCATTGTTTACTCATTTTGTAATATATGTTTCTTTGCTCTCCTATTTTCTGTGATCTCATCTTTGTAAGACACTTCACCTGAGTTTTTCCCTTTTTCCTTTCTTTTTTTTTTTTTTGTGCCAAATACTCAGTCACTGTTCCTGTCTCATGCTGATTAAAGGAAGAGAAGAGAGCCTGAGGTTTTTATGAGCGAGGAGGCAAAGGCAGATTTCGTAAAATGGAGCCCTACAGATTATTCTAGTGAAGGTGATGAAAATATTCACCATGGCAACGGATCTGCTTTACCCATAATTCAAAATTCCCAATTTGCATTTGTTTTGCCAGAGAATTCTGAAATTAGAGAACATGGGGGAGGTAGTACGTATACTACATAGATTTAAAAAAGGCTGAGGCTTAATTTTGAACAGAATTGCAATTTGAATGCCTTCCTGAGGTGAGTGTGTGTGTGGGCGGGTCTGGGTCTGGGTGGGTGAGGAAGGGGTGGGTCCCAATCTAATTGAATAAATACAGAAAATCTATCTATCTGTGTGTTCACATTCTAATTCCCCTTGTCTATCTTTTAAATAATTTGTATTTTCCCTGGTCATGACTTATAAATTATATATAAAATATTTCTTATACAGAGCCTCAGTCTCTGCAGATGAAGTTTGGAGGTAAATAAAAACATGTACACATGGGCATGGTGTTGAAATCAGTGCTTTGGGAGGTATGAGGTGATACTCTGAGCTTCAGGCTGGAGGGAGGAGTCAGGCACTGATTCTCAGCTGGGATACTCCGCAGAGCACAGTGGGGGTCAGAGCAGGTGTGCTGTGCAATGTACGGGTTTCTGATTATTCTCTTGGCCCCACTGGCTTCTCCAGACCATTTCCCCACCACCTTCTGTACAAAGCCTTCAGCCCTTGAGATTCCTGCTAAAACCAAACTTCAGGTTACTTTTCTACATTGACCAAGAAATGCCTTGCCACTGAGAAAGAAGCTTTATCCTCAAGGTTCTTTTGGCTGGTCTAATAATTATATGTACATGAGACAGATTAACAAGATATGTATGTATGGGAACCCCACCTACAAGGTCGGACAGTTAATTTCACTAACTCATCCTAGAAAAAGTGCTACATACCTCACTGTGAATATCACTACGGTCACCTTCTAAGTACTCCCTTGGGAAGCTATGTACTGACTCTAGTGCCTAGTCTACCCTTCGAAGCAATTTGGAACTCTTTTCTGGAATAGCCATCAGGAGTGCTGTACCCAAAATCTGACAAGTTTGTGAACTTGCCACCAGGCACTCAACGTTTGCAGCACTATATAAACAACAAGGTCATGACACCTTACTGAGTTTTTGCACCGTGCTGCCAGCATAACCCCACTGGGCAAGTTCGCGAACTTTAACTGTTAGATTTTGGGCACGATGACAACTCTGATGGCCATTCCAGAAAAAGTTCCAAAATTGCTTTGAAGGGTAACTAGGCACTGGAGTCAGTACTTACAAGGTGACCGTAGTGATATTCAGCAATGAGGTATGTGGCACTTTTTCTAGAATGAGTTCACGAAATTGTCTGACCTCGTATGAGAGTCACAGACCCCTATATTTGAGAGTCTCAGGAACAGAAAGTTAAAATGATGTATGTGTGGCATTCTGAGCTAAGGATGAGGTAAGGTGCCTTGGGGCTTCAGAAAGTCATTGCAGGACAATACGAAGAGCATGCTCAGTGATGAGTTGTTTGCCCTGCCATGTAGCTTATTATGGACAAGGCTTCTAGGCAGGGAAAAGGGGCAGGCAGAAGTTTCTCTTCAGCCCTAAGGGTTTCAGTTACCTTTAGCTCAAAATAATCTCTGTGGTACAGAGGTACATCTTGGGGTGACTCTGACCCCTTCACCTTGTACTCCTGTCCCCTCCTCCACTACCCCTCCATCATAGCATCTTGGCATTTGAGGATTTCCATTATTTATAATTCCCTTTTCTGGCTTCCTTACACCACAATTTCTGGACCTCTCCAATACAGTGATTTTTCCGTCTGTTTTACTTAGGCCACCCTCTCCTTATACGTAGTTCTTCCTTTGAAATCTTGAACTCTGTTGTCACTGTCTCCCGGGTTTCTTGAGCTTCTGTCATTTGCTTCAGTGAGAACTCTGAGCCCTTACCCCTTCCACCCACGTCTGGTCTCTCTAAAACCAGATTTTCTTCAAGGTTCCCACTGGCAGAGCTCAGCTCCCATGCCCAAAGGGGATCAGTGCCCCTGGCCAGTCTCCTGCGCCTGCACTGTGGTGCTCAGCAGTAGACACTGGGGGACTGGTTTTATGTAACCTAGCTAGACTTTTTAAAAACTACATTTATAAAGCATCAGGAATTTGTCACAAAGACAAAAGAAAAATAGCTTTTCTGTCTCTGACTCCTTCGCTCTTTTTGAATTTATTTTTAAATCTTTGATACATAGAAAAATAGGCAGTTTAGAGCATTATTTATAAAGTTTCAGGTAAGCATTATTACAAAGCAGATGTATCTGTGTAATTACCAGGCAGATCAAGAGACAGAACATAACCCACATTCCAGAAGTCCCCTCGCGCCTTTTCCCATCACTTCCTGCATTCTCTTCTGATGTCTAACAGTGAAGATTAGTGCTCATGCTTTTTGTCTGACTTTCACCTTTGTAAGATTACTCAGGTTGTGTCACTCTAATTTATTCATTTGCACTGCTATGTGGTATTCCATTGTGACCGTACCACAATTGATTTACCCATTCTACTGTTAATGGACCCCTTTTTCTCCAATGTTTTGCTATTGCAAAAACAAAAAGGCTGCTGTGACATTCTCATGCATGGGTTTTAGTGCACATATGCATACATGGATGGAATTTCTTGGGTCGCATAGGTTATATGTCTAGCTATGATGGATACTGCCACACGGTTTTCCAAAGTGAGTCACACCAGTGGACACTCCTAATAGACCATGAGAGTTCCAGTTGGCCAACATCCTCAACAGATAATTGTATTAATCTTCTTTTGTCCTTCTCTTCATTCTTATTTAAAGAGCATCTGATCTCCCATTTTCTGGGTACGTTCTCTTCTGGGCTCTTGGTCCTTCAGTCTCTGAGTGTCTGTATGTATTTTAACCTCTCCCATTCTATTGCTCTTTTCTTTTCACTTAGAACCACGCTCTACATTTCTCATTTCAGAACAAACTTTCCTTGACCACATATCACACTCCACTGTTTTTCTCCTGTCCTTGAGAGCCACATTCCTCAGAACAGCACTCAGTTATTTCTGTCTCCACTCACCCACCTCAGTCTCTGTAGTGTGATGTGTCCCATTGCCATCCCACAAAGCCTTCACTCGATGCGATTCGGCCTAGGTCACCCACGCGTTCTAATTGCCAAACTTAGGAAATACATTTCACTGTCATTTACCTACATAACTGATTTAGAGTTCTTCTGTGTGGAAGGCACTGCTAAGGGTGAGGATAAAAGATTAAAAGATACCTTCCCAGCGCTACTGGGGTTTATATGCTAGCAGGAGTTGACAGGCATATAAAATGACAGTGGATTTTCAGACCAGATGCTATTTATTTGAAAGGATCATACCAGGTTGTGATGGAACTCTTCTAATACTTCACATGCACTATTTTATTGAATCCCTACAATGAGGTAGGAATTATTACTATTAAGTCCCATTTTAAAGAACACATTTAAGACTTAAAAAGGCTAGGAACTTTCCTGTGGCCAAGCAGTTAGATGGCCCTGTTTAAATTTGAACCCAAATCTGAGTTTAGAACCCACTGTTAATGGGCAGAACTGCTTCCATACTTCAGTGTGCTCCTGTTTCAGAAGTGTCTGCCTTTTGAGGAGAACTGCTGAGAACTGCTGTCACTGTCTTTGAGTTGTGGGGAGGGGAAGATATGGGTATGGGGTGAAGGCATCTTGTTGGTTGATTGATGTTCTCAAATCAGGACATATTTAGATCTGAAATAGATAATTCAGTTCAACACCCTTAATTTATGTTTGAGCCCTAGAGAAGTAATGTGTCCAAAATGATCAAGCTTTTCCTTTGAAAACCTGACAACAGATTCCTACTCTGGTATTTGTTTCCCTATTAAAAAAAAAAAAAAAAACGTTCACCCAAACTCCTGAACCCTGTGCTACCATAAATGCTTCCTTAGAAATCTAGTAAAGGAGAAGAATAGTGTGAATTCTAGACTCTCCTCCACCATTGTAATGGGGTCTAATAACATTCTGTGTTTTATAGTGATTTTTAAAACAAAATCTCTCCATCCGGAGGTGTTTACTGGCACACTGCTACTTCCAGGAGGAGTTAGCTTGGGAGCCAGGCTGCCTGGGTTTGTATCTGACCCCCTTAGTTTAGATCCCTCTGTGTCTCTATTCCTTCATTTACAATGGGAATCATAGCAGCACCTCTCTCAGAGTTGTAAGAATTAATGTATAAAGTATTTTGGAAAGCGCCTGGCACATAGTAACTACTCAGTCACGTTAGTTCCTGGTCATTGCTAAGGCGATGGTTTCCATCGCAGTTTATTTCCTTGGCACCTGCTTTTTGATCTCTCAAAGAGGGGCAATTTATATTTAAAAAAAAAAAAAAAAAAAAAAAAAAAAGCTGTGTAGAAGGGCGTTCCCTGGCGGTGTAGTGGCTAGCCTTCGGCTCTCAATGCCATGGCCTGGGTTCGATTCCCAGCCAGGGAACTATGCCCCCCGCCCCCCCAAAAACAACTGTATAGAAAAGCAAATAAATATGCTTCATGTCATTTCTCATTGTTACTGACTTATCTGACTGTTATTTTCTCAGCTTAAGTACGTATTAACATACTGTATTGAGCAGCAGACATGGAAGTAACAACTAAAACTCTTAGACAGCAAACAGCATAATTTCTACCTTCCTATGTTTTCTTCAACTTCTCAGCAATATTAAAAGCCTTCTTGGAGTGGTTACCTAGTATGAACATACTGCAAATGTTTTTCTTTTTGCTTTCTAGAAATACTCACTATTTAGGTGACTTTTAAATATTGCTAACCCCAGGCCACTTCCTGGTGAGAAGGAATTTGACACAGGTCGGAATTAGGTGAAGAGAAAAGGAAATGATCTGAGTAACATGGTGGCTGTGTTTTTGCACAGGTTTTGGAAAATCACAGTGACTTGCTTGCTTACCTAGACATTTCTCAAACGCACAACAAAATTATGCTTGTTCCATTTAATCCCTGAAACATACTAGCTCCTGGTTTGTCCATTTTATTTCTTAACATTGCTCTAGTGGATGATTTTTTACTATCATTGTATTTTCATATAAGGTTCTTGAATTCTGTGATCTGCACTCAACAATCTGATCGATTGTGTCCTCTGTATTTAAAATAGTAACCCTTATGACATTCTTTGCCATTTCTTAAAAACCTCAATGCCAAATAAATTCTTTATAGTAACTGACATTAAGGTCATCATAACATATTCCATTCCAAGAAGTCAAAGTAATATGCAAGACTTTTGGAATTAAATATAAATTTTTGTTTTCACTTCTAAATCCCCCCCCCCACTTTTTTGTTAATGGAATGACTCCAGATATCCTGAGAAACCCCAGGGTCAGTATGTAATATTTTTCTGCTTCTCATTGTCCTAGAGATAGTTGAAAGAGACAAGCAACTTTTCTTCATCCATAGTTGTATTTTAGAATATTCATAAATAAAAGTTTTTCTTAATGTCATTATTCTCTCTCTCTCTCTCTCTCTCTCTCTCTCTCTCTCTCTCTCTCATCACTCCTATGGTGTGTCAACAACTACTCCCTACCCTATGGTGTTGTGTAATAGGGAGGAGGAAGCAGTGAACCCTGCCTGTGAGCATCAGGGAAAACTTGAGAGAGGATGTGAAAGGTGAGAGATCCTCCGATACCCGGCTGGCTGGAGGCACTCTCAGTAAGAGAAAGTGGAGCAAGCGAGAAAGTGGCCTGGCCGACCTGGGGAGCGTGCGCGGACGCCAGTGCTCTGCAGACTGGCCTTGACTTTATCCCCTTGTGTTTCTTCAATTCAGGCTTGTCCAGCCCACGGCCCAGGACGGCTTTGAAGGCAGCCCAACACGAATTCATTACCTTTTCTTAAAAATCATGATTTTTTTTTGCTATTTTTCTTTTTTAGCTCATCAGCTGTCATTTGTGTTAGTGTATCTGATGTGTAGCCTAAGATAGTTCTTCCAACGTGGCCCAGGTAAACCAGAAGGTTGGCCACCCCGTCTCTGATTTCTTTGATTTCCTTGTGTGATTGGCCCCGGACCAGGACACTTTCACTCTTCCATCTTTAATGGATGAGGGTCTTATTTTTACCTACTTTTTAGCCACATTACAACGTAATTTTTCTCCATCATTTTAAAATAGAACACCTTTCATCTCTGGTAGAATCTCTGTTTCCCTTCTCTTATTCGAAGGTACTTGTGCCTATGAGATTTTTATTTATTTACTTCTTTAGCTAAGTACATGAAATTTTGCTCTGCTAAAGGAACCCAATAACAATCAGGAAGCCTGGTCAGAATCAAATGTGAAGGACTCATTAGGAGGTAGGAAAGACCTCACCCGTCACTGCTTGAATTCTGCACTCAGACATGCTCTTTAAAATGCCTGTGTGTATGCCGTCGCTGGTCAGACTTTTTATATCTGGCTGGTATAGGTAAATACACAGAAAACATGTTTCAAAGCATTCCTTCTGTTTTGTTTGCTCGGTGATAGAACAGAAAACCTTCCTTCATTCAGCAAGTGTTTGTTGAATACTAGCTCATGATTTTCCTAACCTAAAATATTCACTATTGTTAAATATTCTCTCCCTCCATAGCTTTTGTGTTTCTTCTCTATTTTTCCCTAAGACGTTCCTTACTCAAAACATCATTAAAAGTTCTCACATGTTTCCATTCCTCTTTTTTTTTTATGAGTACTTAATAACTTTCTATGATTTTAAGATTGTCAGAAGGAAGAAACATTATTGAAGATCATCCAGGTTAACCTGTAAACTTGAAAAACAATTCAAGAATTCAAGGCAGCTTATCAGTTCCAAATACTGCCTGCCTTCCCGAGGAGTACTGCCTTTGGTTATCTCCTGTTCTCTAGTCTCAGAGGAGAGAGAGAGAGCGAAGGCCTTGGTGTGAGATTGACAACATCAAAGACTAAAAGTGTGGTCTGATGAACTCAGGTCATTTTGAGGCTCAGATAGAAGTCAGATGGGACAGAAGAGAAACTACAGATCCAAGTGATTTGGAATTTGGAGATTAAAAAAAGCAAGGAGAAAACTGGGAGATGTTATTTTAGTTACTGCCAAAATGGGACGTGACTCAGTATGTTTATTTATATAATCCAGTGCTGAACACTTATTAACTGGACCCTGCAATACTTGTTGATAATGTGCTACAAATTTCATCACACTCTAAATATGTTTGAATAAAATTTTTTTTTAATTTGCTATTTGCTTTAGTTTTCAGACTGTTTGAACCTGCAAGTAGTTTTTAAGTTAAATTATCTCTCAATTTGCTTCATAAATACAATTAGGCAGTATTGGGAACAAACCCCCAGAGACCCTTCACAAAGGTCTGCCTATTGTCTTCACACTTGGTGACTGTTGCAAACATCAGTACTTGGAAACGTGTGCCTCTGGGCAAAGAGGCCTCTTCGTTGTTGCTAGGAAACCCAATAATTGTTCTGTGCGATCTTGAGATTTTAATTCATTTCTAGTGCAACACAATGAAGAGCAGTTGGATGTTTTAAACATTTTATGAAAAAAATAACAAAAGCCATTTAAAAAGCTGTTGAAAATTTCTGTAGCAGTATGCATGTTAAGAAAATCTCAGTGTAAAACAGAAATGGACAATCACCTTTCTTAAAAATCTCAGTTCTCAAAAAATAACTGCTGTTAACAGTTTAGTATGTATCTCTCCAGATTATTTTTATACATGTGTAACAGTTTTCTATGATGTTCTTTTAAGATAAAAGTAATTTTTGTGTATCACATAAGAAAGCATGAAAGATACTGTCATGAACACAAAGATGTATTTTATTCTAAGGAATATGATAGAAATGTTAAGAGCATGATTAGGATTTGAATTTAGACACATTCAGATGTCTGATGTCATTTAACTTTTTAATTTGATTTTTACAAATACAAACCCTAAAACACAGTAACCAGGATGTTTTGTTTTGTTTTGTTTTTATAGCAAATTTTCATTCTCATATATTCTTACCTACATGTCTTTGGGCTATGTCTTGATTCATTTTAGAATGGAATTTTCATTCTGGAGCATACTGAGATTGGTTTTGTCTTACTTAATACATGAAGTATTAATAAGCACACAAATTAAATGCAGGTGACAAACTGTAGTAGCTATAGAGAGGGGAGCTTCTAGCAGGAAGAACTTCAGGCAGACTGGTGCTCTTTCTACATATCTCAGATAGATCACACTTATAATGTAGTTATCAGTTCTTTTCTACTAATGTGCCAGGAACTACAACAGGAGATAAAGGCACCCACAGTTTCTCCCACCCCTAATGGAGCTAGTGATTTAATGGTAAATCAGGATGTGTATTTTTAAAAATTTTACTTCAAAAGACAGTAGTATGGGAAGAAAATAAGCTCATTGGTTCCCACATGGTGGTATGCGTACCGGCCGGAATACGTGCTGGGTGTTCAGGGTACGTGAAAAATAATCGGTAACGGCAAAAGTAAGGTACAAGTAAAGTAAAAAAACAAAAAACGTTAGTCATGGAACAATAAATGTTAGGTTGGAATCACTGTTAATGGAGAAACTTCAAAATTAGATCACATGAACGAATAGATGATTGGTGAGGGCGTGGTTGTGGACCCTCCCCCAAACCGCCCTTCTACCAGTCATTACGCACAGTTTCAGAACAATCCATCTGTGACATTTCTAGAACTTCCCCAAACATATAAATACATCTGTAGCCAGACTGTTGGTTTGATCAGTTAATTATTGACTAAAAGTAAGGGCCTTGTTTTTAATTGTGATTCTTTTCAAGTAGTTTTTTTTATTTAATGTTTAAATACCTGATCATCATTATCAATATTTAACTGTGTTATGAATATTGTCAAATCTGTGGCTTGTACTTTTCGTATAGTAATTTTTCTTTCCTAACTTATTACCTCATTTCACTATTTTACATTAAGATAGGCACTGAACAAAAGCGTCATATTTAAAAACAGCTGTTCTAAACACAAGGGGTACCATTTATAGAAATGGGTTTAAAAGGGGGACACAAGTGGGAAAAGGTTGGGATCTAGAAGATGTGACAAAACCATGGAGCCTACCTTAGTTTTGCAATAAATTTTATAAAGGGCAACAACAACAACAAAAAAAGCAAACAAAAAGCTTAAAGATAGTATGTACTGAGGCCAAAGAAGTAATGTAAGATAATATGTGCTAAGGCCACACAGACAATACGGATAGCAGAAAGACAAGTACTGAGCATTTGTAAGAATAAGTTATGGAATCTTTAAAATGTCTTTTAAAAAATAATATAATATGACAGACATTTCCAGAAGGGCAATAGAGGTGAAGGAAATGTCTGAGATAATATTGATGTCAACTATTTGGTAAATTTGAAATATATAAATTGACAGTTTCCTCTCTGAATTACCATAAAAATTTATTGCTTAGAAATACATAACTTTTTTCTTTTCCAGTTTTGATGTATAATTGAGCTATGCAGTGTACCAGTTTAAGGTGTACAGCATGTTTGTCTTACGCGTATGTGAACTAATTCCCACGCTAAGTTTAGCTAGCATCCATCAGCTCCTTAGATGTGCAAAAAAGAAAGAAAAGAACGATTTTTTCCTTGTGATGAGAGCTCTTGGGATCTACTCTCTTAGCTTAGAAATTTTTTTTAATCATTCAATAAAACTTATAGAATCAAAGTTAATAAAAATTTTTAATTAAAGAAGTCTTTGACAGAAAATGTGTCAAACGTCATCAGCACCCCTGCAGCAGGGGAGCCCGGTGTGTTTGTGGCACCGAGGCGAGCGTGAATTAACGTAACCCTGAATTAGTATGACTAAACTCAGCTTTCAAGACTAGCTAAATTCCGTTTTAAACATATGCTTGGAAAGAAAACAGCCTCTATCAGTGGAAACTTACTTTAATATTTCGTAGTAAGTTGGGAGGTTCACGGTGCTCTTAAAAGGAAATGAAGAGATATTAATATTGTGATTCCATTTCTACAAAGGCACAAACTAAAAGCTGGGCCCCGATGAGTTTGAACTCGATGACTCTGGTCCCAAGTCGCCTCCTGTTTCCACTGCCTGTGGTGTCCCTTCTGAGGGAGCTGGGTACACGGAGTGTGCAGACGACGCCTAGTCCATGCGTATGTTTCTTTCTCCAGATCTCTCCAGAAGTTTGAGTATCACCACTCCGGATCAGATCATTGAAAAGGCCAAAGGGGAAACTGCCTATTTGCCATGCAAATTTACCCTTAGTCTGGAAGACCAGGGACCGCTGGACATCGAGTGGCTGCTCTCACCAGCTGATAACCAGAAGGTGGATCAAGTGGTAAGTTCGCTCAGGTCATGCTCCCTCAGCAGTTGTCTCTGGAACTTGTCTCAGGTGCTCATCGCTATGTGATCACATAGGCCTGGGGGGCACGGGAACTTGGAGACCTTCTGAAAATCTGGGTTGGGAAGGTCCCTGTGAGCCAGAAAGTAGTGCAGCAGACATGATGGCATGGCAGAAATGTGCATGATGTGTGCTAAGGGACGGCAAGGACACTAGACTTTGTGAAAACTTGATGGAATTGAATTTTTAATGTTAACACCAGGGTTCTGACAGCACTGTACGGGTCATCAAGTGTAACATTGTGTAATGCAGTTACATTTAACTTCAGGCTGTTTTCCGTATGTCTTCTAGTTTTCCTTTTTCTTTTTTCTAGTTTTAAATATCCTGTATCATGAACCGCTTCAAAAGCAACACAAAGTCTTCATAGCAAAACAGCAATTTATAAAATACTTATTCTTAAATTTAAAAAATTAAATATCAAATATTGTTAGAAAATTTTCTAATTACGAAGAAATAAGAACCTAATGTAGGAAACCTAGACAACTAAAAGTAGCATGACCAAGGAAAATTACCCAGTAATTTCATCTCCAAATATATATATGTGTGTGTGTGTGTGTGTGTGTGCATGTGCATGTTGTCTATATATACATGTATATATGTATATGTATATGTGTGTATGGGCTCTCCAGAAAAAAAATCCCGCCATAAGTGCCTCTGTTTTTCATATTGCATGGCTGGATACTCTCTGGACAGCCCTTGTATATAGCCCATTGGCTTTTTTAATGGTACCGGAATATTTCACTTAATTTAGAATATTGCATATTAGCTTCATCTGACACATTTAATTAAAAATAAATGTTGCTATATTAAGGAAGGGAAAAATAAGTCCACATATTTAGAAGAACATGGTAGTACCATTGACCCTTGAACAACACAGGCTTGAATTGCTTAGGTCCGTCATATGTGGATTTTGTTTGATTAAATGCTATAAATATATTTTCACTTCCCTATGATTTTCTTAGTTACTTTTTCTTCTACCTTTAAGGATACAATATATATAAAATTTGTGTTAATTGTTTATGTTATCAGTAAAAGCTTCTCGTCAACAGTAGGCTATTAAGTTTTTGGGAATCAAAAGTTACATGCAGATTTTCTACTGCATAATTCGGGGTTGGCACCTCTAACCCCCACATTATTTGAAGATCAACAGTATAAGGATTTGGAAGAGAAATTTTATTTTTACTTATGGTCCATATAAAAGAAGGGATTATTTGGCCATTTTAATAGCTGAACTAGTGCAGTTAAGTAATTGCTATTTTTGGTGAATCCAGGCAGTTTGCCCTTGATGTGTTTGTGAAGGAAGCAATTAAAGTGCTTTCCCAAGTTGTGAGTGACGAGGGCCACCCGCTCCAAGGACATGCCTCTGCCCTGATGCGGCTACTGGCAGTTCTCTCTGTATCGCTGAGCCTGACTTGCTCTTTCCGTCCTGCCAGCACCCTGAACACAAGGCTTCTCCCTGGGAACCTTTGTGTCCCTCACACCCTGGAGGGTGAAGTGCTCATCTCACTTTCGAGTCCAGGACTCAGCTTCCATGGTTAAGGTGAATGAATGGAGAGCAGGTGTCTTAAATGCTTCTAGCCCTAGGACAGGGTGCTTCTAGAAATCGAGAAGCACCATGCGCCCTGTAGCCTTGTGTGTCCCTTCCTGGAAGGGCTACCTGAAGTCTGTGTGCTGCCTGCAGGACTTGTGAGGTGGCGGGAAACTAGGGACTGGCCTTAAGTGCCCATTCGTGGTTAAAATCC
Organism: Lyroderma lyra; assembly: GCA_004026885.1. NCBI lineage: Eukaryota > Metazoa > Chordata > Mammalia > Chiroptera > Megadermatidae > Lyroderma > Lyroderma lyra. Next base: position 209,472 of record PVJL010001339.1, on the reverse strand, counting down.
ACTGTAACCTAAAACACAGTAAGATCAGACCAAAGGAAAGATATTACAGAAGGGTTAGGGAGAGGTTGGTGCCGTAGAGGATGCTGATAGAACTTAGCTACATTATATTTAGCTGAGCCCTTATTTTAATACATTTATGCTAGCAGGAGTGTGGTGGGGGACTGGGCTGGAGAAATTTCCATCTTTACTCCCTGATCTCTTTAGTCAGCAAACAGTTAACCACGTATTATGCACTTACTGTGTACTCTGTGGTATTTCATGTACTTTAATTATATATACTTATTTAAGCCTGAAAACAACACTCTAAACTGAGAATTATTATTATACATGTGAAGAGAAAATGGAGGCCTGGAGGTTTGATGACACATGCCCAGGGTCACACCACTAACAGACACCTGGGGTTTGAACCCCAGGGATTTTCCTTCCCTCTTCTGCACCTCATTTTCCTTCGTACTATCCTGTACTGCCCCTTACGTTCCATACGTCTCTGTCCCTCAGGTGTCAAATTCTCTCAGAACTGTGAGAAGTCATTGAAATACTGTGTGCATAAGTGTTTTGTAAGCCTGCCAGTCATAGGCAAAGGTTAGTAAAGCCAGAATACTGTGCGAACTGCAATGTGGTTTGTGTCTTAGCTGTGTGACTTTGCAAAAGTTGATTTGTGAGAACCACCGCTTGCCTCGGGCTGCAAGTTAAATGTGGGTAACGCCACCGTCCTGCAGGTTGTGAAGGGGAATCCGAATTGCCTGGCAAATGCTACTTCGCTGGTTCTTAACTACTATTTATAACATTGTTTTCGTGGGAAAATACTGGATAGTTTACAAAGCAGCTGACAGTAGGAATACACCTTACTTGTCAGGCCCTCCTTAAAAGACTACTAAAATGCGTGTGTAGCAAAATGAGGGATTGAAAGTACAACAGACTGAACTTTTTAGGAAGTCCGTAGTTAAATACAAAGGAAGGTATGGCAGCCACATGGCGGAGTCTCACCTCAGTGTTACTGACAAGCGGGTGTGGTGAGAAGTCGCAGCAAAGAAGGTAATGGCTGTGTTTACAGAGTAAGTCAGCTGTGCACCCTGCCATTGCTGCTTTTATTTACTTAGCAAAGTTCTGCTGAGGGCATCCTAGAAGCCCACACTTAATATATAAATAAACAAACTTGAGTGAATTGGGAGTGGGCTCAGTGTGGTAGGGGAGGTGGTAATACAGAGAAGAACTCAAGTCCCTGCCCTTGAAATTCCTCCCAGGGACTTGTTCTCTTTGATTGAACTGTCCATAATTAACAGCTCGGGGAGAAATCATTCATAGTATATAGACTGGAGTTCTACTTTCTGATTATTATTTGAGTTTGTCACCACTGCTCTTTGACCCTTGGGTCTAAGATGACCAGAATGAAGGATTTTGTTAGCAAATGTGAAAAATTATAAGTTTGTTAAATGAATTTTAGTTACAGAACAAATATACTACCTCTCAGAACTGTGACTGTTATAATTCTCTTCCAGGTATAACACAGAATTTCCCCCCACCCCCAAATTTGGCCTTTAGTTATTTTCATTAAATCCTGTAACAGTGGCTCAGAGAATGCAATGGAATTAGAAGGGGGTCTTTACTTTTACTCATGGAAAATTAGTTGAAAGGTCCTGTTAACCTGGGCACACATATTTAAGAGGTTTATTTTATAACTTTATCTTTTAGAATCTAGATCATCAAATACTAAATGTTAACTCTCCAACTTAGTGTTAAGACAAAAGAATGTCCACTTTGGCTTTTGGTTAGATTTCACAGGTAAATCAGGTAAGCCCTTTTTTGGGGAGTGGTGGTATGTGCACTTGATTTTATGCACTTGACATACTGCAGAGGCAACTGAAAAATAGTGTGTAGAAATTCACAAATCTGTGTTCTCCAATTTCACCAACTCATCCCAATGTAGGGCCATATCACGTAGTCACATTGGGTCTTGGTGTCCTTGTTTAAAATGAGAGTGTGTGACCGTACGCAAGGATCATACTGGTCTCTTTCCATTTTCTTAGTCTGTGCTTTGAGAAATTGTAGTTTTCCTTCTAATGCTAATGTTCCTCATTTGTTTTTGGATCCCATAGTAGCATGCTGTGTCCCGAGTTCCTTTAATGAGACAGGGTTTGCTTTTTTGTTGTTTTTTGTTTGTTTGCTTGTTTTGGTGGTAGTGGTGGTGTTGGTTTTCCCTGACTTACTTTGGTTTTCTTTTAGATTATTTTATATTCTGGAGACAAAATTTATGATGACTACTATCAAGATCTGAAAGGACGGGTACATTTTACAAGCAGTGATGTCAAATCTGGTGATGCCTCAATAAATGTAACAAATTTACAGCTGTCAGATATTGGCACATATCAGTGCAAAGTGAAAAAAGCCCCTGGTGTTGCGAGTAAGAAGATTCAGCTGAGAGTTCTTGGTGAGTTATTTACATTAATGTTACTCATTAACGGGGTGAGTGGTCATGGTATGTCAGCAGAAGCATTTATGGGAGACAAAGCTTAGTTTTTTTAGAGTAATAAGTGTAAACATTTGAAGAAATTCTGATATCCTCAAGCATAAAACAAAGCTTTTTTGGTCACAGAAAGTGAGGGTCCAACTTCTTTGTGAAATTCATAGAAGAGTTTGAAAATAAATGAAGAAATTCTGTGATTTGGGAGAAGAACCCTCAGCCAGGAGTTAGGGAACCCAGGTTTGTGTGTGTGTGATTCTCAGATCTGCCCTGAGAATGAAATAGAACCTCTTCATTTCCTGGGCTTTAGCCTACCTTTCTGAAACATTACAAGATGTAATTTTTATTAAATTTCTATTTGATCTCATACAGTTCAAAATATTTGTGCTTTAAACTTTTTCAAACTCCCCAAAGAATACATGAGGTTTCTGTGATGAATAATGTGAGTGTTTAGAGTGGCGGTGATAGAAGATGGTAGAAGGAATATTGAAATGGGAGGAGGCCATTCGACATTGTAGTCATTTAACCTCTATGAGCACCACTGTTTTTCATCCAAAAAGTAGGGAGATTAGCCAGATGGTCACTGGGATGTCTTGTAACTAACTCTAGGATAGTGACCGAGCTAAGTGTAAATAAACCTTTTGTAAACTGTCAAAGACTATGATGTTTATTATCCTCTACATTTTGTGGTCATGCACAAGCACACTAAACCCCTTCAAATTAAAAAATTCTGAAAGGTTATTCATAAATATACTTATTAAATCTTAGTTTGGTAGACTTTACACAAAGGTCCAGGGGCTACCATGTAGAAAAACAACTATCACTATTCTGTGACAGTAAATTCCCCTGCTTTGTGATTCAAAGTGTCAGGTTTTGGGGAGCCACTTTACATAGGAAATACTGGTTGGTGGAATTGCCTTTCATACTGCTGGAATTAACTAAGGCAAGTCTCCCCCACATCAACTTCTATCTCATTCCTATTGTTGTAGAGAACTAATTAGGGGTTAAGCATGGTGGGTTCCATTTTGAATACTACTCTTTTCTGAAGAATAATTGTCAGAGCAGAAGCAAGAATGCAGATTTTGTGCACTCCAGCAGCAGCTTCAGGGCTTGTCTTGGTTGGAAAGGCCATCTTCTGCTGGCAGCATCAGGCACTTCATTCTAAATGGCCCATTCATTCAAAATATTCCCTATGGCACGAAAGCAAGTGAACCTGAATAAGAAACCAAGGAAAGGATTATGGTAACCTCAGAAATTCCAGCTTTCTGTGCCTACACTCAGTACACATGGAGTTACCTTTCTTTTTTTAAAAATGTGAAAGCAGGTACAAGTTTAATAACTTGTCTGAACTCTTATCTGAGACCCAGGCATACCTGGGATTATAACCCTGACTGTAAGAGATCTGGCAATTAAGTTCGTGAACTCATCCTAGAAAAAGTGCTGCGTACCTCATTGCTGGATGTCACTATGGTCACCTTCCAAGTACTCCCCTTGGGAAGCTACACACTGATGCCAGTGCCTAGTCCACCCTTCAAAGCAATTTTGGAATTCTTTTTCTGGAATGACTGTCAGAGCTGTCATTATAAGACCCTTGATGTCCTGAATGTCATCAAAATATGTTTCTTTAAATACTTCCTTTATCTTTGGGTAAAGAAAAAAGTAATTGGGGGCCAAATCAGGTGAGTAGGAAGGGCGTTCCAGTATAGTTATTTGCGTACTGGCTAAAAACTGCCTCACAGTGCTTTGTGAGCTGGTGCATGTTGTGATGCAAAAGCCATTGTTTTTGGTGAAAAGTTCAGGTTATTTTCATCTAATTTTTTCATGCAGCCTTTTCAGCACTTCCAAAGAATAAACTTGGTTGACTGGCCAGTTGGTACAAATTCATAATGAATAATCCCTCTGATAACAAAAAAGATTAGCAACATTGTTTTGACTCTTAATTGGACTGACAGAATTTTTTGGTTATGGAGAATTGGCTGACTTCCATTGTATGCTTTGACACTTTGTTTCAGGATCACATTGGTACACTCATGTTTCATCACCACTGATAACACAACCCAAAACATCATCTTGCCTCACCAAAAGGTCTTGGCAAACTTCGACTCTCCTTTGCTTTTGTTCATCAGTGAGCTCCTTCAGCACCATTTGTGCACACACCTTTCTCATGACAAGATTTTCAGTGAAGATTTTCCTATTTCTCTATCAATGTTTACTTGGTCTGCTATGCTTCTCACAGTCAGCCAACAATTTTGACGCACAATTCGATGAATTTTTGCAGTGTTTCTGTCAGTTTTGCATTGTTCCTGGCCACACTGCCCTCTCTTCATCAGTGGTGCTTTCTCTGCCTTCAGAAAAATGTTTAATCCATTTGTACACTGCTGTTTTCTTCATGGCATTATCTCCATAAACTTGAACTAACGTGTCCCTGATTTCACTTCCACTCTTGCCAAGTTTAACAAGAAATACAATGTTTGTTTCGTTGCTCTAATTCAAGCTGACATTCTTGCAATGGTACATAAAAACACGCAACAACAATAATGAACACTGCTCAGCAAGACACTGCCACACGTCAACAAACACAGCTGTGAGACACAGATATACCAAGGTTATGACACCTTACCGAGTTGTTTGTACAGCGCTGCCAACATAAGTGTGTGGTGGCAAGTTCACAATCTTAATTGTCAGACCTCATAGTGTATGTGTGTCTATAGGACCAGGTTCAGGGTTGAATTTACAGGTTTCCACGGAAGGGATTATTACAGAACAAGCCAGCACATATCCAAGAAGGAAGCCAATGTGAACAACTGTTGGCACGTAGTATGGCCAGGCACACTGATAGCAGCAGCCATGGCTGTCAAGTAGGAAGAATGGCCCTTTTAATTTACTGTCACAGCCCCAACATCGAATTCCTCAGAATGAATCCATGGGAAGCACGGACACAGTAACGTCTTTTGTTAGTGCTGTGGGGGGATCACCAAGGGCAAGCAAACTGAATTCAAACCAGGGAGGGAGAGGGTAAGAGGAGAAGGGAGGAAGTGGTTGTGGAGGGGAGGTGGTGGTGACTAATTTACCCTGTGAGGCTGTCTCACAGCCAGAGCAGAGATCCTTGGAGCTCTCTTCTGTGTTTTCAACTGAGTCATGCTGTGGGAAAAACCACCAGAATTTTCTCTTGAAAGTGAGAGTTGGACAGAAGCTTGTCTGTTAGCTTTTCCTGAAAATTCTGCTTTGACAATTTGGCAGAAAGACAAAAATGAAGTGCCCTCTGGGCCCAAGGCTGAGAGTGGTATAGTTCATGGAGCTCTTGCTTGGTTCTCCATTAGAGGCTCTGCCTAAACTTTTGATTCATTTGCGGGAAATGCTGTTCACAGAGTAATGAGAGCTCATTCATGCAGCCCTGTAGGCTGTGTAGCCCATGACCCGGATGACTGTTACTTGCCTGGATATGAGCAGTGACATGCTACTAGGGTGTTGCACCAATTGTGCATGTGTATGCAGCTCCATAAAGAAGCTGAAAGGGGAGGGTGATAAAAAAGAGAATTAATACAGGTTAGTATGGTGGCCATGTATCACCAGAGCCTTTCCCCACAACTACAAAAGGGCCTATTATTGAGACCTTTGGGTATAAAAAGCCCAGGTTGTTTTGAGTCGGAGCATGCGCAGTTAGTGGTTTATGGGACATATGTGGTACACTCTGCCACCAGACCCAGTGACCATAGCACGCGTGGTGGTTCTGTCAGCAGTTGGGATTTGCAAGCCCCTGGTACAGGCAGGGCTTTTTGTTTTCCTTTTTTATTCTGAAATAATTTTAGTTTTATAGAAATACTAGAGAGGTCCTGAGAGTGTAGCCATAATCTAATTTCTCCTAATATTAACACTTTTAAAAGTCATAGTACAGTTATCAAAACCAAATTAATGTTGGGACAATACTATTCACTGAACTGCAGACATAATTTGAATTTCAGTTTTCTACTTGTGTTCTTCTGTGCTACAGGATCAAGTCGAAGATCCACATTGCATTTACGTTTCCTCCAGTCTTGTCAAGGGGCACATGATGTCTTGTCTCATTGTTAATCGTGATCACTTAAGTTTTATCTGAGGGATTTCTCCACTGTAAACTTAACAGTTTTCCCTTTTGTAATTAAAAAGGTATCTCAGGGAGCCACTTTGAGACTATGCAAATAATTCGTTTCTCTCCTCAAATTTTGCCCATTGATTTTTAGCATCTGTCCATGGTTTTGCTTGGAGTCCTGACCATTTTGAACCAAGCAAAATTAGCATTCCTGGATGGGTGACATGATAGAAGTATATCCTGTCCCATGTGGGGATTTAGAGTGTGTTTCCTGTAGACCGAGGTAGGCCACTAGCACAGAGGAGTGATGATACAATACATATATGGAGCACAGCATTACTGAATCGGTGAGACATTGGCCAGATACCAGTTCATGGTCACGTACCCTTACCTGAGACGAACTAGCTGTGCTAGTGGTCATGGAAGCAAATGTTCTGAGGACAATGGCTAGGTATCCTGGAATCTTACACCAAAGAAACATTAGGGGATAAAACTTTATCTGTGTCTCTTTTATTAATATTTTTTGATCCAGCCAAGTGCCATGGATGACGAGCTCATCTTCCCTGAGGTATAATGGTTGGGGTTGGTGTGTAAAAGACTTGTACTTTTTTTTTTTAATGGAAAGCAGGTGGGCCACTCCAAGGCAACACTTCGAAACCAGTGTTGGTAAAATATTGTTCTACTGTGGATAGTGTGCGAGGGCTGTCCAGAAAAAAATCAGCCATAAATGCATCTATTTTTCATAGTACGTAGCTGGATACATTCTGGACAGCCCTCCTGTGTTGAGATCTCAAACTCAGGGGGGACTTGAATTTCCTGATCAGCCACTTTAAGTAACTGCTCATTTGTTGGAGATGTTTGTTATATGGGAAAGGATCATTTTCAGTAGAAAAGGTGAGAGTTAGGGTTAGAATACTGGATTACCAGCAGATTTTTGATGTAAAAAGCATTGCTTTCATGTCTCTCTGCAAGTTTATGTAATAATAGATTTGTTGGTATCTTGGAGAAATGGAGAACAAGGCTCATTTTGTTGACTCACGAGATGAAATAATTTGCAAAACTTATTTAAATACCCAATTAATGTAGTCTCCAGAGCAACTGATCAATCTAAAACAAAGCCAATTTACTTAGGAAAATCAACAATGCCATTAAATGGTCTGTTGATCCTTATGATCAAGTATAAGTAGTAGCAGATGGCGGGGAGAAATACCACCAAATTTGAGAATTACCAACAAATGTGTGAAGGAGTGAGCTCACGGCTGATAACCTTGGTTAAAGATGTCCCACTAGATATGATAGTTCAGCAGTTCTCAACCTGTGGGTCACGACCCCTTTGGGGGTCGAATGACCCTTTCACAGGGGTCGCCTAAGACCATCGGAAAACACATATCAGATATTTACATTATGATGCATAACAGTAGCAAAATGACAGTTATGAAGTAGCAACAAAAATAATTTTATGGGGGTCACCACAACATGAGGGACTGGATTACAGGGTCACGACATTAGGAAGGTTGAGGACCACTGTAATGCTTTTGACCAAACCTGCAAAACAGTTTGACAGTTTCTTTTAAAGTTAAATGTACATGTACTGGAGAGGACCCAGCAAATACTGAGAAAAAGGAAAACATACCAATATTGACATGAATGTTCAAGCAGCGTTCATAATAGTGTAAAACTGTAAAACCTACTCACGTTTATTCATGATTGTGAAAGAATAAAAGCCCACCCAGGACTGAAAGAACGAAAACCAGGTCAGACTGAAAAAGGAGAAAGCAGTCCTGCCATCCCTCAGACTACGAGGACGGATACAGATGCAGCCAGCAGCAGAGTTAGTAAGGAACGTGGCTTCTGCCGAGGTCTTGGAGCAGCTGTGATCTGTAGATGACTGCTTTCTCCCTACGTCGCCCCCAGACCCACTTTGCACACTCCCCATCCTTTACTGGGGCTACTCAGTTCTTTGCTCCTGGTTTAATCCCGGCTCCTCCTAATCCTGCCTCAGAAATGGCGTCAGATTCAGAACCTATCTTCACCTCTGTGAGACTCGTAGAATCCATCAGAATCCCTCTCCCTTGTGCAGTGACATTGCCCCACCCAGCTCCTCCTAGTGACCTCCTCACTGGTTGGTCAGCCTGATTTTGACAGGCTGTGTGCTTGCTCCTGGTCAGTGTAGCTAATTGGACCTTAACAGTAGCCCCCAACCTGGAATCCGTGCTCATCAATAGATTGATGGATAAGTAAATTTCTGTTTTAGTCCATCAATGGGCTACAGCTCAGCAATAAAAAAAAAAAAAGAATGGACTTTTGAAATACACAACATGAATCAATTTCAGAAGCCTTACAATGGATAAAAGAAGCAAGACTAAAGCACATACTGTCTTATTTCATTTATATGACTCTAGAGAAGAAGCAGAACTAATCTATAGGAATAAAATCTGATCAGTGGCTCCTGGGGCCAGGGCTGTAGAGTAAGATCAGTTGCAGCCCGCTTGAGGGGCACTTGCTCAGGAGCAGACCTGAAAGGTGCTTAAGCAGGGCGAGGAGAGAACACTTACACACATTGGTTGGATGGAATCAGCCCACACTGTTAAAATGGGTTAATTTTATTGTATGTCTTAATAAAGTTCACCAAAAGAGTGTGAAATGTCAAGGTGTTAATCCAGCGTTGGGGCGTTGCAGGTAATGGGGTTATCAGCTGCTCGAAACAGTTATCCAGAGAGAGCTGGAATATAAGCTCAGGTTTGTTAGCTTTTTATAACATTGCTCCTGGGTTCATGTAAATGTGGAATGTTAATTGGTCCCTGCTGTACTAAGTGTATTGTCCCTGTTATCAGCGTTATTTATTCGAAACCCCCGATTGGCACGGTGATGGCACCCAGAGGGATGTGACATGACACGTACCCCCAGAGGGCTACATACATGTCAAGCACAGACATGTTAGGTAGGAATGGAGGGGGAAGCTTCCTTGAGTCTGAAGGGGTGCAACCCAGTTCATGCTTGCTTTTTCAGGGGTGCCCCATGGAATAGATGGGTGCAGAGCTGTGCTTGGGATGCTGCTTGTGTGATGCCTGCTTGCCTGAGCTCATTCTTGCCAGTTTCATGTTAAATAAAGCTGAGAAAACCAATGTTGATCTGTGTAGTCTTCCAGTCTCGACAGCTGTGAACCCAGGATCGTGTGATAGAGAGTCAGGGGCTGGGCAGCGTACTTTGTGTTTAAGGAATCATTATAAACATAAATTCTGTGCTTTTGTTTAAAGTTCTCATTTGTTTTCTTCTCAGTTAAACCTTCGGGAACACGATGTTACATTGATGGATCAGAAGAAATTGGAAATGACTTTAAACTAAAATGTGAACCAAAAGAAGGTTCACTTCCATTACAGTATGAATGGCAAAAATTGTCCAACTCACAGAAACTGCCCACATCATTGATAGCAGGTACTGCTGATTATATAACTTGTATATGTGCCATCGATTTTGACTTATATCTAGTATAATTGTGTATATGTGTATATATGTATGTTTTTAATCCCCAGATACCTTCCCTTTTCTATATTGAACAATCAGGATTCCATGGGAATGGTTTTATCATGACAGCTTAGTGTAATGTAGTATTGAGATATTTTTATAAAATTTCACCATTTTGGATATTATTGTTGGTTTCTTTGGTATGTGCTTTTTAATTGATAGTAATACTAATGGAAAGTGTTCACGACCATAAATCAGTAGCTAAGTATAACAAGAGTTGGATCTTGAGAGTTTTGCCTAGATTCATGTTGAATCGAGGCAGTTGTTGAATCTGGGCAATTTACCTGTGGGTTGTCTATGAAGACGAAGCACCTCTATGGTACTGACTAGAAAGTTACAATTGGTTGAATCTATTCACTCACTGTGGTATGATATAATCGACCTTTTATTCCAACTGATGACCTTACTCTACCCTCCCCACCCTGGTGTTAAGTAGGATTTTTCTCCACCTCTATGTTTCTTATTTCAAACTAAGAGGCAAACTGTTATGATCCCTTCTGATTTCTTTTTGAGGGAGGTAGCTCCCTGGCTGGGAATCGAACCCAGGCTGCAGCGTTGAGAGCGATGGAGCCTAGCTGCTGCACCACCAGGGAACTCCCCCTTCTGATTTTCTTTTGTATGTTTGTTTATCTCGGAGAAGAAATAGGTTTTGCAGATTTTCCTGCTGCTTTTGTGCCATGGAATTTTTTTTTTTAATAATCAATGTGACTCTGCCTCAGCTGAGATTCTGTGCCTGGCTAAGCAGGTCATGGTTATTTTCCCCTTGGTACAAATGAACTGGCAACACAATTGTTTGCACTCTGGAGACACGCGTGTGTCTCCCTGGCAGTTTGTTCTGCACCCACCTTCTGCCTGTCTTGCCTTGATTGCTAAACTTAGTAGCATTCGCCTTTACTACAAACGCAGCAGTACAGTCCTATAAAAATGAGTTTTGCTCTTCCCTGCCTTTCTTTCCATAGAGATGACTTCATCTGTTATATCTGTAAAAAATGCCACCACGGAGTACTCTGGGACATATAGCTGTACAGTCAGCAACAGGGTGGGCTCTGATCAGTGCCTGCTACGCCTGGATGTTGTCCCTCGTAAGTATCTTCTTTGTCTGTTGTGATAATGTTTGCTCCCCTTACCTTTATACAGCCCCCTCGGGTCCAGTCAACAAGGGTGTTGAGGGCAAGTGGATGCGACCTTTGAGCAAAGCACTCTGTGGCTTGGTTAGGAGCTTTCCACGTCATGGGAAGGAAAAATTACATTATATTAATAAAACCTTCATTATTATAGTGACATGAATAAGCTGAGTTGTCAAATCAATTGTTATACCATATTTAGTCATTATAAATACAAGCTATTTAGAATATTCTTGTATGCCAACCAGGATAGCTGGGAATATTAAAATCTTTTAATCTGGGTTTATCACTTTCATGCTTGAAATAGATTATACAGTTCAGATGAAAGTTCTTTTAGTGGATTTTCCCCCTAGACGACAAAGAAAGCTAATTAATTTTTTTAAAGTTAAATACATGCAGTGAAATCAATCTGTGTGTATCCTTACCTTCAATATGACTTGATACAGTAGCTCTTTTTTTAACTTAATTATTTTCTTATGAACATCTTATTCTAGCTTCAAATAGAGCTGGAACAATTGCAGGAGCTATTATAGGAAGTTTCCTGGCTCTGGTGCTCATCGGTCTCATCATCTTTTGCTGTCATAAAAAGCGCAGAGAACAAAAGTATGAAAAGGAAGTTCATCATGATATCAGGTAATTGGCACAAGAGTTAACTGATGTATACTAAGTTATGTTTCTAAAGCATTAGTTCTCAACCATCCAAAGCATTTACCCCTGTGGGAATTAGATAAAAGCTGTATAGCTCTTTCCCTCAACACCTTGGAAAGCTTTTACTTTCAATTTCAAGTGTGCAGAGCCAGCCAGCCTCCATCGTGCCCTTCCTCTGAGCGTCCCCTCCAGTTTGGGACCGTTTTAAGAAACACTACAAAATGGCTTATCTCGAGACTGCCTGCTTTCGCCCCGTGAAGTGCAGACATGAAGTTTTCAAAAAATGGATCCGATGTTGAGGCTTAAAAAAAAACCTGATTGTATCAAGTGACATAGGTGGTTTATAGAACTATTGGTAATATGATTTTATGTTTTTAGAATATTCTGAATCAGTAAATCTTAGCTAGAAGTGGATGTTGGACTATAATAGAATTTTAAAAAGTAACAAGTGACTTACGTAACCTCAGGAAATTATTTGGTAAGTATGGAGTAGCGTCTGGACACTCTTATTCTTAAAGTGCCCCAGAGGTAACTCAGATATGCATTCTTCGTTAGTCTTGGTGTGAACATTCTTAGGCCTAAATTCCTAGCTTTTGCAGATAGGAATCTGTTAAGTTTTCAGCTAAGGTCTTAGATAAGTAACTTTCATAACAAGGATTTTTGTTTTTGGTTGAAATGTATCTGTAGGTATAGTGCTTTATCAGCTCTAAAGTATGAGGTGACTAATTAGATTATCTTGATTAGTGAAATAGATTATGGAACTGTTCCTTCGCAGACAACATTATAGAATCATAAACTCTTGTGGAAAACACATTTCATTACATGTGAAGACACATACGATGTAAATGATTTGGGACAAATACATAGTTCCTAACATTAAGCTTGCTTTTTTTGTGTTCTACACACTTTTATGTACTTAATGCTTAAACAGGGTCCCCTTCCTCAGCTCCACCCATGGCTCATGGGTGACATGATTATAAGACTTTAGAAACGTGTTCTTTGAACTTATATTAGGGTCTCTGCTTTCCAGGGAAGACGTGCCACCTCCGAAGAGCCGGACGTCCACCGCCAGGAGCTACATGGGCAGCAATCACTCGTCCCTGGGGTCCATGTCTCCTTCTAACATGGAAGGATATTCCAAGGCTCAGTACAACCAAGTGCCAAGTGAAGACTTTGAGCGTGCTCCTCAGAGCCCGACTCTGCCGCCCACTAAGGTAGCTGCCCCTAACCTCAGTAGGATGGGCGCGGTGCCTGTGATGATCCCCGCGCAGAGCAAGGACGGGTCTATAGTATAGAGCTCCCTCCGTACCTTTCATCGTGTGCTCCACCTTCCTCCTCTTTTGAAGTGTGAAAACCTATTCTGTTCTAAAGTTTGCTACCAGCCTCAAAGTAGATCAAAAAGAAGGTAACCAGAAACTGTTAAGAACTATACTTCAAAAAGTGGTTATATTGAAATGGTGAAGACATTCAAGTTCCTAACAGCAAACTCACCATCTGGAAAAGATTTCCTACGAGAGTTCGATTTTACTGGTTTTTAAACATTAATGCTTAGGTAACATGTAGCACTTGGAACATAAAATCACAGGTAAAGAAATTGGTGAACTTACATGCACACCAAGTTGATACTTGAATCATCTGAAAGTGGTACTTTATAATATCTACCATTTTTAGGGTGCCCTCTCTCAATTAATTTATGCCCCAGTAGTTCCCTCAAAATCGTTAAAGGAGCAGTTATGGCACAATATACTTACATACATTTAGTTTTGTTCTTGTTTTTATAGCTTCTTGGAAAACTCTAAATGTGTTCGGGGTAGCAGTAATAACATAGAAGACACTACAGTGTTCTAGAAATTGCTAGTTTTACTTTCAAGTCATTCATAAACCTGTCTATGAAATGATTTCTTAAGTATTTAATTGCTAGACTGCTACAGGCAACAGGGACAAAGTAAGCTCTTTTATATGGTAAAATTAAGGAGTATCTGTGGATTCATTTAGAAAATGTGCTGTCAGCTGCACAGAGCAATGACACTAGTGGTGCAATAGTGAGAATGGCTTTTGGTGATGAGTAGTCGAGATACTGGGGGCCCGTGGTAGGTCATCAGAACAGTGGCCAGTCAGATCAAGCATGGTGGATTGTGCAGTTCCCAACTAAAGACTGGCTCTCCACTTTAGGTCAGGTTTTTTTCCTAATAAGAAAAAATCATAACTCATTTATTACTTGACAGATACTGATTGAAATTCCCTAATTATTGGTTCCAAATTAAAATTTTCTTTTTTGATTTAGTGTTTTGTTGTTGGTTTTTGATGGTGTTGCATGTTTATATATTCTAGAAATTTGTAATCCCAAATTTGCCTTCTCGAATGCAGTTACTGGAAGATGTTTTCTTTATAGACTCGGCATGATGACATACATTTTAAGCTAGTTAAGTGTCCTCCCTCAGTACTGTGTCTCAGACATGGGAGAATATACAGTTGCTCTTGTATGGCTGACATGTGTTTGTGTAGTAGCAGAAAAGCAAGTTGAGCTTTGGGAAATTTGAGTCTTAGTTTTGTGAAAGTGATTTATTCTTTAAAAAAAAAAAAAGGAAGTGAAAGGAATACTTTTAACTGCCAAATGTGTTAAATACTGTTGTAGTAGAAGAAAATGAATTTATTGTATTTCCCTTAGGATTGTGAGGGAGTGTGGATATAGTAGAGTGATCCAACAGTTTCTTTATAGTACATGAGGTCTGCAATAAGTTATTCCACTAGCTCTAAAACCTTTTCCCTAGATTTTAGTAGGGAGCTGGTTTCTGTTCATCTCTTCGGGTGTTGTGGTACATGCTACATTATAAATTAATGTTGGCATGAATCTATGATTAGGAAGAGTATTGTGTACACTTTTTAATGGTAAATTTAAGATGAATGTGTAATGGATTAGTGTATACTTTTACATATGTGGAAGCATTTTTTAAATAGGTTTTTAACCTTATGTAATATTGCTTTTATACTTGTGTTAAGGTTTTCATCTGTGCCTTTTGGGTAATTTAATGTTTATTATGAATCTCTGGTGCCTATGAGCTAGCTATCACCTGCAAGGTGCTTAGAGGTGAAGGTACTGTTCATAAAAATGCATCACTGTGACACCTTTTTATCCTCATACTTTCAATCTTGCCTCCTCTTTTCTGTTCTTTATAGATATGTTAACTGATTGCATTATTCATAAAGACTTTAAAGTGTCAATATCCCCAACACTCTTTGACTGTGTTTCTGATTTTATTACAGTAACTATTTTTGAATACCATATGTCTGGTATGTTTTGTAGGAATAAAATTTGTAAGAGGAGAATAAATAACCCCACAAACTTTAATAAAATGTTTGGTCCTTTCTATTCCCCATTTTCATGTAATTAAGATTATGCTATCAGTGTAATTAGAAATTACAGTAGACTCTGTTAACTGGCACAAATCTCAACTGGCAGAATTTTTGCTGGTTGCTAGAGTGTTGGTTGCTTGAGTTCCAGTTAATGGAGCGTCTACTGACATTCATCCGGCGTCTACCAATCCCCGTGGGTGCTGGTTACTGAGAGTCTTGACCTAAAGATGGACATAGGTAAGGCCTTAGACTTCATAGTTAGTCTAGGATTTATCTGTAAGTAAATCAGAATCTCTTCCAGTAGCTCAGTTCAGGGTCATACCACCTACAACCTGCGAAACGAGCTCATAAAAAGTCAGTTGTGTAACAGGAAGAGACGTGTTGGGCGCGAAGAGGTTTAGGGAACAGAATTCAGTTTTAGACTGTTTTCAGCCTCTCTCATTGTAAATTTCAGTTAATCTGAAAGTCAGATAGCACTAATAGCTTCCCAGATAAGTCCCACTGATTATTTCAGTTGAACCAGAGATCAAATATTTATTCTAGAATTATTCTTGGTAATCATCAAGCAATTCAACCACAAAGTTGTTGCTCAAGCATTTCCATTAGAGCTAAGCAATATCAGCTCAGGATGGCACTGCATCTTCAAGGCAAAAAACCATTTGATTGAGAGATGTGACAACATCTGGTGAGTTACTCAGGATAACTTGAAAGGAAGTGATTCCTTTCTTTAGTGGAGGATGCAGTTCTGTGCTTTGAGTATGTAGTTTACAGGTGCCCTTTTTCTTACTGGCAGTCTTACTAATAGTCCCCTTTTAGAGCTCCACTAAAAAATCTTATTGTTTACCATGACCAGTTATTCCAGGTAACTAACTTACGTTAAATTTGGCTTATCTGCAGTGGAGTTGTTATAATGGAAACACAGCCTGAGTGTGTTTTAGGGGGAGGTTAATTCAAGAAATGCAATTAGAATACCCAATTTTATTAAAAAGATCATTTTCAAGATTGAGTTCTGGAAATTTGAAGCAAGTGAAGGGGCAAGTAAACATTTTGATTACATACAAAAAGAACTCATTGCGTGAAATTGGATATCAAATTCTGTAATGTATGTCTTCTTAAAATAACCACTCTGTCTTTTTGTGTGTGTGCAGCATGTAAACCTGAAGTTACGTGAGTGTTTAAACTTTGTTTCTAATCTTTTTTCATCTCCACAGTGTTTAGAGCTTTCAGATGCCTTATTCCAGTGTGAACAGAAAAAGTCCGTATTATGTGGTTAATGCTTTGATGTGTCATGTGAGGAGTAGTTTGTAGAAAATGTTGGCACCATTTTAACATTTTAGTGGCTTGTGACAGTATATAGTGTACATATATCTTTGTAATATTCCTGTGTTTAGTAGTATAAATGTTGTGGGCAAGGTTTAATATTTCAAATGCCTTTGGATGTTCTTTCAATGAAGGCAGCATGTTCTGTAGTTGGATTTTTCACTAATTTGCCTATTTGAACACTAAATTATGGTCCATAACTGAGCACAAATTCTACTTAACAAATGTTATAGAAGCAGGGAAGAGTAATAAATTTGTGAATTGCAGTTCTGCTTATCTAATAGAGAGTAATACCAGCAAATGCTTTATCTTATAGATAGAAACACCAGCAAATACTTTCTTATGGATAGTAACACCAGCAAATACTTTATTTTATGGATACTAACAGCAGCAAATATTTGCTACATCTGTCTTCTTACTGTTAAAATCAAGTTGTACAAAATACCGTATCTTGTAATTTGGGAGCGTGGTGCGTATCAGTAGGATTGGTTTTGGTCATGAACACAAAAAGTACCAATCAAGGAAGAACTTTGTGTTTTCTACTAACTTCATGACACAAGTGTTAAAAGAACCACAATTCACTGATTCACTTATTCTCATCCCTAACTGTGAATTTTTGTAATAAAAACACTTGTATTACTGAGAAAAAATATTTTGACACTTCACATATGCAAGTATAGAGTTGATAGTGTCAGTTTCAGAAATGATTTTTGTATTCATAATTTCTGGCTTAAATATCCAATGGTGCAGATTTTGAAATTAACAAAATTTGGTTAAAAAAACCAAGAACTTGCTCTAGTTTTGTGACCTTGTGTACTTTTAAAATAAAATCAAGAAAGTAGTTTTCTGCCTCGTGGTGTGGCTTTCTTGTGCCTTTTTTAAAAATGTCTACTTTATAAAGCTTCAATATGCTATTTCTCCCTGCTTTTCTGAGTCAGGGTTTTTTCCACCGACCTACCCACATGCTTTATGAAACAAAATAAAGATCTGAACAGTCATACATCAATGAAAACATGTCAAACATACATATATATTTCCCCACACTTGTGCATTTATATAACAGTATATAATATTTGAGGTTGAAACCCCCCAACGTTCTGTGATTATTTCACAATCTTTTACAATATAAACTCAAGAGTTTTTCAGCTGCATTAAAAACGCATACATATATGTATTAAATACATACACATCTGGTTATAGTTTAAAGTTGTTTTCATTGACTCTAAACATTGATTTCAGAAAAAACTGGATCGAGTAGTAATGCTTCTATAAGAAGACATTTTGAGGAATGGTTTGTTTATACTATAGTTTCTCAACCTTGGGAATTCTCACATCTGGGGCTAGATAATTCTTTGTTGTCGGGGATTGTCCTGTGCATTGTAGTTTGTTTAGTAGCATCTCTGACCTCTACCTCCTAGGTGCCAATAGCATGCTTCCCTCCTCCCCAGATGTGACAACCAGATGTATCCAAACGTTGCCAAATGTCCACTGGAATGGGGGAGGCAAAATCGCCTCCTGTTGAAAACCACTGGTTTATACTAATGTGAAATTTTCCACACAGAGGTTCAAGAAAAAAAGCATAGACCTTGAAGTCGCACACGTTTGAACACCACGCATTACTAGTTGCTTCACTTAGCTTGTTTCCCAGTGCTTCCAGTGGGGATAAGGATACCTGCATCTCAGGGGATGTTGGAAGGTTTTAAAGACATAGAATTGATACAACGAAAAGTCTTTGCCCTTGTTCCTGGTAGCTGGGATGCTGATAATGATACACAGATATTTCAAAGAACCAAGATTACAATAAAATATACTAATTTAATGCCTTCAATTTAGATTGTATATTCGTCTCGTAGTTCCAAAGTCTAGATCATATTTCTGGTTAATTTAATACCAAATGACAAAACTGATGAAATTGAAAAATATTGAGTATAAAATTTGTTATTAAATAAAAGTGGTTTCGTTTTAAGTCTATGGCATAATCAAATATAGTTTCTAAATGCAATAAAAAGCAGTAGTGGAAAGATCAGGAAGGCAGTCTTGGGAGCTAACTCAGATTTTCTTGCTGGTGTTTCTGAAGTATACATCAAATGGGATTTGTTGTTTTGTTACTTAAATTATGTTCTAAATCTGGTAACTATTTATAGAAAAAAAAGTTGTCCTAAGGTAACTACAGAAAAAGAAGAATCTGTGGAGTTAATGAAGAACCAATAAGTAACTTTCAGTTCAGTTAACCAAGGACTAGGTCCTTGATTAGTTTGCTTCTTGTTTCACTGCTGAGCTGCGAAAATTCTAACTAATGGAGAATGAGAGAGGTGGGAGAAAATACAGGAAATTACAGCAATAAAGCCTGATATCAGTCCTGAACAGAGTCCTAGAAGCCATCGTGATCTTGTCTTTCCCTGAGTCATTGTCCCCAGTCCTACTGGATTGGTTGTCCTAAAATGTAAGTATGGTCATGTTAAAATCCAAATCATCTTAATGTGATATATAAAAGGTCTTGTGGTGCATTCCATTTCTGTGGTTGATTTTTCTCCACACCTCTAGGTGCACCTCTACATGCCTGCTGAGGGCTGGAGTTTCAAACCTTTGTGAACATGCAGTTTCCTCAACAAGAATCAGCCCCTCCTTGTTTACCTGCCCAGTGCATATTTGCCCTGCAAGTATCCAAACACTATCTCCTCTGAGTCATTTTTGCTGATTCGCACCCCTGCCCCTCACAAGCTAACTCAGAGGTGAGTCTGAGCCCTCAGTATTGCCACTACAGGTCTTGTATGGCACCAAACCTTTTGTGTTCGAATTACCATGCTTACTATATCCATCCCCCTTAAGATTTGAACCTGGTTTATTCACCTTTATCCCAAGTTGCTAAATGACTGGCATATTGCTCAGTAAATAATGAATTTTTAGGAAGGAAACTAGGCACTAGGGGCACGTATGCATTCAATAAGTTTGTGTTGTATGTTCTGCAAGACAACTGGTCTAGTTTCTTCCCAAATGGCAGCATCGAGAGAGGATGAGTGGGTACGTGGGCGGAGGGGAAGGTTAACTTGCACAAACACAGAACGGGGTGACCTGACTCAGTAGAAGTCAACTGAAAAACAAACCTAATTATCATAAAAACCTGGAGAAGCAGGGAAACATTTTAGCCATGTGTCTAAAACCCTCAGAGATTCTAACCAGGTCTGGGGTCAAGACAATGACTTTCTTTCCCAGGGGTTAGAGTTTCACAGCTGGCCCTCCACTACCATACTTTGTTTATATTTGCACATGCATGTATATTATTTTTCAAAATGATGTTTTATGCACTTGTTTTTCTAATTTAAAATCCTCAAGTCATATATCTATGCATCTATTATCTATACACCTACCTAAAACTACTTTATTTTCCAAACTAATATTTATGTCAAAGTGATACACTAACTTATTTAACCAGTCTTTAATTGATGGCCATTTAAATAGATCCCACCTTTTTGATATAGCGAGTGAAATTACAAGCAGTATATTTGTACATCCATCATTTTACGTATGTGTGAATATATCTTTAAGGTCAATTTCTAGAAAGGGAGGTGCTGAGTAAAAAGTATTCCGATAGCTCTTACTACAACACCTTCCTAATTGCTATAGCAGTTTACACGTGCATTGGGTGAAAATGCTTATCTCCCCGCAGATCCTCACCAGTGCTATTACCTGTTTTTGATCTTTCCTGATCTCTGAAGAAAATCATCTCTCATGTTGTAAAATTTTTGAGCATCTTATATTTAAAAACCATTTGAAAACTGTGTTCATATGCTTTGCCCAATTTTCTTTTATATTCTGCTCATTTGGAGGAGCTCAAATATTAATAAAATTAGCCCACTGTGACATATAATAAAACTTTTTTGGCCAGGTTATCCTTTTTCTGTTTGTGGTCTTACTCTTCCCTGACCATGTAATCCTTCCTCATCTTCCTGAATTGTCCTGACTTAACCACACTTGTTCATCCTTGAAATTGTACCTTCAAATGAAGCTGAGGATCACCTGTCTTTGTGTTTATTTTCTCTCCCTAACCTGATGTTAGATTTCTCAAAGGTGGAGCAGCTTTACATTTAAATGTTCAACACAACAGATTCTCAGTAAGCTTTGTTCATAATAATTGCAGCAGCTCTAGCTATGTCCCTGTCAAGCCATTGCCACATGTAGTCCCATTAGTGTGTTTCTTTGGTTTCTTCAAGTTTCTGGAGTTTTTGCCCAGAGCAGTTTTATGGAATCAGCACAAACTAAAGTAATGAAGAAAATTAGTTATCTTGCACTTGATGTGTCTAGGTCATGTGTTAGGTCAGCTGTCATACCCTATTACCATGTCCAATGTTTGCTACCGGCATGAGCTCTTTTAATGTTGCTAAGTAGGACGTTTTCCCTCTCACGCAGTCCCAGAACTGTCATCAGTGGGAACATTTCCAGGAATAGTAGAGTGACTGCAATTCTGAGAGGACAGATGATGGTAAGAGAAGATCCCAATGATTCACAACCCATTGGAAACATCCTAGTCCTCTCATGTTCAGCCTGCACCAGTCTTTGATCTGTTGACAAGGGGACATTTGAGTGTTCTCAAACAACAGAACACAAATATGTGAAAGGAAACGTAATTTCTGCCTTGCCAACTAAAAGACAGTATTATATCTGTTACGTCCAGGACGAAGTAAAGATGGACTGTGGTAGCCCAACGGGGCCTTTATGAACATGTTATGCAGGTTTGATTGAAACTTTTTGTGATGTGGGCAAAAGATGTGTGATATAATTAAGTGAAGAAAATTTATATAGCAGTTCCAACTTTATAAAAACAAAACCCCTAAAATATCCATAGGCTATATGTTATCTAGTTAGTTATTTTTACATAAATTGATTCAGAAAGTTTTTGATTTCCCAAAACCACAGTTAGGAACGAAGTCCAGATCCGATTGATGGGTTAGTATTGTTCTTGTACCTTGAGTCCTTGGCAGGCCTGGCTCTGGGAGAACTATATGAAAGGAAAGAGGGCGAGTTGGAGTGTGAGGCGCTCTCTCACCTCTCACTCCCCCCCAGCAACACCAGCCAGGGAGGCTGCCAGTGGAAGGAGAACATCCGGCCTGAGCAGTGCCCTCTGGTCCCTCTCCCAGAGGCCGAGGGCACACTGAGCATCACAGCTGCATGCTTCTCGGGGACACTGGTGGTGGCCCTGCTGGGGTGTATGATGGACAAGTCTGCTTTGATTGTACCAAACCTGTTTATGCTTGTTATGGGAATGATTGCATAATTTGAGTAAATTGGTCATATTAATTGTACTTGATATGGTGAAGACAACATATCTGAGGAAATGATTCTGCTGACACACTGCTTCAAAGATACACTGTTTTCACTCACTGCAAAGAAGTCACATTTTAAGATTGATATATTATGCTTGTAAGGGTATAGAGAAAAAACAGGTAACTCCTTATCATGGATCCAAATTCTAAGAATTCTGAAATCTACATAAAAAATTTGGTAGACCTGAAGTATACTGATATATTTTATACATTTAAAAATGTTTAAGAATATATCATTTGTAATGGTTTCTTTCCCACTTAAACTTTTCTGATTGGCACTCTTGTGTCAGGGAAGAGTGATAGATTTCACTATAAATCTGCTTGCAATACCTATTCAAGATCCTGTATTTTCTTTTTATTTTTTTAATTTTATTTTATGTGGGTAGTTCCCTGGCTGGGAATCGAACCCAGGCCGCAGCATTGACAGCGCCAAAGCCTAGCCACTACACCACCAGGGAACTCCCCCTGTATTTTCTTATTTTGTGTATTTTCTTTCCAGATTTCACAGTGAGTATCAAGCATCACAAATGATATTTTCAAAATTATTTACCAAAGAATCTTATTAGCAATCAATAGATTTTAAGTATGATTTATCTTATCACCAGGCTATTTAGGAAACAAAATCATCAGGTATCACTTAGTAGTAGTAACTCATATGACAAAAGTGAATTTTACATTTTTCATGTTCTAGTTTCTTTAGACAAAAATATAAAAAAAAAATTTTTAATATTCTTGCATTTTTTTAATCAGTAAGTTTTATTTCACTTCTTTAGAAGAAGTGTTTGATGGATGATCTATGATCTATAAAATGCAAAAACAATGCTTTTTCTATTGACTTTAGTGAAACAATTTGTCAATCACATTGGCTGTTTTATATTGAATTTTATAGCTTTACTTTTCAATTTGACTCTACAAAATTTATTGTCTGTAATTGTCCATGTGTGACATCAAAAAGTTGGCATTTCTGTTACGAGATCAATTTGTCCATTTATTTCTGGACTATTCCTCTCCCCTATCCCACCCTTAAAAAGGTAGTATATATTTAGATATATGACTGAGAAGACATTTTCAAAGAGATCTGTAGCTTAATATCAATAAAGATTGGTTAAATCAATTAAGGTACATACATATGAGTACCATGAAACTATTAAAAATCTTATTTTAGAAAAAAAATCTGGAGTTCCCTGATGGTGTAGTGGCTTAAGGCTTTGGCGTTGGCACTGTCAGCGCTGCGGCCTGGGTTCGATTCCCAGTCAGGGAGCTACCCACATACCAAAAAGCAAAAAAAAAAAAAAGGAAAAAAAGAAAAAAAATCAGTGACAATAATAAATGTTACACATTTTCAAACTGTGACCATAAAATTAATATATTAATATTTCATATCATAACAGTATGGAAGTATATACAAAGGCTATCCAGAAAGAAATCCAGCTATTGTCAATGTAATGAGAATGGTTTGTGGCTGGATACTTTCTGGACAGCTGTAAACTAAAAGCTGCTTTTAGACATTCCCCCACCCACTAAAATATTAACAGTAGTTATTTTTGCTGGAGGTATTATAGGTAATTTTAATGATTTTTCTGTTTTGCTTTTTGGTATTTTTCTCTAAATGAACAATACTACTTTTATTAACAGAAAAGTAATTCTAATGTTTTTTCCTGTATAATATCTATGACATACTTAGGTAAAAAATCTCCATTACCAATGGCAGTTTCTACATGTAGATCTATAGGAAAAGCAGTGATTTAACCACTAATGCTTTTCATGGAGCAGAGATTATTATTTGCAAATACCATTTTTAGCTTCGAAGTTGGAAAAAAGAGTATCTGATGCCCTCTAGTGGCCAATAATTTTTAAAAGTGATTTGTTTTTTATTGAAATCTAGTCCAAAATAAACCAATAGTAACAAAACATCTATTTCAGCGGTTCTCAACCTGTGGGTCATGACCCCTTTGGGGGCTGAACGACCCTTTCACAGGGGTCGCCTAAGACCATCAGAAAGCACATATCAGATATTTACATTACGATTCATAACAGCAGCAAAATTAGTTATGAAGTAGCAACAAAAATAATTTTATGGGGGTCATCACAACATGAGGAACTGTATTAAAGGGTCGCAGCACTAGGAAGGTTGAGAACCACTGCTCTATTTTATTATTTTCTAAATGGAAAAAAAATGCTCAAGCACTATTAAGTTTAAGGTTAAACTATTATTAATGGTTTAGTTTAGTCTATCTTTCCAAACCTTTACCTAGCTCCTAAAAGCATATGTCTTGGGAATCACACTGCCTGGGTTTGAAGCCCTGCCTGCTAGTTTAGTTCACCTGGGGCAATTTACTTGAATACTCTGGGACTCAGTTTATACAATAAACCTGTTAAATTCTATTATTCCTCCCTTGTTGCACCTATTTTCACACAATATGGTGGACAACACTGCATGTCAGTAGACACAGACCGTCTTGCATTGCGCCCTTATTCTCTTACATGGTAAGAATGAATTATAATCTTTTATTGTGGTAGATAATGCTGCATCAATTGTACATTGATTTTTACACATTTGCAAAAGTATTTCCATAGGTCATCTTCTAGATGTATGGAATTTATTGACAGTAATAAAAAAATTTTTTGACATTGCCTTCCACAGCAAATACGAACCAATCTTTTTAATGTTTGCCAACTTGTTAGGTGAAAAATGGTTTTCATGATTTCAACTTCTATTTCCCTTGTCATTAGTGTGCCATTAGTGTATCTTTTTAGTCTTTCGTACTTTATATTTGGCTCTGATAAATAACTATATTAGAAGCTTTTTATACATTAAGAATATTAATTCATTTTTAAAAATATTTTATGGAAATGTTCTCCCTTTTTGGAGTTTGTCTTTTACCTTTATTTATTGATGTCTTTTGATACGCAGTTTAAACTTTTTTTTAATTCCAAATCACCAATCTTCCTGTCATTGTGGGGAAAACTTTCCTAAGCTAAAGTTTATAAATAGTTCCTTACATAGTTCCTCGTACTTTCATAATTTACATTTTCTCTTTAATCTGCAATTGAATTTAATGGTTTGAAGTAGGAATTTAACTTTTAAAAACGCATAGCCAACTAGTTCACTATTGGTTTTTTTATTAATGGACTATTTTCAATTGAAAAAAACCACATTAACCAGAGTCATGCACTGCCTAACAACGTTTCGGTCAATGACAAATATGACAGTGGCATACCATATAGCCTAGATGTATAGTATAGGTTTGTCTAAGTACATTCTATGATGTTTGTACAAAACAAAATTGCCTACTGCTCTATTTCTCAGAATATATCTCCTTGTTAAGCAGCACACAACTACATAAAATGTTTCTAATCCTATTTTATTCATGTATTAATTCCCCTGTTATACTTTAGAGCAGCAGTATCCAACCTTTTGGCTTCCCTGGGCCACAATGGAAGAATTGTCTTGGGCACACATAAAATACACTAACAATAGCTGATGAGCTAAAAAAAATTCTCAGGGTTTAAGAATTTGTGTTGGGCTGAATTTAAAGTGGTCCTGGGCCACAGGTTAGACATGCTCGCTTTTTAGAGTATATATTGATAAATGACATAGAAGTGATTCTGTCTCATTATTCTCTTGAAAAAATTCTGGGTTATTCTTTAGCATTATTCTTTCATGTAAACTTAAATCAAGTTTTTAAGTTCCATTAAAATTTCCTTGGGATCTATGACTTACATTGACTTTACCTATTAATTTTGAATTAATGTTTTTACAATATTGAGTCAATTTAGAAATACGGTATGGTGTATTCTTCTGGTCATTTCTTTCAGTTTTGTCTTTAAGCAGATTTTTATAACTTTTTCTTTTATGTAGGACTCACTCTTTTCTGTTGCTAGAGTTTTTTTTTTCCAGGTATTTAATACTCTTCTTAATATTAGGGACTTTTCTCCCACAACATGCTGATTTATTTTTTCCATGAAATTAGTAGTTATATGAGGGCTGTCTGGAAAAAAATCCAGCTATAAATGCTTATATTTTTCATATTACATGGCTGGATACTTTCTAGACAGTCTTCATATATAATTGGGAACTCTTGGAGGAAAAGTGTATAATACTACCATTCTATTACAGACATTTATTTTTGGAGTATTTCCTTCTAGACACAGATCAGCAAACAAAAATTTGCAACCACATTGCAACCATTTAATTCAGAAATATAACAATGCCCTCAAAATATAGATGCAGCTGAATCACTAAATGTTAACTAAACTTGTGCTTACTAATACCACTAATTCTCTGTGTAATCTTTCCTTTTGACCAAATCATTGGTAGTTTCCTTTGTCACCTCAATCCATTGGGCTATTTTTTTCCTGCAATTTGACTTACAGCTCAGTAAGTAAAATGGTTATCAAGTTTTAGTCAGCCCCTTTTTAGAAATATCAGAATAGTTTGTAAAAAAAAACCTTTGCCAAGATTTTATTAGTCTTTAATCAATATACTTTTATGTGTTATATTCTCAGTTGTTCAATCTAATCTGCACCTGTCCCCATTCTTTCAAATCTTGGCCTGCTATTGAACCTTCTCACAAGTTTCAAGAGGGGGTAGACTTTATATTACAGGTAACTAACTGAAGCAGGCACCATGGAGAATGGGCTTAGCCTGGTGTTAAGTGAAGGCTTCATTACTTAGCTTTCTGTTTTCTATGATCCTGGGCATTTTTAACTTCTCTGAGTTCATATCTAATAGGAAATAATAATGGCACCTACCTCATGGAGCTTTTATGAGGATTAAATCAGTTATTGGCACTAGTAATAAGAAATGTTTTATTATTTACTATACAGGGTCTGGCACAAATAAGGCTTTTATGAGCTGGAATACCAAATAATTTATTACAAAATCATAAGCATGTAATTCTGTAACATAACAATATCACACTCAAGCACACTTTAGATGACATTTTAGGTAAAATGTTCAAATTGCTGTCCATCTCCCGAGAAACACCCACATACAGGGTTTGATGTTACTTCGACTAGACCCTGTATTATCTGTAGAATGGACAGAATACCTCCTCTGGCAAGGTAAAACGCACAGGACAGGTGTTTTAAGCTTTTTTCTTCTTCCCAATCATCAGATAAGAAATCACTTTAACAGTGATAGTAGAGTATAAATTAACATAAATGCTTTATTATCTTAGTTTGAAATCAGAAAAGTTTGCTGAAAAGTTAAATACTTTGAAATAAATATTAGACTAAAAAGCCAGATTTAATTTTTAAAATTTTCATGTCCAAGTTTAATGTCTAAATTTAGAGTTTTGTCTACGGGCATACCACCCTGAACACGCCCGATCTCATCTAAATTTAGAGCTTTGCAGTTATACCTACAAAAATAAAATAAAATGAAGAATTAAGACATTATCTTCATTCGATTACAAACTGCTCCTGCTAGAAACAGCCTGAAAAGGCTTTCAAGCTGAAGTTATGAAACCATGTTTTGTCTTTAGAGCAGAATTAGAGATGTTACAACTGGAGTCCTAATTACCACTAAAAAAGTTAAACTTTTGTAACCCATGCTCACTAGACTGAATTTAAGATACAGCTGCTGAGGAAAGAGGATATTCACTAGGGATGAAATGGGAAAACTCTATTGGTTAAGAACTTTCTTTTGGTTTAAATAAACTTCAGAACAAGGTGGGGGGAGGCACAGTCAGTAAAGGCAGAACCTTCTATAAATGGTTCATCTAATACATAGTCAAATTCAAAATTAGCATTTTTCTCAAGGCATTCTGCCATTTATTTGTAAATATTAATGAACTAGTACAGTAAATTTAAGAGATTTTATAGTAATCTAATGTATAAAGGAAGGTCTGGCTACCAAAATACATCTGGTGCCAAAAATACAGCCTTTCTTGACAGTACGGCTATTATATTTCTGATTTTCCCAATAAGCTTACAACTACGAAATTAGCAAACTAACAGATTACTAAGTCCATGATAAAAGTACTTAAAACTTGCTACCTTTTTACAATTGCCACAAATCTGCCATTATCACACACAACTCTCTAGGAACATAACTGTTCCCCTCAAACTTAGCTTAAATAAAACTAATCCCTTGTGATGCCAGTTACCCCTAGGAAAATAAACTGAACTTTGAATAGGCATTCACTGTATTTCAGGGAAAAAGAGATGTAGTTCAGAAATGTTACAAGATGTACGTGGCTTATCAGAGTACACTAACATTAAAACTAGAAAAATCTCTAGGGTTTAAAACTAAGTTTTCTGTTGAGATTACAAACACTTTAATGCCCACATACTTTCAAACCTTTGAGTAATATATCCTTATAATCTGTGCACTTTTCTGGTATTGTACATGTCAATAGAATTTACCAGGAAAAACGACACAGGGATATTTAGAATAGATAAGGCCATCCAATGATTTATTAGGAAGTTACGATTTTTCTGGTAAGTTAAAAAATTTAAGACTAGAAATTCACAGATATGGGTGATGGGGAAAATTACTGATCTTAAGTTTTTAAAAATTTACCTTTGGGAAAACTTCCAAATTCTTATATCTCTTTTTCTCTTTTTATAGTTCAAGTATACTTACAAGACTGATGGAATTACAGTGGTATAAATGTGGAGGACTACTGAAGAATCTGAAGTACTGTATTTGACTTTATTTTAGACCTCTAGTATAAAGACTTTAACGTGTTGGAAAAAAGTACCAAGGCGCACAAATTAGAGTGACTGAAAGGACATTTCTACTCTATGCAATGGCATTATGCACATAAAGTCAGATGTCACATCAAAATGAGTACAGCCAAACTCTTGGCTAAGAAAATCTATGTATAATGACTTTGATGGTTGAAAGATGTTTTATTATTTCAATTTGCTACTATTAACCCAGTTTAGATTAGATAGATATTGTAGCCTTTGGAAAAGGTATGGTTTAAAAAACTTTTATTAAGGAAGAATTAAATTCTTATTCTTTTTTTCTTTGCTAAGTATTTAATTAAACAGTGAAGTAAAACATCCCCTTTGCTTTCTCCCTTTTTTATGCACAGAACAGAAGCACACATTATCATGCCTCAAACTACTTTTTATTTGCAACTACATGATTTCACGCAATTCTTCTAAACAACAACATAAAATATATTTCCTTGTGTATAAATAACTTACATACTCTCCATAAAGTAAATGTTCAAAGGTGCTAGAACAGAACGCCCACTCCTACAGTGTTCTCGTATGCAACAAAGTTGATGCACAATATATAAATACTCAAGTCCAATATTAAAAACTCAGGCACTTGACTAACTTTAATAAAGTTTCTCAAACTATATCAATATATCTAAAGTGCATATATATTTTTAAGAAAGATTATTCCCAATAACTTCTCTATAAAAATAAGTTTGATGGTTTGACCCATATAACTTTACTACTATGAATATGAACTTTTAACTTTTAATATGTAGTCAGGCTTATTCTACCTTCTCAACACTAATAGAATCAAAAAGCAGCTAGTGAGGTGCCAACATGTGAGGATTGATCCAGTGATTCCGGTCACAATGCATTCCAGGAGGAGGTACCCACGTTACTGGAATTGGGCGATATGGTTTATTCTTCCTTCCCTGATTTGGATAACCAAAGGGAACAGGAGGAGGGTAGTGACTCTGATGGCCATTTCCTCGGTACATTCCTGGCTTTTTTCTGGGCAAAGGATGCCACATTGGAAGAGGTGGGAATATCAGTTCTGAAATCTGTAAAGAGAAAACAAAGTTAATTCAAAGGAAGAAATATCCACTTGATATTTAAAAACTAGATGAGTTTTTAAATTCCACAATGAAGAAAAACAAACTCCCTCATAACCAGGAGAGTGATATTCCTATGATGGTCAAGTGTAAATATGTTAAAAAACCTTATATAATAGGTGATCAATCCGTGTTTTCTAAATTAAAGAATATGAGTAAACTCAAACACAGCACTCCAAAGCAACATGAAACTTTTCTAGTTATTTCAACCAGAAAAGATCAAAACACAGAATGAGTGGAAGCTTGTAAGGAGATATCTTTATTAACATCAGAGATTAACTTCTATGTTGAGGTCTATGATCTATCTCAAATTAATTTTTTTGTGCATGGTGTCAACTAAGCAGTTAAGGGTTTTTTTTTTTTCAGATGGATTATCCAATTACTTGAGCACCAGTTTTTAAAGACTTTCCGTATGGAATTGCTTTGGAAATTTTATTTTAAAAAAAAAAAGACAGACTGAACATATATGGGTCTATTTCTGGACTCTATTGTGTTAATATATTTGTGTATCTTTAAGCCATTATCACACTATCTTGACAAAGATAATGGCTTTGTATTATTGTGAGGCCTCCAATCTGACTCTTCATCTTAAGTTTTAAAATCAGTTGTCACTTTCTAGTTTAAAAAGCCTTTTGGAATTCTTTTTGAGTTGGATCTATACAAGAATTTAGGAAGAAATAACATAATGTTCACTTCTCAATTAATGGAGTACACAGACTTCTCAGAGAATAAAGACCCCCAAACTAGGAATTTTTGTCCTTACTTTGACAACCCTATTTTTAAAGTTCTTAGAAATGCAAACTGAAAATGAAAGAGGAGATGGGAAGAAAAGATTAAAACTTGACATTTGCACCAAATTCCTACACAATGGCTTGTAACAGCCATGCCTCTCTGTCATAAAATTTTTTGTTAGTGAATATAATGTCAAGGAGAAATGTTTTATTTAAAAAGCGCAATAAAGACACTTCCATTTCCATGTCTGTTATAATTTTATCCTAACAGTTTATGAACATGGGGGAAAATAAATACAGTTGAATTTAAAAATAAAATCTAAATATTAAAGGTCAATTTACTTGTAAAGTGTCAAAAGCAGTTGAACTTGGGACTTACCTTCTTGCTTTGTTGAGTAACAATAAATAAAATTCTGAGATAAAATTGTCATACATCTAAATGAATTCCAGGCAATTTAACGGTACTTTGCAGTATGTAATACATCATGCAGAGAAAAAAAGAATGCCCAACATATTTAAGGCAAAGTTCTTAAAATGATCCTGAAAATACAAATATTATGTTTATCTATGTAGGAAATCTCTCAGGAAGAATATAAAAGTTAACTGGTAATGAATTCTTCCATGGAAGCACATAGGACTAGTGGCTGAGGGGAGGAGGAAAGACTTGTCACTATCATACTTTTCTACTGTGTGAAGTTGTTTTTAAAAGCAATGTTATAATATACTCATATACATATTTCCCTAAAAATATGATAATCTTCAGAACTAATCTTCCTCTCAAGGCTAGGAAGGATAATTCAACTGAAAAAAATAAAATGAGAAATCAAAATTTAAGGATATACTGAAAGGATGTTGTATGTTTCATTATGTCTAATTAAGGCCAAATTAATAAAACCTGGTATATTTAAAAAATATACAGTTGACTCTTAAACAACATGAGGGTTAGGGGGACTGAATGAACCCTTCGAAAACTTGATGTATAACTTTTGACTCCCCAAAAGCTTTACACTAGTTATGCCTTGTTATCAGCAGGGGAGTGATTTTAGGAACCCCCTTCAGATACCAAAATCCAAGGATATTCCAAGTCCTCTATAAATCAATGCATTTAGTCAACCTTCCACATCTTCAACTCCCAACTTTGGACTGAAAAACAGTACAGGTATTTATTGGAAAAAATCTACAAAGTGGACCTGTGCAGTCCAAATCCATGTTATTTAAGGGTCAACTGTGCTCAAAACTAGAAAAATGTACATGTACTGGATGAGGCACAACTCAAAAGGTTTTTAAAACTTTTTGACTTAATATCTTTTTCTGTTGAGGAGTACTGTTGGATTAAGAATTTTTGAAAGTATTCCATGTTCTTTAATATGTGGGGTATAAATAGTAAATAAGTGAACATGTAAGTGCATGCAAGGTAGCTATCTTCAACTGTTACGAAGGAGATAATGTTTTGGCTTGAGTGAAAAATTAACTGAGAAGTAACTTAGCTTTCACTTTAATCATGAAAAAAGAAGAAAATTAAACTCCAGTATAAGAATTGGAAGTGTTAAAGAATACAAAAAATGAGTGGCTATTTTTTAATACAATAAGGATTTTTTTAAACATCAGGAATGTTTTATCATCATGGTTTTTTATCTTCTTTGCCATACTTTTTGAAACATATTTATCCTACTTACTGAGTACAGAGAAGCTGACCTTTGATAAAGTGACTCAGGATGCCTATGTATGTCTCAGAGGAATGGCTGCATGTGGAAAGACAAAGAACTGTGATCCAGAATCTCAAATCAGAGAAACCTTGGGCAACACGAGTAGGGACTACCTGGAATGACCTGGCAAGCCCTGCCCATGGACCTTCAATATGAAACTGTTTCACAGTTACCTGGTACACGGGGCTTGGGGTTGCAGTCACCGAATTGGGTTTCACTTCTACTTCCTTACTTGTTTCTTCATCTGAAGAAGAGGATCCCGAATGATAATCAGAGGTAACCTTATCAAGGGCCTTGGTAACTTTCTTAGAGATCTCATCCTTGTTCTCATCCTCATTTTCAAAGCTGGCAACAATGAATGCATTGTTTTTCTCTCCATACCTAAGAATAAAAAAAAATCTTAACCTTGAAGTCACGTCAACAAAGCAAGAAATATCCATAAAAACAATTTAAACAATTAAATTGGTCCAAGGCAAAGAAGGAACCTTCCCAGTACTTGATCTGACATATAAAGTAATCCTAACCCAGCTCTGGGCCAACACAAAGGGCACCATTTTCTACTTCTGGTCTATTTAAGTACAAATAAAAGTGACTCTATTATCTTTCCAATTTTTCTTTTCTACTGCCTAATAAAAATAATTGTTTAAAACATCAAAGAGAAATTTACTGTTTTGATTACATTTTTGTATGTACCATTAAAACTGGCTGTACAGTAAAATTTTCTAATGCATTTTTAACTGACACCTATAAAGTAGATCCTAATAATTTAAATCGCAAATCAACTACTTTTATCATGAGTAAATAGAGGCCTGTGTTTCCCATATCCACATTGACAAAAATGAGAAGTCAGACAACTGTTGAGGATAAAAGAAAAAAAAAACAAACAAAACTATTGTTGAGGAAAATAAAGGGGTTTTGCTTGAATTATACTGCTTACTTCATAGAGGTTCCTAAAGATAATGGCTCACCTCTCACTTTAATTTTTTTTTTAAGTAAAATGAATAAGCTGTTTATCCTTCCAAAATATTTTTAAAGCCTTGAGTTAAGAAAAGTAATTGTCTGAATATGTAACTTTGGATTTTGGTTACTAAAAAGGGAAAATAAATTCTGCAATTAGGGAAAATATAATGAACAGTAAAACTAGGAGTTTTTATTCAGAGGACAAAGGAAAAACCCACAAATCTATTTAAACAGATTGCACAACATAAACACTATGAAGCAATTTCTAGCAAATAAAGGAAATGAATTGTTAAGCAGTTCTTTCTTACACAATAGTAATTAAAGTTAGAAAGTGATTCTAAAAGCTTAAAAACATAGAACTTCAATAGAAAAACAGGGTTAACTGACTATGATGTCAATTTTATTTCAAATAACTCCTGTCTCAAATTATTTCTGAATCAGGGCGTCCACAATAAAGTAAAAAGCCTAACTGCAATAAACCCTTTGAAAGTTTATACAGAAAGCAAGTGGTTTCATAGGTGAGTTCTATTTCTTTATATAGCTGTGCTGTCTTCTATTCTCACAGGCTGAATGGGGCCATAAATGCTATCTATCTAAATGTGGTGCATAACTACTCCCTTTTGTATTCTTTTTCAGTTTACCTCATAAGAGGAGTTGCTACAGGATGGCAGGAGGAGCACTGAACACAGTTCTGGTTCTGCCATTAACTGTGGCCATGGGCAAATAAGTCTCTTAATCTCTCCAGGCCTCAGTTTCCTATCTGCTGGGTGAGGAAGGTGGATTTAGTTGGTTGCATACTGGTTGGTCTTCCCTTGGTGATTCTTCTTAGTAGGGGAGTTTCTCACAACACAGAAGTCAGGTCTTAAAATTAAGTATACTTAGCATAGGGTTTTAGCAATGGAAATTTACATTCTCTCTAGCATTTAAAGACTCAGTAAATCTTGATACAAAGGTTAATTCATATGTTAATGTAAATATTAACAATGGGTTTAGGCCTACCTTCAGTTTTACCCACTAATGGAGTCAAAATTCAAGCAAAACAGAAAAGCAGGAAATTTGAGAAAAATCCCTGCCTTTGTAGAATAGAAGCAGAAAGCTAAATCAAGGGCAGACATCTAATGACTGAAGGATCAGCTGTATTAACTCAGATTTCTTTGACATCCAAGTTCAATTAGGTTCTACATCTTTCTCTTTGTAGTGTTTTGGTCTGAGTGCTCTCCTCATGGTGAGTGAAGCTGCTTACTGTATTACCGTAACATTAGACCGTGCAGTAAATTCCTTAGAATTAGTAAATAACTTTTAAACTTTACATTTTTCAATGACACACTACTAAAACATTAAGGCCAATTTAGTTAATTTGAAACAAATCAATATTATCTAATGCTCTTTATCAGGAAAAGATTATAGAAATTATTTTTTAAAAAAGGTAGAAATATGTTGAGTAGATATAAAGCTGCCAGATTCTCATCGGAAAGATCTGTTATCTATTCTGTATACTCTCAAGCATTTCACTAAGTAATAACCTTTCTAACTGTAACACCCTATACCCTTCCAATATTTTATCCTGATGGCATAACTCAGATTATGAAGAATGTTCTCTTTGAATGGATTTCAATTTTTTCATAACATTAGTCTCTCATATACCAATGAGTTGTTATTTTTAATGAATCTCAGATATTCATTCAATTATGTAACTTGTAAGTCAGCTTTAAGTTTCAGCATGCCAGTTTTGATCCAAAAGCACTAATCACTATTTTCAATCTCTTCCATCACCTTGTAGCACCACTTCTACTCAAATCACTAACATGCCTTTCTTTTGGGGGTTCTGTTATCGCTGAATGTGTACCCCACATTCTAAAGGCGATTTATATTATGTGTGAAAAAAATCGCATCACAGTCAATGTTTGGTAAAATTTTAATCACATAAAACTATTTAGAAGACTACAGAATGTAAAGATTTTCTTACATTAACAAGATGGAAGCACAATTAACTTTTCAGTATTTGGCATCAAGTAATGCAGTACCCACTTAAGTAGAATGTCCACATAACTAAACCTTTCATCTTCAGATACCAGGATTTAAACATTTCAAATAAATATGTCCAAATGTTTGTATAATTGCCCAACTTCTTAAACATCCTTGGACATAGAAACTTTATCCTAATGATTTACAATCATTATATTAAATACTTGACTGTGTGATAATACATTTGTACCAACTCATCAACTTTTTCACTTCTGCCTCTCAAAACTGTATGACTTTTTGTAGCTTTATACTATGATATGAACAATCCCCTTCAAATGCCACTTATAATTTTGTATGGGCTGAAAAACTATACAACTACTTAAAAAACTATGTTATATAAGAATCATCAGGAACTAAGTGGTGATGCCTAATAAAAATGTACATAATTCAATATAGTAACTTTGTGATAAGTTATTTGTTATATATTGAGATTTTCTGCAGGGGTTCTATGGCCAAAGTCTACAGAGTCTGATCCTGTCAGGTGAGTCCTTAATTAGTCCCAGGATCTAAAATTGTTTGACCTTCTTAAACCAAAACTTGAGATGTCTTGCTCTTGATTTTTCTAATGGAGAAGACATGTAGGATCTACTATCTACACCCAGTTTCCCAAACCAAAAAGCTTATACCAACAGCTTATACCAAATATTATAGCTTCAGGGTAGTCCAGAAAATTCAGTGGAAGAATAACCATGCATTTTTTGGCACAACATGTCTTCAATCCACTTTCATTGTTGGAGATCAGATCAAAAACTTTTGATATGAACCTTTAGAATGTATGCATCAAAAAGCATTTCTAGTACAGT
Organism: Lyroderma lyra; assembly: GCA_004026885.1. Lineage (NCBI taxonomy): Eukaryota > Metazoa > Chordata > Mammalia > Chiroptera > Megadermatidae > Lyroderma > Lyroderma lyra. The sequence goes on along the minus strand of PVJL010001339.1, from coordinate 173,632 downwards.
CAACAAGTGAACTGTACCTCAAAACCAAAGAGAAATAACCTAAAGGTACAGCTGTAGGAAATCTCTCACAGTGGGTTCTAAGCATCCACTCATGCTGCTGCTCCTGCCTGGAAACGTTCTTCTCTCATCGAGTCACTGCAACTCATCCTTCCCCAACCTGCTCAAGTATCACCTACTCAGTAGTCTTTCCTGACTCTCAGCAGAGGCAGTAATTTTCTCCACTATGTTACCAGTCACTGCATTTGGTACACATTTCTATTACAGCGCAAATCATACTACGTTGTAATATGCTTATTCTTTCTTATGTCTTACCACACTTTGAACTATCTGAAAGCCAAATGACACTTTCATTTTTTAAAATGCCACAATTAAGAATGCCTGGTCCACAATGTTTTTAGAATGGAGAACAATTAGATTTCAGAACTAATGCTCACCTTTCACAATTCTGCTCATTAGAAGAAATAATTTCCATTATGAAAACAAAACCACGAATATATCAGTCACTTAAAAACTCCAAAGGGAGGCAAGAATACAAACAGAAACAGAGACCAACCAAAAATTATTATCCACTATTATTTGGGAGTATTTCTTATTCTAATTTGTGGAGGGGAAAGACAAGTGCCCACCGGTGAAAGAAAACAGTAACTGGCCTGCTGGAGTCTCAGTGTCTAAATTCTATTTCTTCCTGGCAAACCTATAGAAAAACCCTGCCTAGTTTTTTGAGTTTCTTTAGCTGTAAAACTGGAATGTAACCAGTCCTTCATTATTAACTCCAAAAGGATACTTTACAAAATCCACATCTGAAAAAAAAAAAAAGCCAAGCAACCAGCTTCTGGCCATAAAGATAGACAGGCAGGCAGTAGCTGAGAAAATGTCATAAAGTCACTTCCAGCATGGTAATCAGTTAAAGAACTCACCGACAGCACACTTCACATGGGTCCACCCACAGCGTGAGCTCCTTTGGCAAGCCCAGATCACTGTACAAGATGCAGCTATTCTCACAGGCTTTCAAGACGTCAGGATCTACTCTCTGAAACTTATTGACACGAATGCATCTACAACAAAATGGAGTCATGTTAACAGCTTTAACTGAATTATAATTGCAAGTCTCATTGTATCTATTAGTATTTGCTAATGTGAATAAAAAAAACCACAACCCTGGTGGAGGACCCAGGAGTGTATCTACCCTAAATAGGTAATAAATGTGAACTAAAAGCAAAGAGGCAGCATCAACAAGACTACCCAGTCTGGTAAAAACAAGAGGGCATCTATCTGTGTGAGCCCAGGGAAATCACTAGTACTGGCTCTACTTCATTTTACCTAGAAACTACTCAAGCTCACATGTATATTAAATGATCAAGGAATATGAAAGCTGCATGAATTTACTTAAGAGCTCTGAAGGTAAAGTTTTAATAGGCTGAATTCACATATAACAAAATCACCATTTAACAAAAGACCTCAACCAAAGTTTCCAATATTTGGAAATTCTTGTAACAAATTTTCATCTGTTATTACCTATAATCTGAAAGTTACTGGCTTATTTCATTTAACTGTCCCCTATGGGTTTTTTTTTTCTTTTTTTAAATAGTTGTCAAAATAAGTGAAAAGATGTCTAAACCAATAAAGCTTCTGTTCCATTATTTTTTAACCTAAGAAATACCCCATCTACTTGACAGAACGCTTAAAGATGGCTCCCAGTTAAACAAAATACATGTTAAAATAAGCATTCTGCTTACACAGAGAAATCAATCAAAAGAACCCAGGTTTTAGATTAGTCCTACTTATTTACTGGATGAATTTAGATTAAGCCATTTCACCTCTTCTTCAGACCCAAAGCTCTAAAAATATGGAAAATACAATGTAATCGACCAACAGTAATTAAACCATTAAAAATATAAGACATCAATGGAATAATGTTCTATTTAAAGGTTTTAAAAGTTAAATTATTAGTTTACTTGTATTTTCATTTAAAAAAGTGAAAAAGTTCTCATTAGGTAACAGTTAATATGTGTATCTAAATAATAATAGTTAACCTTTGGAAATGGGTTTGAATTGCATGAGCCCACTTATATGTAGATTTTTTTCAATAAATACCTTACTGTTTTGGATCCTCATTTGGGAGCCTGTGGATGCAGAGGGAGATTGTATGCAATGATCTATGCTATTTTATATAGGGAACTTGAGCATCTGCTGATTTTATTATCCAAGTCACATCCTGGAACCAAGCTCCTCAGATACTGAGGGATAACTTAAATTTTGGGGAGTCAAAAGTTATACACATTTTTTCAACTGTGCAGGGGTCAGTGCCCCAACCTATGTCAACTGTTCAAGGGTCAACTGTAATTAACAACTTTTTGAAGGTTTACTGTGCAATGCACAATGTCCTAAAATGCTTTGCATGTATTAACTTTTAATTTTTACAATTATCCTATGAGTTAGATACTATTTACCCCATTTTAATAAAGGAGGCAAAGAGAATTTGAGTAACTTGCCCAACATCACACAGCTAGAAAGTGGTGAATCCGGCCAGGGTCCAAATCCAAACCAACAGATTCCAAAGTTCATTTTGTTAAATAATACCTTATTTTGTCTTATCAACAATTCAAATTCAGAGCAAAAAAAAAAATGATTTCATAGCATGTAAGATGCTGTAAGATGGTCTTATGTTACCTATTCTAATGTGTAGGTTGATTCAAAAATCTCAGATACCCTAGGATCAAAAGTAGTTAAGTAAGGGTAAGGAGACAGATTTTAGATATGTTTTTGTTATCTACAACGAGTGATGTAGGCTCTATGCTTAAAAATATATATGTAAATATAGATGCTTAAATAGAGATTCAGCTTCAACAAATTTACATACCTTACATATTTTTAGGCTGCTTTTTCACTCTATATACTGTGACTACTTATCCATTAACCACTCTTTAAAAACAAGATTTTAAAAGTTGCATAAAAATAGCTTATCAATTACCTAATGTTGACAGTTCAGTTCTTTCCAATTCTTTGTAATTAAGTATAAGAAACATCCATATTCATATGTATTTGTCTGCATTTCTGATTATGCTTCTGGAACAGATTTTTAGATTTACTGTTCAAAGAGTATGAATATTTTTACACATCTTGATAACAATGCCAAATTACTCTCCAAAAGCATCTTATTTGTATATAGTGTGGAGAAACAATTTTAATTTATAAATGTTAGAAGAAAAAACACTTCCAACCTATTTTATGAAGAGTATACTAATTCTGATTAATCCTATATTTTATTCATTTTTATAATAGTAACGACCTACTATTAAGTCTAATAGTTTTCTACTTCAAAGATGGCTTCAAAATGACTTAATGATAATTCTGATCACGTGCCAATTTAATCCTGTTTGGCTAACTTTTTTTCCTCAAGTTTTTAGAATTAATGGAAATGAAACTGTACACTGTCTGACCTTTAAGCATTTACTTGACAGTATCTCCTTTTTCAGTAATAGTACGGTGGCTTGGCACTCCAAAAGCCTTTGTCCAATGTCAATTACATCAGTGTAAAAAGCCTCAACAACTCTTAACTCACAAAAGCTGCTCACTCTATCAGAAATGAAGATGTGCAGAAAAAAAATTAGGAGAATCAGGTGACAAGATAAATAACTTGAATCTGCTTTATATAGAACATCCATATTTCTACTTTAATTCCCCCACACTTTCCAATTTACTAGGAAACCTCTTTGGATAAAATTGAAGGGGAAAATAAATCAATTACTATCTTTTCAATAGAACACAAGCTCATGTGGCTTTTAGCAAATGAGAAATAAACAAATCATATTTTCACGTTCCTTGTAGATTCCTTGAATAGTCTTGCATTTCCAACAGCTCAGTAACTGAAAGGAAGTCTTCTTTACATCACAGCACAGAGTTGTGATTAATGGAAATAACTTTGGGGATAGCAATAAGCATAAATAAAAGAATTTCTATAGTCATGACAGCCACAACTGTTCCACCTTTATTTTTTGTGGCCACATTCACAAATGGTGCAAGCTTTTACAGATGAGTTTAGCAGAACATTCTCAACCCAGGTTCCTAAGTGGTCACATAAATACTAGCGAGTGAGCATGCCAGGACATGTTCCACAAGAGCCTGCTCTTCTCTGCTTTAAGCTGTAAATGTAACTTACAAACCTGAGAACAAAAGACAGCTGCAAGTCAGAATTACCTTGCTTGTCAGAGCCAAAGCAGTGCTCACTTTGGTGTGCAGAAAGCCCATTAAGAATTTAGTGTCAGTTAGAGGAGAGTTCAAGTCTCAGAGCTAATTTATCAGTTGTGCATCAGAGAGTTACCTTCATCTATAAAACAGTTACACTAGCTTTTACCATAAAGAATTATGCATAGAAAAATGAAATTAATCCTGTGTCAATTAATCAGGTGTCCAATAATCTTAGTTTCTGTTTGCCATGGAATTTTTATTTTCTGAAAAAAACATGTAACATGTAATTTACCCCTAGACTCATTTCCCTCAACTCCTACTGTGCCCATTTATGGGTGATTGCTTCAGAGGTCCTCTAGAATTGTGAAAACCCCCAAGTACCTGTGCTACTGAAAAACTCACTGAACCAGGAGCCAAACTATAACCACAAGACTAACTCCTGTGAGCTTAGAGTATCGGCCTCCCAAGTCCAGGTAGTGGGACTCTAACAACAAATACATGTATTTTAAAATAAGTAAGGAAAATAATATCCAAACACCCTATAGTTATGTATTTTGCAGATAAACTATGGTCGGCATGGACTGGATACCCTTCAGTCCTTTGGCCTTGCCTTTATTTCAGGAGCTGATCAGCCTCATCCAACTCTTTACCTGTAGGCCTGTCCTTTTGATGGTTTTTCAGGATACCAGTGATTTTTGTATTTTTCTTGAAGTATTAGAGTCAATTTCTCAGCAAACCTCTCAACTGCCTCTTTTTTCAACTTATCATGCTTTCGAACTAGCCTTGTGAAAAAGAAGACAACGGCAGCAATTTCGTTCTTCATCTTTCCCTGCGAAAATAAAACAGTTTTTTTCAAAAACAAAAACATAAAAACTGGAAGATGAAACTCTTCTTTCAGCTCCCCTTCCTCCTTCCAATTTTATCTTGTGTTTCATTGACTCACATCTAGAGTAGAGATCAATCACTAATTTATGCCATAAAGACTTTATTATAAAATATTCTTTACAAATCTTATCACTTAACTTCATGAAGAAGTTCAGTAAAGAGAGCACAAATTGTTTATGTTGGCTAAAATCAGAGATGTCACTCAGGGAAGCATTACAATACCACCATTATATAATCTTTACTAAACGTGTCAATATTTCGCTGAAATAATTTAAGTCTAAATTTCTGTGAAATCATTTGAACTCTAAAACACAAAAAAGTTTACTTTAAAATCCAATACTGCAGAGCCATTATAGAAAAGTTTGGCAGTTCCTAGAAAGGGTAGACAGAGTTACCATATGATCCAGCAATTCTACTCCTAGCTCCTATACAACAGAAATGAAAACATATGTCCACACAAGAACTTGTACACAAATGTCCACAGCAGCATTACTTATAATAGCCAAAAAATGGAAGCTCCAATGTCCATCTACTGATGAACAAATAAACAGACATGCAATGGAATAAAGTACTGATGGACAACACTACAACATGGATGAACCTTGAATACATTATGCTGAGGGAAAGAAGCCAGTCATAAAAGACAGAAAGTTGTATCATTTCATTTATATGAAATGCCCAGAACAGGCGAATCTATACAGACAGAAAGATGATTAGAAGCTTAGTTAGGGGCAGGAGGGTTGGAGGGAAGAGTAGTGATGTCACTGAGTATGAGGTTTCTTTTTGAGGTGATGAGAATATCCTAAAATTGACCATGGTAATGGTTGTACAACTCTGTGTTAATATACTAAAACCAATAAACTGGATTGTTTAAATGTGTGAATTGTATGATATGTAAATTATATTTCAATAAAACTGCTATATATAAAGAAAAAAAATCCAGAATGGAATGTGTCTATAACCATTCTTACCTAAAGGATATGAGAAAAAATAGTGGCTATCTCAGAACACATATTCAAACTAAAAGAAATAATCAGAAATTTAGCTGCATTTTAGAAGTGCCTCAAGGAGGACTCTTTAAATGGCAAATATGATTTATCATTGATTAATCCATAAAGGCAAAAAACCTTGTCTTGGGATTGTTTCGATGTATATTCTGTCTTTACGCGATGAGCTCATTCATTTGGCTGCCGTAAGTTACTTGGAGATATTAAGATGGTGCATTTACTAAGCAACATCACTTTTTTCTAAGCCAATTATTAAAGACAGCCTCTGCTATGTTTAGTATAAAACCCGACTAACCTGATAGTTTGTGTTCTCATACATTCAAAAAAGCTGGTTCTGTTAGCTTCCCTTTTCTTTTTTCAAACCTGTTCTTAAAGTCTCTCTTCATAATATGATTCCTTTACACCTTGTGCAAATTCAAACAAGGGATCTCACTGTGAAATAAATTCTATATAGTTATCTGAGAAGTGTGCTGGCAGCATAGCCACCTTGATCCTGGATGGAAAGACACCCAAACCTTCCTCCTGGAATCCTAGAATGCCAAATTCACTTTCTATGGCCAACTACCAGGTACTGGGCTGCATCTTCAGAGTGTGCAGGCACACACAACCCTAGCCCTCCACAATTGCTGTGCAGCCTCCTCCTGAAAAAAACGAGAGCCATTTCCACTTTATAAAGCTATATTTATTCTCTACCACGTTATGATGGAAAAGAAAACCCACTGCAATTTAATATATGGTTTGGGATACAAGTTGCTGATGGAACTACATTAGTCTCCACTCCCATCAAAGAAAACAAGGAAACCACACTAAAGACGTGTACCGAATACATAGCTAGATCATTCTCCTCATTCATTAAATTTGCCAACTACGTTCTACATATGAGTTTGGGGTTTTATCCCTCCCCTCCCTGTTTTTTGCTTTGTTTCACAGCAAAAAATAAAAGGAAGAAAGGAAAGGAAACCACTTAGTGGTTGCTCTTGGTAGTAACACAAGATGAGTCGTCATATGGAATTACTTTTTTTTTTCCAGTTTGAAGAACTGATGCCTGGAATAGCTGACAAATGAACCCACTTACACCAGTCAGTATTCTAGGAGTACCAAACGGTAAAAAAGGGAGAGGGAGACAATCAGGAAGAGAGGAACCAGAAGCCAACAGGGCCCATAAGACCTCCGGCGCCTTCAGAGAGCAAGTGGCCGCAATTCCTCCACCCACACTCGGAGCGAAAAGCTCCCATTTTAAATATCGCACGGTGACGTCATCCCGAGACGTCGTCACCGCGGCGGCTGTTCCTCAAGTTGTACTTTGTTCCACGGGCTCCTGTGCTCACGGGGGGCGTACATATGGCCCAGAGGAAAAACCAGCCCTGCCTTCCAGGAGTTTGTAACTTTGTCCGTTTCCTCCCTTATTAACCCAAAGCGAATCGCCACCGTTTCTAGAAACAAATCTCTCTCCTGATAGACGTTCGCAAGGTGGGGGAAGCGGGGCCCCCGGCCGTGAGGGCGCGGAGCCCTGGACCAGCCTCAGCGGCGCTACCGAGCGGGCTCCGGTCGCGGAGGCGACGCGGGATTCCCACGGGGCCGGGAGCCGATTTCCAAGCCCCCGAACCTGCTGCTGAGCACTCACGTTCGGGTTCTAAGAGTGCGAGGTGAGTGGGCATTCGGCACCTCCACCCGCCTCTCCAAGAATGGCCTGCAAGCGCATCCAACTTCTGCAATCGCGGTTCTCCCCGAGTTCGGGGGGAAGGGCCCGGGAGCACTAACCCCTTCCCCGCAAACATCCTGCCAGGGGGCGCCCCTCTTTGCTCGCGGGTCTGCCGCCCGCCCAGCAGGGTCCTGTCTTCAGGGGGCCCTGGTTCGAGGACCGGGCTCCGCTCAGACAGCCGGCCGGACTCCGGAAAACACACGGACGCGGAAGAGGGGTAGCCGGGCGTGGGAAGACGCAGGGCTGCCGCCCACCCCGAAGCGGAAGGTAACGCGCGGTGGAAACGTGGCAGAAGCCTCGAGGCGGCGTCGCCTCCGTCCCGATCCGCCGAGGGTCCCGCGGAAAGCCGAGCGATCCGCCCCCGCAGCCCCCCGCCCGTTTTTCGCGCCAAGCCCGAGCCGAGGCAACCCGGCTCGACCCAGCACTCACTGCTCCCCGTCCCTCGGCGCGCCGCCCAGCAGCTAGCCTTCGACGTGGCCGCAGGGGCGCCCGAACCACCCTCCCCCAGATGCCCTCAACCCCAACATGCCCGCCTCCCCCAGCCCGTTCTTCTCACCGCCGCCGCTCGGGGGCCGTAGGTTCCGCGGCCCCAACCCTCTCCCGGCGGAGAACCGAGAGTGCCGCCTTAGCGAGCCGGCGCTCGGCGGCGGCGGGGAGCGCAGCTAATCTGATCCCGCGCGTGCGGCTCCCGCGTCGTCGGGCCGCCGAGCGCGCGCTGAGAGAGCTGGAGGGCGGAGGAGCGCGCGCGGGCGGGCAGGCGAGCGCGGACCTGAGGCAGAGCGCGGGGGGCTCGCGGCCCGGAAGAGGGGAGGGGCGATGACCCGGGAAAGGGTTGGCGCCGTGCGGGACCGGCTCGCGCATCTGGGGGGGAGGAGCCTGGGGGCGTGGTTTCGCCGAGAGCCCGCTCCCGAGACGCGGACTGCTGAGCACTCGGCGCAAATCCTCCAGTCCGACGGCTGGAGCCACTCGGTGCCGCTGGCTGCAGTTCCCAAGAAAGACCTGCTCTGGGAGCCAGGCCGATCCTCGCCGCCCGCCCTACCTGCTGCAGCAGTACCTTCAGGGATTGCGCAGGCCACGTCCCCTGGGCTGCCTGAACCTCTGCTCCCATCTTTGGTCTCTGACATCCTCCCTCCAGGAGTGTGAGTTCTAGATCCAGCTCTAGAGCTCCAGTTCTCTAGACCTAGGGCTTGGCCTGGCAACACGGACCTGACGGAAGGAAGAGTTTGCATTTTTGCACTGATCTTTGACCACCTCGCTGTAGTAATTGCAGGCATGTCAACTGTGTAGCCACCATGTTATATTTTAGGTTATTTAGAACTCCTAGTAGGGCCCTTTCCTGACCCTCAGAGCAGAGACTACCTCTTGTTGACGGGTGTGACCTGCCGGGCCTGCCACCGAGCACAGTGTCTTGCACAAAGGAGAGGCTCCTAGGATATTGACTGAATGAAACCTTGAGAGTCCTGGCTATTTCTGAGATGCTTCTTTTCAAGGACTTTTCAGATTAAGCTTAATCGTTGAGCAAATACAAATGTAGAAAATGTACATAAACTTTCTAAAGAAAAGGAGGAAATCTTTTTAACCTTTTATATTGAATTGACACCATGCTGTTCGTTTTGCGAAAGAACTGTAATACATCAGCCCCCCAAAATACAAGGTATTTCTGCTTTTTAAAAACTATTATTAGAAGAGCCAGTTTTCACTCTTTTTGACTAAAACGTGTAAATTATTCAAGAACTGATTGTTCAAGTTACAGATTGACCAGAGTCCTCATGGCCCATTAGGTCTGGGAGCGTGATTTCAGCCCAGTTTTATGAATACTTTAAATTTTATTACTGATGTTAGTGATTGTAGGCTATTAGCAATTCAAAACGGTAATTTTTTTTAGCAGTAATAAATACTCAATCCCTAGACCAGTACAGTAAACGTTATTATTATTTTTTTTTAATTATACTCTTCTACCTAGGGCCACTAGACTGGTCAAGTAAAGAGGATATTGATATTTATTCCCAAGACTATTCTAAGAAATGTGTTGATGTTTCTAAACTCATAACAATCTAACTGAGGTTATTTTACTGATGAAGGCTTTTTTATCTTTGCAATTTCACAAAATAGGTAGCCACAAACAGAACTCAAAATTTGTTAAGAAATTTCTGTAGCTCAAGGTTGCTATTTTGAGTAATGTTTATAAATAATCTGTTAACCCACATGGTCCAGACTTAGAGCAGTACCCCTAGCCTCAATACTGGGGAGTAGATAAATAGCAACACATGTTAAACACTTTTGTTTTCTGTGTTATCCACTGTTGTCACACATGATAGCTACTTGTGTGTGCAGCTGTCTTTCAAAACTTGCAAGATTCTTCTTCCAGCCCTGGAGGAAGTATGCTTCAGGTCTTTCCCCCCAGTTTTCTTTGCTCCTGAGCCAGAATCACGAAATCCCCAAGACTTGGCCTAGCAATGCAAGAACCTCCTCTTTTTAAGAGGCTGCAAGAGGGGAGCAGAGCTGATACAAACAATTACACATTAAAATGTATTTTTCCTTTCATAGTTGATTCCTTTTCACAGTGAACTCTAAATGTTCACTGAGATTGTGGGTTAATAGGTGTACTTTGCTTTTGGCACAACTGGTTTATTTTGAAAATGAGCCACCTTAATAGGGCAGGAGCTCTAAAACAACACACATCTTAGGGTTGTATCCCGAAATCACAGAGAACATGACTCACACACAATCACCAAAAGCTATGAATAACTTTCAAAATCAGGACTTATTTTCCCTTAAGTAACTGTGTAACTCTTTAAAATCTGTTATTCCTTTGAGCTCAGAGAAGTTCAGTTTTGAAAAACAAAACAGTCTCAGGTACCATCTTCTCAATCCACATGTCAAGTTGGAATCTGAGTACAAAACTGTCAGTTTTATAGAGGACACAGAGTTCTCATATGTAATACCAGGGAAAAGATTGCCTGCACACTTTGGAGGCCATTGGAAACCTAGCCAGTGAGATCCAAGGCTTTTTAAAAAACACTTCAATATATTTTTTCACAGTTTTCCAGGATTTAACCATTTGGCTAAATTAAATTCAGTCTACTTTCTTTGCTTCATCTTCTTAAATATCCATCAACTGGTGGTGGTTAAAAAAACATAAGCACAAAGAAAGTTTGTAATCCTCATTATGTTCTCCATTACATCATGAAGTGAAAGTGACTTCCAAAAGTCACAACATAAACTCTCTTGATGTATAAAGCAATGGAAAATGGGCACACCATATTCCTATTTTGAGTTACATTAACTGGTGAAACCCTCCTCCCTGCCCCAACTATGCCCCAAACATGTCCCATCTTTTTCAGATAATGTGTTGATCCACCTTCTCATATTCTTTATTGGTAATTGGTTGAGATGTGTTAATTCATGTGAACTAGTTTAGGAAAATGTATATAGGCTATAATACTTAGGTGGGCCACACACTCTGGGCTTAAGTAGAACTTCATGTCAAAAACCTCTGATGTAAAATTTCCATGCTTGACAAGAGTGGTACCGTTGTTGCTGAGTTTCTTTGATAATACTGTCTTGTTCTCTGTAACAGGAGAGAAACTGAATTCTGTTAGCAGTGTACATGTTACAAAATGAAGAATATCGTGATATACAATTAGCAAAAAGTTCACAAATATTATAAAAGAAGGAACTGCTTTGAAATACAACTGTTAATCAAAATTCTTTAGAGAAACAAAATAGGATGCGTTATGGAGAGAGATTTATTTTAAGGAATTGATTGGCTCATGCAATTGTGGGAGCTGGCAAGTCTGAAATTTGTAGGAGAGGCTGGCAGGCTGAAAACTCAGGCAAAAGTTCTGGTTTCAGTCTTGAGTTCAAAATCCACATGCAGAATTTCTGTTATGGTTGTAAGGAGTAGTATTCATGCTACAGGAAACTTGCATTTTCTGCTGTTAAGGCCTTCAACTGATGGAGGCCCGCCCACATTATTGAGGGTAATCTCCTTTACTTAAAGTTCACTCTCGTAAATGTTAATCACATCTATAAAATACCCATCACGGCAACTTCTAATGTAGTGTTTGACCAAACAGTTTGGCACCATGGCCTCGCCAAGTTGATGCATAAAATTAACCATCACATTCAGTAATATTTCCTCAAAGGCACAAGGTAAATAGGTTTAAATACATAAATCCCTTAGTGAAAGACATGAAGAATGCTTTCATTAAGAAAACAAATCCCCTTATTTTTACTTTTCTTGTCTCTTTTCAGTTAGTTGTGTGGTGGTGGAGGTAGATGGAGGAAGGGACAACTGGGTGTCAGTTTTCGGGGGCCTTCCTTATAACCACGTGAAATATTTGTGCTAGAACATTGGGAACAGTGTGTCTATTAGGATCACAAGATGAACAAATAAATTGCTCATGATCTAGTAGGAGGTAGAGATATGAACAACCTACATTACGTATTATAAATGGTATTATAAATCAAGTGCCCAAAATGATATAAAGGCAATAGTGTTGTAGGTATATAGAAGGGTTTGGATTTGATTGTGCTTCCAACTGAAAGGAAGTTTCTCAGACCTGTGAGGGCAGCATTGCAAACCTTCCTTACTACTCTGATACAAGCAGGTACAGGGGAAGAGGCTGTAAGCAGAAGGACATTGTTTCCAAGGCAGTCACTCCTTTTATGTGGACAATGTCAGTTGCAACACAGAGATGGCTAGAATTCATCAGATTCACACAGCAAGTCCTGACATATTTGATGGCTTAATTAGGGTGATTATGAATAAGGTTTAAAAATCTGCTTTATCAGCAGATGATCCAATGAGGTGTTACCATAAAGGGCATATTCCCACCCCACACCCAGTCCAAGAGAAGCTCAAAAACATGGAGCTAAAGTTATCACATTAATAATTATTTGTGATGTGCTTGGCAAAAATATTTTGTAATTGTGCTTATAGGAGTACTTCAGGCAGATAATTGCAGCAAGTCAGGTTTTTCTCTTCCTTGTAGGAAGGTTTCAACAACTCTTATTTTTTGTGTGTGATACAAAAGATATATATTACATGCTTTATCTTAGAGAGAGAGAGAGAGAGAGAGAGAGAGAGATGTTTATGACACAGAGATTTATGACAATTTTTCTTTTTTAGTGTTTTTATACTAACCTAAAGGGCTCACCAATACTTTTTCCTTTTCAGAAATAAAGTTGGTGAGAATAACAAACTAGCTATGACCCATGTCATTAGCAACACCTGAAACACAATGGGGTTAGGCTATGTGGAAGGAAATGGAAAGTAGAACAAAATTGTTGCATTTGTAATTTTCTGTTTTGTTTTTAATGTAGGCATGTAAATACTAAATTTTCACAGTGTTGAGGAACCAAAATGAATTGTAAGAATAATACTCCTCACACCAGATGCAGCATAAATGTTATATTGAAAATGTACATAATTCTAGGACATTAAAATGTCTCAGAGCAAGAGCTATTGGAAGAACATAATTCATTTGTCTTTTGATGTGGATATATAGCTTATGCAAATTTCAATGGGCTTTTTCAACTCTATGATCTAGGTTTACATTGGAAGACCCAAAATTAGTGATGACTCTTTTGGATTTTCTATGATAGTATGGATTTCATTCAATTTTATTATTTTTAAGGCAGGTAACATTAAATACATAACTAAATATTTAAAAATATTTTGGCTTGCGAGATTATTCATATATTTGTATTTGCAAATCAGAAAAAAAAAACACAGTCTAGGAGAGACTTTCAAAAAGGGGGGCAGCCACAAAGCACCACTCCTTTTTACACCCATTGCCTTGGTGTTTGAACTCATCATTTCATGGCTTTACACACTTGATGTGAGAGGACTTCCTAATTAGTAATTCCAGCCTCAGACAATCCTCTGAACTCCAGACTTGTATATCTAACATCTTAATGAACATTTCCACTCAGATGTCTGATAGGCATTTCATACATAACATGTCCCAAGATAAACCCTCGTTCGCTCCTGTCTCTCAACCCCGACTAAACTTGCTCCTCCTGCATTGTTTGTTATCTCAAGTGCAATTCTACCCTTGGCTCAGACCAGTGCTTTAGGAGTCAACAAGCTCTTCTCTTTGCCCAACACCCAATAGGCCACCAATGAGCAAATTCTCTTGACTCATCCTTTGATTTTTCTACTGTTTCTGGCCCATGCAAATCGCCTCTGCTCTCAAGGCCCTTCAGTAGCTATGCCTTCACTTACCTTCTTCCAGTCCTCCCCACCTCGCATTTCATCTCCTCTTTCACTCCTCTCTCATTTCAATCCAGTGTCATGGTCTGTGTTAGTTTTCTGTTGCTACCATAACAAATGACCACAAATTGCCACAAATTTAGCATCATAAAGCAATACTAATGTACTGTCTCACAGTTCTACAGGTCAGAAGGTGAGTTAGCGCAGCTGTTTTTTCCTCGTTGTTGGCAGAACCCTATGCCTCGTGCCTTGTGTTTGCAGAACTGAGGTCCCTGTTCCCTTCGCTCCCAGAGCCCCCTTTCTGGTCCTTGCTCATGGGACCCTACATCTCAGAGCCAGCAACAGGGCATCGTATTCTTCTCACACTAGGATTCTCTCTGTATTCTCTTCTGCTGACTCTGAAGTGAAACATGTACTAACCCACTAAATGGATTATTGTTACATTGGCAGTATAGGTTCTTTAGCTGAAATGTAGAACTAACAATTTTTTCTTAAGGAAATGATAGATTATACCTACTATAAAATTATGTAGAATTCAGTATCAAAAGGTTTAGTATAGTTTTACAGTCTGTTGCTTTTATAGTCTTAGACTATAAAATAAAATAGTTGAACTGAAAATATTATACTCTTACCCAATTTCATTGCCCCACTGCCTTCCATGCTCTTCAGCTTTTTGTTGGCCAGCATACTACTTCATTTTTGTTTTTTTTAATAAAACAGATTTATTCTTCCTTTGAAAAGTGGATTTTAGAATAGGGGATATCATAATCTGTTGTTTACAATCAGTTTCTCCAGATAGTTCCAAAAAACCAATTCAGTTTTCAGATCTGATCACCGAACCATTTGAACACTTCCTCTAAAAATCAGTGCTTGCTCGCTGACGTTACCTTTTTACATTCAATGATCTGAACTTACAGGCATTAAAAGGGTTGAATCTTGAATTCACAACTGCAAAATTCACTACCACAAAACAAACGAACCCCTGAAAACTTTGGTGTTAACCAAATAGGTATGAATGTTGAGGAGACAGTTTTACTAGCCAATAAATAATATTGAAAACATTATCAAAAATCCAAATATTGCAAATCCTCAGTTGTTACTTGCTTTGGATTTTTCTTTCAGTTACAGTTGACATACAATATTATATTGGTTTCAGGTGTACAGCATAGTGGTGAGCCACTTCTGTAACTTAAAAAGTCCTCATTCGGGTACCTCTAGTTGCCCTCTGACACCATATGTAGTTATTGCAATGTTATTGACAGTATGCCCTGTGCTGCACTTTACATCCCTGTGACTTTTTTTTTCTTTTTTTTTTGCTTTTTGGTATGTGGGTAAGCTCCCTGAATGGGAATCGAACCCAGGCCGCAGCGCTGACAGCGCCAGCGCCGAAGCCTTAAGCCACTACACCACCAGGGAACTCCCATCCTGTGACTATTTTTAACTATGAATTTGTACTTCTTGATTTCTCCCCTTTTTCACCCACCCCTCCAGCCCTCCTCCCATCACCCCAACAAATCTGGTACTCATCTGACACTACATGTGCTTATTGCAACATTATTGACTGTAGTCCCATGTTATACCCTACATCCCCATAACTATACCTACTATACAATTATGTAGAATTCAGTGGTAAAAGGTTTAATATAATACACTTTGTAACCACCACACTGAACTTCCCAGTCTCTTCCCCTTATTTCACCTCCTCCCACTACCCTCCTCCCATCTGGCAACAAACCAAGTAAGTGTCTTCTATACCTATGAATCTGCTCCTGTTTTGCTTGTTTATTTTCTTCTTCGGATTTCACCTATTAGTGATGACAACTCATATTTGTCTTCCTCTGTTTGATACTCTACTCATAACCACTGATTGATGTGTAACTATTGTCATTTTATTAATCATAATTTTTGCTTTTTGTTTTTTTCCCCCCTCTTAAGTCCTTCTAACATTCTTTGTAGGATTGGTTTGGTGATGATGAACTCCTTTAGCTTTTTCTTGCCTGGGAAGCTCTTTACTTGTCCTTTGATTTTGACTGATAGCCTTGCTGGATGCATTAATCTTGGTTGTAGGTCCTTGGTTTTCATCATGTTGAATATTTTCTGCCAGTCCCTTCTGGCCTGCAAAGTTTCTGTTGAGAAATCCGCTGACAGTCATGTAAGTGATCCTTTATAAGTTACTATTTGCCTTTCTCTTGCTGCTTTTAATTTATCTCTTTGCCTTTAACTTTTACTGTTTTAATTATGACGTGTCTTGGTGTAGGCCAGTTTGGATTTATCTTGTTTGGGACTCTCTGTTCTTCCTGAGCTTGGATGCCAATATCCTTTGCCAGGTTAGGACAATTTTTAGTCATTATTTCTTTAAATAAGCTCTCTATCCTTTGCTGTGTTTCTTCTTCTCCTGGTATTCCTAAGCTGCAAATGTTGTGCTTGATGCTGTCCCAGAGGAGTCTTAGCTTATCTTCATTTCTTTTTTATTCCTTTTTTCTTATTATTCTGATTGGGTGTCTTCTATTATATCTTATCTTCCAAAATCACTGATTCCCACCTCCGCTTCATCTACCCTATTCTATTCTTAATTTCCTTTATTGTAATCATCATCTCTGTTTGGTCCTTTTTTATTGACTCTATGTCTTTGTTTATGCTTGCTACCTCTTTGTTAAGATTTTCATTAAGTTGCTTAAACATCATCACATCATGGTATTGAGTTCCATCTTTGACAGGTTGTTTGGCTCCGACTTGTCTTCTAGGTTTTTCTGTTGTCCTTTCTTTTTGGATGTATTTCTTTGATTCCTCATTCTGTCAGCCTTTCTTTTTAGAGATATTCTGCTCCTAAATCCAATACTCACTGCTGTAGTTTCTTCTGAAGCTCACTGCTGATGGTGTGGTGTGGGCAGAGGTCTGGCAGGGCGGTTGGGGAAGGCGACTGGTGTCATTGTTCCCTGCCTGTCTCTGAGAGCAGCATGTGGACAGGGCCAGCTTTCACTTTTCTGTATTTGGTTTGCCCCAAGGTCTCTGGCCTGCATTTTGGAATCTGCTGTCTTGAACGCTGGTCCCGCAGACAGGGCTAGTTATGGGCGAAGCTCCCTCTCTCCTCCTTCCTGGGTTGGAGTGAGGTTGCGCTGGGGCTCCTCACCACCCCCAGTCACTCCCCCTCCTCTTGGAACCGGAGTGAAGTCCAGCTGCCACGCCTCACAACCGGGTCTGCACCTCCTGGGGGCCAAAGCAAGGTCTGGTTGCAGTTTCTCATGCCCCTGCCTCTGAGCCTCCTTATCTCTGTCCTGCGACCAGGTGAGGTCCAGAATGCTCACCTGCTGCCTTCTTTCTCCTCCCTCCCACAGCAGGAGGATTCCAAGCAGAGACCTAGATGCCGCCCACTTCTCTGCACTTCCCCCTTTTTCCCCCTCTGTACATGCAGATACTTTTGATGCAACGAGAGTAGGGAATCCTTAGTGGAGTATTAGATGTTTAGTTTGTTGTAATCTCCAGGGAAGTTTTCTGGGGTCCCTCTCTTGTTGCCATGTTGTTGCTGTGCCAGCACACTACTTTTGAAGCCACGTATTTGAAAGTGTCCAATGAAAGTACCATGGCAGCCAGGCGGCCACTGACCTTGTTTTTACTTAAATGTGAGGTAGCACTCACAGACGTCAACTTGTGTTCTTTTTTAATGAAAACATTTTCATGAATTCTAAATACACTAAAACGTTGCCAGAATTACCTTTGAAAACTTAGTGTAAAATAATAAATATGGATTCCAGCAACACCTCAAATGTGTCAAATATTCATTCTCATAGAGACTTGGTGAGATCAACATGACAATAGTAACAATTTTAGCTTTTTAAAAAATTCACTTTTGTGATTGTTTTCCTTTTATACATTTCTTTACAGATTACTATTTTATACATTTCCCCACTTTATGGCCATCTGTGACAGGCTATAAACTAAGGACATTTTGTGTGTGTGCTGCCTTGCCACCCCCAAAGTGCGATAGACTAGACATCACTTGATTATCATGGCAACAAAGAGAAGATGAGATTTATTTCACACTACTTAAAAAAATGTCTGAAATAATAAATGATTTATTTCCAGTTTCAGTAGCACATAATGAAACATTCAGAGTGGAGCATTTGAGGCCAACAAAATTCACATATGTCTCTAAGAGTAGAAGGTCTGCAGGTGAAGATTGGGGCCTGAGTTTAAAAGTCTATAAAATACTAAGTTTAAGGGTTCAGATAGAAACTTAAGAGAATACAATGTAAGTTAACAGCCTCAGGAAAGATCAAGAATGAGAAGAACTATGAAAAGAGCTATAAAAAAGAACAGATAGAAAAGCATGCAGAATAACATAGTTGCATTTTGATGTGGAGGCTCAGCTAAAAAAAGGGATTAGGACAGACTGGTCAAGGTTTCCCAAGGGCAACATTTAAGAAACACAAACCAAGGTGGCAATTCAGGCAGGCAATAGTGATATAACCTCAACTTAACACTGAAGGGAATACATTTGGGTCAGAGCCTATGTCTGTAGGTGAGAAGGATTTGAAGGAGGGAGCTTAGATTCTGGCTAGAGCAATGGTCAAGATGGTCCCAAGGTTTAAATCCACTTCTTTAAACCTGTGCTATGATGACCGTATAACATGAAACTACACCTATGTGAAGTTTATATCTCAGAATGGCCTCACACACACTAGTAAAGATTTGGACCAATGGTATATTCTGCAATACAGTGAACAGAAGAAGAAAGAAAATTTCAAAAGCTCATGAACCCAGGAGTTAGATCTTCAGAGGAGAGATTTCATCTCTTAAACTCTACATAATAGTGAAGCCCTATAGGGAGGATCTGCAATTTCAGACTTGCCTGGGGCAGAATAAGGTAGGGGCACCTCATTCTATCACAGCTGAATTTAAGGCAAAGTACTTTTTAACACTTTACAAAATCTCCCTCATGTTGCTTATATTTTTGAATTCTAGCTTTATGCACTAAAAAAAGATAAGCTAAACAGGGCTCTTTTTGGACTAAGATCCTTATAAACACAATAGCTCTTCCAGTAAGTAAGGTATCCGACTTACAAAAATATCAGAGGGAACTTTTCAGATGTAACTGGAGAGAGGTCAGTTGGTGAACTTGAACTGGTTATTTTCACTTAGAATGCTGAGCCTTTTTAGTTTACTTATGTACTTGTATCCTCCTAAACTCCAGCTTGCTTTGGAAACTAGTAGGAAGAAGTAACTGGAATTTTATGCATACGATGTGTCAAGGACTACATTTTAGAGGACTGCAGAAAGAAGAAAAAAATAGAACTATCCATAATCAGTGGTAGAGACATGCTAAATGCCTTCATTACCGATCCTGGATGGTAAAAGGGAAAACCATTTTATAGCCCCTGATTTCTTGAACACCACCACAAAAATCCCATAGTAATATTCTCTAATAAAGATATGTAAATTGCAAGGAGTTGGATTCTATAGAGAAGAAATGAATAGAAGTTATCTCAAAATGTAATACTGGAAAAAAAATACAGAAAGGACTAAATACAATTCTTAGTATGGATTTGGATGGTGCCCTTAGCTATAATTTCCTTTAATTGCCTCCTTTTAAATATGTCAAGGCTAAGTAAGACCTAAGTGGGTGAGGTTACATGCCCAAATGCTGGTTAGTGACAGACCCAATACTAAAGTTTTAGGTCAGTAGATTCCCAGTTCAGTGTATTTTCTGGAGCTTCTAAAAATTGATATTATTATCTTTGCTTTATGAAAGCATAATTATTAATAAAAGCATCTATTTGTAAAATATCTTTTGTATAATAGGGTATTTTCTTTGTATTTATTAGTAAATTTACCATTATACTAATTTATTTAGAAAATTAGATTTTTTTTCTTCCTGTCCATCATAGACTTCACTAGCAGGTAATTCTATGCCACATCTGTACCCCATCCCATTTTATTGTCACCTGGTATCTGAAAGATGGAGTCACTCAGGCATTCCTCAAGCTCATGACAACTACTAATTTACTTTTAAAATATTTCAAATCTAAAAGGTTTTTGAGCTGCAAAATTTACTTTAATAAGATTAGTTTTTTTTTAAAAAAGATATCTCTAGTCTTTTATCCAGTAATTTATACCTTTAGAAATGACTTCCTAGAAAAATACTTTAAAAAATTCAGAATGTTCTCTAATTTTGTTCTTTTTTTCCCCCCAAGTTGTTTTGGCTATTTTGGATCTTCTGCATTTTCATATATATTTTAAAATCATCTTGCCACTTCTACAAAGTAGCCTGCTGGGATTTTGACTAAGATGACTTGAATCTATAGATCTTTTGGAGAGAATTGACATCTTAACAATATTGAGTCTGATTTGTGAACATGGTATATCGCACCATTTATTTAGGTCTTCTTTAATTTTTCTCAACAATATTTGTAGTTTTTAGTGTATGAATTATAAACATTCTTTGTCAAATTTAATCTTAAGCAATATGTATTTTTATGCCATTGTAAATGGTAAATTTTAATTTCTGATTGTTCATTGCTAATATGTGGAAATACAACTGGGTTTTATATATTGACTTTGAACCTTAACATCTTTCTTTTTTTTTAAAATTTTTTTTTAATGGTGGGTAGTTCCCTGACTGGGAAGCGAACCCAGGCCACAGTGCTCACAGTGCTGACAGCGCCGAAGCCTTAGCCACTACACCACCAGGGAACTCCCTTTACCATCTTTTTAAACTCAGTTTTAGTTCTAAAGCTTATTTGCAGGGTTGTTAGGATTTTTTCATATATGATCATGTCATTTGTGAATAAATAGAGGTTTGTATCCGTCCTTTCTAATCTGTTTGCTTTTGTTTCTTTCTCTCACCTTATATTAGTATTATAACCCCCAGAACAATGATAAATAGAAATGGTGGGAGTGGACATCTTGTTTTGTCCCTCATTTTACAGGTGTGTGCAGTCTGGCACCTTTAATATGACACTAGCTACAGGATTTTCATACATGCTTCTTATCAGGTTGAGAAAGTTCTCTTCTAGTTCTATTTTCTGAGGTAATATGCAAACTCCAAAAGTAATTGTCAGCTTGGCATAATTTTGAGTAATTAAGATATTACATCTCAATTATGTTCTTCAATTTTGATGTACATGATCTTTTCAATAAAATGTTCATCAATAATAATATCTGAGTCAGTTAGAACTGTGTTCTTGCATTGGCTGAAGTGAAAATGGAGGTTACTTGATTGTGTAACTGAAAGTTGTGCTCAGTGACTTTTGATGCCATCAGAGCCCACTTTCTGTCTCCCAGTTTCTCTCATCTCAGGGAGTGTGATGAGTTGATAGAATCAGGCCTGTGTGCAGTGTCCCACCTGGAGTTGGGTAAGGCCAGAGCCCGTGAAACCACACAGTCTGAAAGCAGAATTATAGTGAGTGATTGGGAACATTGGAAAAATAGGTAAGACAGGAAAATTTCAAGTTGATGATGAGGGTGAGGGAAAGGTCCTGCGTGTGGGTAGTCAATGCTAGCTAGGGTTGAATTTTGTGGTGGTACAGAATTTTACTGAATTTCTATTAGGGCCACTATGCAGAGTCTGTAGAATAAATGCCATAGCCAAACTGCTGGTAACATGTAGGTTCTAGCCCATCTCAGCATTACACCATTGGGTCACTTGGGACCTGCGCCCAAGTTGACACTGATAAAAGCACCGAACTTTGTTAGCTGATAATTCCTTTCACACCTCTCAGGGCTGTCACTCTCAGGTCTAGAATACAGACTCTTCAGCCATCTCATTCTTTCTCTTCAGACTCTGTACTTTTTTTCTCTGAGTCACCTTCTCCTTGCTTCCCACTGCTGACCTCTCTCACAACCCTTCCTGCTGCTCTCTGGCAATCTTATTCTATTCTCTTCGACATCCTCAACCTCCCCTTGGAACTCACTATGTTTTTGTCCTAATGTAAACATGGCTTTTCCTTGATGTCATCACTTTTCAGCCTGCTTCCTTTAAAGATGCCGTTCTTCCTTCATCTGTATCTCTGGGCCAGGAGGTGATATTCACTTAGTCCTTCATTGTCATTTTCAAACCTCGACTCTCTAATCATATCCTGAAAGCCCTCTTTCTTTGAGTTGTATAGTACCCAACTCTAACACCCCCTACCCTGCCTCATCTAATCTGATCACTTCCAGGATAAGTGGTTCCTCATCAAGAAGAATGTGAAATGAAAATTATCTTTCCCCCATGTCTTCCAGTCCTCTATGGTGCTCTTTTGGAAGCAACTATTATCACCAATATTTGGATATCCATACAGAGATATTTTATGCAAATATAATAATATGCATATATATATGTATATATATTGTTTGTTCTTTAGAAATACACAAATGGTAGGATATTATACAGGCTGTTCTAAAACCTTTTATTTTTTTGCTTAGCAAAATATGTAGAATAATTTTTCTTATGAGTACACACAGATTTTTCTTTAAAAATGTCTTCTGCCATTGCAAACAGGCTGCTATAAATAACATTTTACCTATATCATCTTTTATATTTGCAAGTTATTTGTGGTATTAGTTCCTAGAAGTGGGACTACTGGATCAAAAGTTATTTGCTTTTTTCAAGTTGTAGTAAAGTATTGACAAAATTGCTCTCCATAGGCTGTGTGCTGACTTACAGTCAGCAGCAATATCTGAAAGAGTCAGATTCCCATTATCCTTGCCAACACAATATTTTATTCACTTTTTTCACCTTTGTCAATTTGATAATTGAAAAATATTTCATTGAGGTTTAATTTGTGATTCTCTTACTTTGAATGAGGATGTGTATCTTTACAAATGTTTTATTAACACTGTATTTCCTTTTCTGTGAATTGTTGGCCATGTCCTTTGCCTATTGTGATATTATGATTTATAATAAGAAATATATATTTTGGTCTTGGTCCTCATGTCGGCACAGAGCTCCTAAAACCCTTGGAATTTCCTAAATGAGGAGAGAAATATGGTATCTTTTGTTATCTTAATGAGGTGATTTTGGGCACTTAAGACTGGGGGCTGGTTGCCAGGAGAACCAACTATGTTATTAAAGGGTTGCAACTTTCAGCCCTGCCTCCCTAACATAGCTGGAGAGGAGTGGAGCTGGACATTGAATCAATCACCATGACTGGGAACCTCTGACTTACAGCTATTAGGTCAGAAGCACAGGTAAACAGCTGAAGTTGTGATTGACATCTGAAGTGGAGGGCAGTCATGTGGGATTGAGCCCTTAACCTGTCATGATGCTGTCTCTGGGTAGACGATGTCAGAACTCAGTATAACTCCTAGCAGGTGTCGAGAATTCCCCATTTGGGGAATTGTGTGCAGAACTCTTATCTACTTTCCTGTTGTTTTGTTGAAGGTCCTTATTTATAAGGAAAATAAACTTCTACTGAAATATGAGTTGCAATATATTTTTTTCTAGCTTGTTGAATTGCCATTTTGGTTTTGGTGTTTGTCATGCAGAATATTTTTATTTGCATATTGTTTAGTTTATCAGTCCTTCTATTTTGCTACCTATATTTTATATCATACCTATACTTTTTCTATTTTGAGGTAATTAAAAAATTTCTGTACACCATGGTGATGATAGTTAATAATACTGTATTGAAAAAGTTGCTAAGAGAGATGTTAAAAGTTCTCATTACAAAAAAAAATTGTAACTATGTATGGTGATGGACTATACCTAGACTTATTATGGTGGTGATCACTTTGCAATCATGTACACTTGCAACTAATGTAATGTTATATCTCAATTATACTCCAATTTAAAAGAAGAAATTCACATTAATTTGGTAGAAAAGAAATACTTAAAATATACCTCAATATGGTAAAACTTGATTTGAGGAGCTTCTCAAAATTTCACTTAATGTGAATTTTGCCAATACATGCTATCTTAGAAAAAATTTCCTTTGTTTCTTCTAGTACTTCAATTTTTATATATTTATTTTTACATACCAATCTTTAATCTATCTAGAATCCTAGTCTTTCTGACTCTTGCCGCCATGGATCACTTCAGCATTAATGACCTTCTCAATCTCCTATCCACCACAGGCCTTGATTTTCTTTGCTCCAACAGCTAGCTACTGCCCTTCTCTCTCCTCACCAGTGCGTCTCACCCAGAACTTCTCTTCACCTCTGAGACCCTTCTTCTTTTCTAAAATTTAAAACTCTCACATTTCACTCCCTCATCACAATCTCTTATCCTTCTAGGTCTCTTGGTCTCTTAATTCGACAACAAATTCAAAATACTTTAATCAAAAAGTCTGAAATTTAACATTTCCCTTTTTTCTCATACTGGCTGCCTCTCCAAGGCAGGACCCCATAATGACTCTTATGAGCCCTAAACGTTTTTCCCTTCATGGGCCCCTTTCTCCATGAAAAGAAAAGATTGTATTCTGCAATTGTAGTTATAGAAAGATAAATATATTATTATATATTATAATATTTTCTTTGGCTTAAAAGTTTGTTTTTTGCTTCTGATTCTAAAATAGATGAAAACTTTTTGTGAGCCCTATGCTCTGGGCCTAGAGCATCAGTAACCCTGCTCTTAGGCATTCATTTACTGTTTTAACCACTTTCTCGACACCACCCTCTGCTCTCTTGCCCTTTGTTTTTCTGTGGATCTGTACTGCCAAACTTCAAACCTACATGAATAATTTCAGCTCTACTAGAGAAAATCATAAAGGGGATTGGTGTCACCACAGATTTAAGATCCATGGTGTGACTTGGATCCTGAACACTGTTTAACAATCTTTCTGCATTTCCCCAATCAATTATCTGTTTTTGTTCCTCATACTAGCTATTATTCTGAATCATTTAAGAGTCTCATGCTCTACCTACTGAGCTCTCCGGGCTCCCCATTTTGAATCTTTTAGCATTCTTGTCAACTGAGAGAAAATAAAGCATGAACTCTTTTAACTCCCCATTCTTCCATGTTCTGATTAGCCTTGGCTAGGTAACAAAACATTCCAAGATTTATTGGCTTAAAACAGAAAATTATTTTTCTCTTAAGAGTTTGTGGGTTGATGGGCACAGCTGGGCAGTTCTCATTCTATTGGTCAAGCAAATACCTAAGAACAACCTAGATTCAAAGGTAGGAAAAAGACTTTATCTTTGGATGGAGGAGTGGTACAATTACAATTACTGAAGAACATATGCAATCTGCCATGTGTTATCACAAAATTGGTTACCTTTTCACCCATGCTTACTGTCTTCATTCTCATCTCGGAAGAAGTGTTTCCCTCTGTCTGTTCCTAGCTGATCTTGTAACCTAGCACATCATGCTTAGCTTTGTCCACCTTCAGAAACTTCATTTTATCAAGTGACTCTCTTATGTGTTCAGTCTTCTCCCTCTACTTGTTGTTTTCTTATGAGTATCAACTGGTCTCTTCCTTAAGAATAATACATTTATAAATTTGACTCTATATTTCACTCCAGACAATTACCTTATATTTCTCATTCTATATACAAACATGATTTTTGAAAATTAGGTCTATTGTTGATTCATCTTTCCTTTCTGACTTCCTATTCACTGCTTATCGTATGGACTGCCATTCATACCCCCATATTGAAACTATTCTTGTGGTTACTGAGGACTTTCTGATTCCCTAATCACAGGCACTTTAAAACCTTTATCTCAACCTTTTGGTAATGTTGAAAATTTTCTGTTACTTCTTTGTTCTTGAGACAACACATAGGCTTTTATGAATTCTTCTCTAATGGTGTTCTATATGACTTCTTTCCACTATGTATAATAGATGATAAAGTTTTAGAGAATGGAAGTAAAGAATAGAATAGTATATTCGTTTTCTATGACTCTATAATACCATACACTTGGTTGTTTAAAACAACAGGAATTAATTCTCTCTCAATTCTGGAGGACAAAAGTCCAAAATCAGCGCCACTGGGCTGAAATCAAAGTTTCGGCAGGGCTGTGCTCCCTGCTGATGTTCTAAGGGAGAGTAAGTTCTTCTTCTCTTCCAGCTGCTGATGGCTACTGGCATTCCTCAACTTGTGATTACCCTAATCTTCAAGGCCAACATCTTCAAATCTCTGTTCCATCTTGACTTTGCCTTCTTCTTTGTGTGTGTGTCAAATCTCCCTCTGCCTCTCTCATATAAATAGGCTGACCAGACGTACAATTTTAAATGGGATGGAAAACAACGGTGTTGTCCTGTTTCAAACAGTACGTGGGGTCAGCCTAACCTCACTGGGCTAAATTAAACGTGTCAGTAGGCTGACCATACATACTGTTTGAAGCAGGACAGTGCCATTGTTTTCTGTTCCATTTAAAACGGTACATCTGGTCAGCCTACATATAAAGGACACATGTGATAGCATTTAGGGCCCACACAGATAATCCAGGACAATCTCTTCATCTCAAGATCCTTAATTCAATCACATCAAATCCTTTTTCAAATAAAGTAACTTTTATAGATTCCAGGTATTAGGGCATGGGTGTATTTTGGGGTCCCATTTATAAGCTTATTATAGATCAGGGGTGTTCAAACTTTTGGCTTCCCTGGGCCACATTGGAAGAAGAAGAATTGTCTTGAGCCACACATAAAATACACTAACACTAACGATAGCTGATGAGTTAAAAAAAATTGCAAAAGTATCTCATAATGTTTTTTAAAAATTTACGAGTTCATGTTGGGTCACGTTCAAAGCCATCCTGGGTCACATGTGGCCCGTGGCCCATGGGTTGGACAGGCTTGTTATAGATGGCAAAGAAAACAAACCTAATTATTCAAAACCTTATGGAAGGTCATGGATAACTAGCTGAGGTGGGCCTGCCTCATATAAGCAAATAACATGAATTTGAAAAGCTTAATCAAAATTTTTAAAATTTTGGTTTTTTAAAAACAGGCTGGAAACCACAGTTTATAAGAAGATAAATGGCAACTCTCTGCAGATTTAGAATGAGTAGAAGGAAGAGGCTATAATGGAATGGGCTGCAAGGGAAGGAATCAGGAGAAAGCTAATTTTCAGTTAAGACAAGAAAGTTGAAGTAGCTTTAGATGAGTATCTTCCTTGACATAATATAGTGAAGTCTTGTTAGTACAGGGAGAGAGAGCACTATAAATCAATGTGAAATATAATTTGTTTAAACTAATAATGGTGGTACAAATCATCATGGTTTCCAAGTTACTATCCTAGAACAGATACTATATAATTAATGCATAATAAATTAATTATGGTTATGTAGAAAGACTACTAAAATTCCAGACAATAGTGCCTGACTATGCCATTATACAAGAAGTTTAATTAAATGGAATAAATTGAATTAATGATCTAATGAACGTAATGATCTTTAGAAGGATTTTTAGTCTTACTTGCCCCAGCTGGAGAACAATTGTCCCAGGAAACTCATTTGAGCACTGACCTATCAGGTAAACATACTTGATTGTATAAGCAAATAGTCATTCCAATATACAGATCCTTAAGTCTAATTTATATACCGCTTTTGTCTTCTTTACTTACCACCTAAAATGGTAAGAACTTAAAAAGCAGTCCATTGTTAATAACAGTAAAATCATATTTCAAATTATGTATCATGAATTAGCTTTGAAATGTGGGAAAACGATATTTAATGTTGACCATGATAGACTGAAATTCAAGGTGAAAAAGGCAAAAATGCACCGTAATTTCTCCTGAAGGAAAGGCTGTTATTAATTTCTTCCCCATCATCTTATCAAACAGAAACGGAAAGAAGAAAAAGACAAGTTCAAAGGGACTAGCTACTCAGGTGTTGGACAAGAGCTTACAGTGAAAATTTCTGCCTCATTAAAAACGTTTAAAAGAAACAGCTTGTCTTCATGTAGGAATCATTATTCTCAGTTTGAGTTCATCTTCTGGTGTTTTGACCTCTTCAGAAGGGCACGTTCTGTGCAATTTCTAAGATGTGCTTCTTTAAGGGGAGGGATTTATGTTAAGTTGGTTCAGGAGAGGTAGACAATTTGTGGAGCCTTTTTAATGGACTACAAAGGACTGTCGAGTAATTAAATAGATTTCTTTTCCCTTAGACTGTTCCATGGTTTTAAAAACACTCCACTGAGTGTGTAAAATCAATTTCCATTACTGGCCTTGACCTTTGCAGTTTTATAAACATGTTTTTTCCCTGAGTTTGGAATGTGGTTCAAAGGCAATAGCAGAAGACTAGAGGATGAGACAGGTCATCTTAATGAAAGTTACTGCTTTTACAGTGCAAGTCTCCTTTTCACACAGGTATTCATTCAACTGTATATGCTCTAAATATAATTATATAAACACCTGCTCCTTTTATTACATGTGTATGTGTATTTATATTGGAGTAGTACTTTTAATTTTTCTTGTTCTACAATAAAAAAAAAAATTGTGCTTTGTTTTCTCTACAAAAGGTACTTTTCCTTTCCCATTCCGAGAAAGTAGCCAAGCCATTGTGTTTCTTTGCCCCAGGGGCTTTGGGTTATTGAATGGAAAGCAGATGTTGCCAGAGGACAGCTGTATTCCTTTATATTGGTTTTGTTTTGGAACACTGGACCCACTGTGGCGATGATGCCACTTCACCCAGAATGGAAGAGAAGAAAGATGAAGGGTTTGGGGGGGGGGGTGTGTGTGGAAGTAGAACTGGCTATAGGCAAGTAATTCCTTGAGATGAGCTGCAGGAAGGGTGGTTTCCAAAGAAATAGCACAGGTCCTGCTAAGGGCCAGTTGGGTGGATCACTACAGGATGCCAAGGAGGAAGGACTCTAAGGAGCCATGATCTCAGGAATTGAGATGACAGAGACCCTTGTTCAAGTTTATCTGTGAGTGCAACTTTTCCCAGGGACCAGGTCATGTGGCCTGAATAGGAGTATATCAGTGTGGACCAGTGGGGACCACAGGCCTTCCTTTTAATGTTTTGGACTGCGGAAGACCCCCTCACTCCTGACCTTTGTATCACCTGGAAATGAGAGTAGAGCAGGGCAGTCCAGAAATGACCGAAATGGAATTTCCTGCCAGACAGTTGCTGCCGTAAGCAGCTCAATTTGATTTAAACAGAATAAAGAAATGTGATATTTCTTCCACCCAAAGTTATGGTGAAATGTTCACTGCCTTTTCTCTTTCCCCTACTTCATCTAGGAAATGGTGAATATTCAACTCACTTTGCAGAGTTGTTTTAGCATTAAATTAGAAGACATGTATAAAGTGACTATAGCACATAATGTATGTTCAATAAATTATCACCAGGAAGAGTTTATATGTGTCCGTACTGTTGCAGAATGGAATCAGGTGCCAGGTTTTCTAAGAAGCACAAGTTATACTTGTAGTTTTCAAGTATGAATTAGACATGCAGAATAAGAATACGGGACTCTATAAAAGTATGAGGTTTATATCTCTAAATAAGAAATGCAGGCAGATAAAACATGGGAGTAGCCACAGGGAAATTGAGTGGAAGAATTTGGAGGCAGGAATCATGACATGGAACAGAAAACCTATGGGAAGCTTAGAAGAGATGATGGCAACACTAGGGGTGAGAGGAATTTGGTTATGATGCTATCATCGGAAAGTTATCCCTAAGACCCAAGTAGTTATTCACACAACAACACTTGGACAGCAGGTTCAGATTTCTTTCTCTGCCCTTTTCCTCCTCAATTAAAAAAAAAAATCAAAGTTATAGGTGCACAAAGTTCAGAGAATAAAATAACTCAATAGGATAGTGTAAAAAAAAAAAAAAAACAACCCCAAACAAACAAACAAACAAAAAGAACATACACCCCCAGCAAAATCCTGAGTCTCTCATCCATTTTTCCACCCAGAAGCAACCCCTTTCCACCCTTTGCCACTACACACCTTGGTATATGACCTTCATATTTCTAAATAAGATGCTAATGTTTCTATTCTTGATTTTTTGGTTTCAGCCATTATCTATTAATATTAATATATCCCATCTTGGAAGATGATGATTTTTCTTTAGTCCTCACACCCCACCCCATCACATGCTTTCTTTTTTACCCCCCATCTTTCTCGTCTAGTTATTTCATAATTTAGTTTACAAAAATTTAATTGTGTTACTTCGATGATATAAATGCTATTCACAGCTAAGCCTTGTAGAATACCATGATTTATACAAGTAAGATTATTTCTCCCACTCACAGCTGTGTTTCCCATAGATTAAATTATTGCCCTTAAAATTTTCTTCGATTGGTTTCCTATATCTTTCTAATTGAAGTGTTCTGCCATTTGCTTAAATCTCTTCTTGCTGTGTTCAGACACACAGGGTATTCTGGTGTTGCATATACCCAGAGCGTACTGATTTGCCCTCATCTAGAAAGGGCGATCCTCAGGTCCCCCACATGGCTATGACCATGGAATTGTTCTCGACCGGGGTTCTGAGACGCCCACCACCTCCCTCCCCTGTAGGGTTCCTGTCTTCAGGGTCTCATGTCTTCTTCCTTTTTCTTGGTTTACCCTGAAGCACAGCCACTAAGTGTCTCTCTGAGAGAGGGTGCAAGTGATGTAAAATTTTTGATACCCCAAATGTCCAAAATGTCCTTATTCTTTCCTCATACTTAAATTGATAGGTTGGCTGAATATAGACATCTATATGGAGAAAGGTTTTTCTTCACAATTTTTTAAAAGTATTGGTCTTCTATTTCCAGTGTGCTGTGGAAAAATCCAAAGCTCTTCAGATTCTCAGTCTTCTGGGGTGATCATCTGACCCCCAAGCTTGCCTTTGTCACAGTGTTTTAAGATTTCCCAGTGATGTGACTTTGGTGCAGGTCATTCCCAACCACTGAGTATTCTGGATTCACTTTCACACTGGACACTTAGGCCATTCTGTTCTGAGAAATTGTTTCTTTAACTGTTTCTTAAATAATGTCCTCCCCTCACCTTCTCTGTCCTGTTTCTTGGTAACTCCTTGTAGTTGAATGTTGAACTTGTGAACTGTGCTCTAACATTCAGATTTTTTTTCTCCTCTTTTCCATTTCTTTTTTTGTTTTTGCCCTGCTTTCTGAGAGATTTCTCCAGTTTTATCTTCTAACAGTTCTGAGTTTTTCATTTATGTCATTGTATTTTTAAAATTTCTAATATATTTTTACTTTTGATTCCTTTTTTACAATAGGCTGTACTTGTTACATAGAAAAAGTATCTTCTCTTACCTTGATAATGATATTAATGATAATGTGTTTTCTTCTCTCTATATTTTCTCTGTTTCTTACAGTTTGTTTTAACTGTAATTTCTTTCTCTATTTTTTGTATTAAAAGATGTCTAAGGTATATGGTGGTCCTTTATGTTTGCACATACTTAAAAGTGTGGTACACTTAGAGTGTGAGAGTAGATACTGTTGGCTTTGCTGTAGGGAGATCTGTCTAGGTCAGCATTAATATAACTTTATGCAATGATGGCTATATTATATATCGACACTGTCCAATACTGACCACTGACCAGTAGATACGCGTGTCAGTTGATGACTTGAAATGTGGCTAGTGAGACTGAGGAACTGGTGCTTTAATGTCACTTAATTTAATTAATCTAAGTTTTAATGTAAATCACTACAAGTGGCTAGTGGCTACTGTATTGGATAATGCAGGTCTAGGCTTTCTCTTTGATTTTTGTTTATTTATATTATTTATTTATGTATTTTAGTGAAATAGGTAGGGTTTATTAGAGAACTAGCTTTGAACTTGTTTCCAGAGGGTTTAGACTTGACTGCTAGCATTCTGAGAGTCAGGTAGAGGAAGAGGCCAGGGGTGGGTTGTGGGGGGCTGGGTTGAGTTTTGTATTTAATATGCCAACATCCACCTAATCTTAATTTTCTGTTCACTATTGCTGCCTCCAGCTTTCCTAGAGCCTCTAGCTTTTTCAAAAGATAAAGTTCTGGTAGTCTTCGCTGTTGGGTAGGTAGGGGATTTAAGGTTCTAACTGCCTCTTGTTTCTCGCTCTACCTTCCGTCCACTTCCCAAGCTGCCCATTGCCACCAGCTCTCAAGACCTGTGTGTAATCAGATACTTCTCAGCTCTTCTGTCGTCTTGGGACCTAGCACTCTCAAATCTGGCACCTTCCAGTAGTTCCTTCCATTAATCTTTCCAACTTTCAAATTTTGATGCTGTCATGTGTTTCCTAATTATTTGTCCTAAAAAAAATCTTTAAAATGTTTTAATGGTGTTTTAGGAAAGTATAAAAAGCAAATGACTAGGTTTAGTTGGTTAAGTCACCTTTAGTCCATAGTTGGTTTATTTCACATGTGGGTTGTCTTAGTTTATTCAGGCTGGTATAACAAAAATATCATAGACTGAATGGCTGGCTCAACAACCAGCATTTATTTTTCACAGTTCTGGAGGTTGGGAAGTTTACTATCAAGGTGCTAGCAATCCCATTCATGAGGGCTCCCCGCTCATAATGTAATCACCCCTCTAAAAGCCACACCTCCTAATACCATCACATTTGGGCTTCAGATTTCAGCACGTGAATTTTGGGGAGACCCAAACTTTCAGTCCATACCTCAGGCCTATATTTATAGTC
Organism: Lyroderma lyra; assembly: GCA_004026885.1. Classification (NCBI taxonomy): domain Eukaryota; kingdom Metazoa; phylum Chordata; class Mammalia; order Chiroptera; family Megadermatidae; genus Lyroderma; species Lyroderma lyra. Next base: position 141,140 of record PVJL010001339.1, on the reverse strand, counting down.
TTCCTAATCTAATCACTTACTATACTACTTTTTAAGTTGATCATGAAAAGGATTAGTTTCACCCAACTTATAGAACTTAAACCTCCAAGAATAATTTCAAATCTACGTAAACTGTGTTTGCCTTCTTTTTTTATTTTTTAACTGACTTGTACAAGCATTTTGAACTTTACGCACTGAGACTGAATGAGGATAATTGAATAGGTCTCCCATAACAAGAGAGCTTTTGTACAAGCTCAAATACCAGGTGAACTTTTTTATCTCTAAGAAAAATTTGGGGAAAAATCATACCTCTAATTCAGATATATGCTTTTCAAAAGAATTGAATAGACCTCCTGTAACAGAAGAGACTTTGTAAAGACTCAAATACAAGGCAGTTCCTTTCATTTGTAAGGCATACTTTTTTGGAGAAAAATTTCATTTCTATTCAAAATCATATGGTATTTAGGCACATCTGTACAAAATCAGTGCTATTGTGTTTTCCCTCTTCTCACACTAGGCGAGCGGTCAGTAATGATAAATGCTGGATTTTCCTTTGGGTGCAGATTCAAATTATTATGAATTACAGAAAATAACATTCTATTTATTGTTCATCCTGGAATTGGGCACAAAGCCAATACATAGTTAAAGGAATTTGTGACAGGGGAGATTGGCGGAGTCATGGGAAGAGTAGGCCATTTAACTTTGTAAAATAATATGAGTACATTTTAAGCTTGTACTGCAGCTTGGGCTTTTAACGGAGTTGAATGGTTTATTTCTGCTCCTCATTTCCTAAGTGTAAGCTGACTTTTCTTGCAAAATAAAGATGGCCACTTAGCTCCTATTCAACACAGGTGAGCCTAGCAAAGGTCCATGCTTAAAACTTCCAAAGAGCTCCAGTCTTCTTTGAGAATGTGACCTTGGAGAACATGTACCAGGAGCTGACTGGTTTTGCTACCTTGTCCTTTGGGTGCTAACATGAGCCTCTTCTCAGCGGATTGATCTTCTGTTTTTGTTAAATCAACAGTTTGACTTCTGTGCAATCTCAGTGGTTGGCAAAATACGACTTGTGTCTGTTTTTCTATTCAAGTGGTTGAAATGATTACCCCATCCACATTGTACTTCCTTTTCCCTGAACTCCTATCCCACCTAGAATTTGTACCACATGATTTCAAACCTAATTCTGCGGTGTTGTTTTGTTGCTGCTTGCTTCGGACAGTCCTGATTCCACTTCTGCCCCTACTCTGCTCCCCATCTAAATTGTGGTGATTCAGAAGACAGAAGCCGTGAGTGGTATGTCTTTGTAGTATCTGCAGTGCCACTCGTGTAGAAGTGCTCAGATTAGGCTTTTTTCATCTGGAGAGAAATGGGACATGTGCTGTCATTTATCTTGTATGTCCTTTGTTCCAAGTACCATGTAGACACTTTACATATTATTTCTCATCCTTACATAGATGCTGCAAAAGAACTGATATGTTTTTCCTCATTTCTCAGTTGAATCTGACACTCAGAGAAGGCAAGCAACTTACATATAGCTGTGAAGCATCAGAGTCAGGATTTGAAACCAGGTTGAACCCAGGATTTGAACCAATGTTCTTTCTACTACTGCAATCCAACTTACCTCATTCTATTCCCATAGAACCCAAATAAGCATTACGATAGCAGTGTTGCTTAGCTTTCATCTAGATTTGTAACTTGACTACTAATCTAGATGGAACGCAAGTCCTATCCTGCCGACTTCCAATGTTAGCTCTGCTGTTTTGGGAATTAGGCAACCAACTTTCTGAGCAAAAGTACTTGTCCTTTTGGGGCCATTGGAGCCTTGTGAGAGCCCTGGAGTGTCAGAAAATCAGTGAACAGCCTGGTTCTAAAACCCAGGATCTCCCTCAGACCTAACAACGGCAGGGCTGCTGTAGTGACACAGGGCCTGTAACCTGTCCTTTCCTTTCCTTCTCTGCATGTCATCACTCCCACATTTTTAAAACAACCCTTCCTCTAAATGTAATAATGGGAAAGCACTCTGAGTTTTTCAGTGACAAGTGAGTGCCAGGAATATTTGATTTGCCTTGGGAAGATATAAATTCCTGGGTCTATACAGATTCCAGTGGCTTTTAGAGGGACAGAGCCCACTGCTCTCCTTAAGAAAGGCCACCAATGGGAGTGATTCCTGGTGATGCAATGCTGATATTTTAGTACCAGCCTGGAAAAGGGAAGAGGGGCGTTTCTCTGGAGCCAGATGAACTCATAATTAGTTCTCACCCAGGCTGCTTAAGCAATTACGGTGAAACCAGATCACATCCCTTTTCCCCCTGCTCTTGATAAAAGCCTCAACCCTGCTGCTGCCGCCCCGTAGGGCTCTTGGCTGGCCGTTATTTCTAATACCACAGTTGCTATCCTTCGCTTTTGTTTCCAGGCTACAACTGTCACTGTGTAAAATAAGAAGTGTGGGGGAAATAATGTACACCTCTCGGTCTCACTACTTCAGAGGTACCTAGCAACCCTGTCTCCAGGCAGGCAGCACGCATCTCCCTGGTAGTTTATTGCCCACTCACAGCAGAGGCGGCGTGCTCTCTGCAAATAGCCTGCATCTTTGCCGGTGCCAGCTTGGCGGTGGGGTGGTAGTGTCATTTGGTGTCCTCGGGGATGTTTGGTTCTTATTCTGGGAAGACTAGGGCAAAGCAATGACTATTTCCCCAAAGCTGTTTGTGGAATCAGAAATTAGGTTAAGCAGTTCTGTACTTGGGGTTGCGTAGTGTAACATCAAAAACAGTGGTTTTCAACCTTTGTTTTTTCCAGTTTTTGTCACATTTCTGACATGTACCTTCCAGAATGTTCATGACATTCTTTTCTAAAGGATGTTTTCAGGCATATCTATAGAATGAGCAATCCTCCCGGTCACTTTGTCCATCCACCCCCCCACCAATAACGCTATTGTGCACATCAGCCATTTCCACAGTTTCCAGTATCTCTACTCTCTGCCTCCGAAATAGCAGGTGGGCTTAAGAGAGCCCCTGCACTGGCATACCAAACAGCCACACAGACTTCTTTCAGGCTCTTGTACCACAGGGCATCATATATGGATGTTGAGACTTGTAATTTGCTTTCTGTATGTCAGGGTATTGTTAAATGTTCTTTGCTTCTTTACTACTTGTGTTTGAGCTGCGTTTTAACTCTCCCTCTGAGTAAAAGCCTTGAAGAATGAAAGTCACATCTCTTGTGGAGGGAAACCAAGGTTTTCCTCTGGAGACCGATCAAAAACAATGGGAGGACTCAGACTCCTAGGTATGTAAAGCTTGAGTTAGGAAGCTGTGAGGGCTGCTGGGAGAGGGGTGATTCCAAGATATCAGGAAGGGAATCGGCTTTAACCTCCAAGAGTCATTTCATCACTCTCTCACCAAACACTTATAGAATTCCAATAATGTGCCAGGCCCTCTTCTTGGAGCAAGTGAGACCAATTTTAGTAAGAATAACCATTAGGAACAATGTAGATTTGTTGTGATACAAGCACTTACAGAGAGCTTTGGGAACTCAGAGGGGGCTGAGAGGGCTCTCTAGGGAGATGGGAAGGGGGAGGGAGTGATATTTATAACGCTTACTTTTTAATAGTAGGTAATAGTAGGTATGTTTAACAACTGGCTCACAGCATTCCTGAAAGTCTAGCACTTGGCTTTCATGAGCTGGTATGAACTGGCTCCAGCATATTATGGGATAAAGGTGAAACTGGGAAGTGTAGATATGCCTTGTGGACATGTTAAGGAATGTGGACTCTTGGACTCTCTCCAAGAGGCAGGGTAGTTTGAAATATTACTTAATGGTTCTGTTATTCTTGTTTTATACACACACACACACACACACACACACACACACACACATAAGAGGGTGCCTACTTTTGCTAGTTCTACTCTCAGATATTTTTGTATTGCTAGGCACAAACCAAATATTTCTAAAGAGGTAGGCTTGGCTTTACTTACTTTCATAGGACCAGCTCAATACAGTCAAGGCAAAGATCAGAGGTGAGCATTGTAAACTAAGAACAGAGGGCCCATTCTTGAATATTCTATATGAGATTCCTGTACATTTCAGAAGAGCATTGGTGAAAGGAAGGAGCCTGATAAAAAGACTGAAAGTGTGTTTTTCATTGACTACAAGAAGGCTCAGCATAATTTGAGTAGAAAAGAGCTCAAAACAGTTTGACTATTTTAGATAAGTTAAGAGAAATCTTTTAACACTGATGTCTCTTGCACTCCAGTGTTGTAAAATGAAACTGATACCTGCTATAGCTTTAGATCATACATGTTTTTTAACCAGAAATATAACCTGATTGTATCTAAATTTTAGGATAGCTATCACCCATATAGAGGAAGAATTGGGAAGATGTGATTGAAAAATGAAGCCACATAGGTATGATTATCTGCAATAAACAGAGTAATCAGGGTAGTCTCTGAGAGTAGAAAGAGGCCAGGCTCCACAATATTTCAGAGGCTAAATCACAAAGTGTGTGAATACATGTTTGAGGATTTAAAATATGAGCTATTCTGGCTTAGAGGCAAATGCAACCCAGAGCCTATGTTAGTGCATGCCTGGTACAGTGCCTCATACTTAGCAGGTGCTTAACAAAAACATGCTGAATGAATGAAAGAGCAAATAATAAGTGCAATGCACAAGCATATATGATGTTTCCACTACACTAAAAGTAAGTCTGGTCAAGAGAATGACAAGCCACAGACTGGGAGAAAATCTTCCAAAAGACATAACTGACAAAGGACTGCTATCCAAAATATACAAAGAACTTTTAAAACTCAACAATAAGATAACAAACATCCTAATTTTAAAAAGTAGCTAAAGATGTGAAAAACACCTCACCGAAGAAGATATATAGATAGCAAATAAGCATATTGAAAAGATGCTTTACTTCATATGTCATTAGGGAAATGTGAATTAAAACAATGAGGAGATACAACTACACACCTATTAGAATGGCCAAAATCTGTAAATTTGACACCACCACATGCAAGGATTTGGAGCCACAGCAACTCTCATTCACTACTGGTGGGAATGCAAAATGGTACAGACACTTCGGAAGACAGTCTGGTGGTTTCTTATAAAACTAAACCTACTCTTATCATATGATGTGATCCAGCAATCAAATTTCCTAGTATTTTCCCAAAGAAGTTGAAAACTTATGTCCACACCAAAACCTGCGCACAAATATTTATAGAAGCTTTATTCATAATTGCCAAAACTCGCAAGTACCAAGTTGTCCTTTAGTAGGTGAGTGGATAAACCAACAGCAGTTCATCCAGACAATGGAATAATTTTCAGCACTAAAAAGAAATGAGCTATGAAGCGATGGAAGGGCATGGAAGAAGTTTAAATGCATATTAATAAGTGAGAAAGGCAATCTGAGAAGGTTACACACTGTGTGATTCCAACTATATGGCATTCTGGAAAGGCAAAACTATGGACACAGTAAAATCCGTGGTTGCCGGGGCCGGGGGGAGGGTCATCCCCTGACTCCAGTTCATATGTTGAAGGATGAATAGGTGAAACACAGAGGACGTTTAGGTCACTGAAACTATTCTGTATGAAGCTATAGTGGGGGATATGTGTCATCACACATTTGTCAAAACCCATAGAATATTTGACACCAAGAGTGAACCCTCATCTAAACTGTGGAGTTTGGGTAATAGTGACGTGTCGGTGTAGGTTCACCAGTTACAACACATGTACTACTAAGGGTGTGTGTGTGTGTGGGGGAGGGGTTGTTGATAGTGGGGGAAATTGTCTCTGCTCTACAAAATAAAATATATTTAAAAGGAAAAAAAAGGAAACAGGACAGAGTCTGGGTACTGGCATGAGGATTCATGACTCAGTACCTGTGTGGTAGTTGTGGAAGCCATAGCATTTCTACTCTGCCTGAATCTGAATGATATTCTGACCTGTAGACTGTCCTTGTATGAAGGCCAGTGAGCCTGTTAATGGAAACAAATCCTAGAGTGACAGGAGGAAATTCAAGTATACAGGATTAATATCAGGTATATGTTGAAGAATAGAGTATGAGAACTAGAATCAACTTAGCTCAGTTTACCATTCCATGAATGTCAAGTCATTTTGGACTTCATCAGAACTCTCCAGCACTTAGAGGGGGTATCAGCTCTGTGTTTCCAACCCATCAGCTTTCTACCAGGTAGTAGTAGCAAAGCACATTTTAAACCATAATATTTTAAGCAAGCAGGCACAAAAATTATCATACTGCCTATGCTTACTTGGAACATTTTCTGTCTCACCCCTTGACACAATGACCCACACCTTCAAGATGAAGGCAAACATGTTCTGATAGAAGGAAAGTCAGGCCTTTTAGTCAGATCAGATGACAGGATCGTCCATTGATGGAAGGGCACAGGGCTTTGCCAGCTGTTCCCCCGGTATGAATTATTGGCCTGGACAGGTATTTATTTTATGTGTACACTGTCTCAGCAAAGGTTGAGATGCCCAACTTCTAAGATTGCATAACTTAAAGTGCACTTCTGTTGCTAATTAGAAATTCTTTCTAACACACTAAATAATAAAACTTAAGTTGTTTCTTTTGACAAAAATATTTTTGAATACCATTTGGCCAGTTCTTAGGGTGTTAACTCTATTAGGCCACTTCATATGCTTATTGATTTCTAGGGTGTAGAATAAATTGTGCACACAGAGTTTCCAATGTTTACATACTGCGGTATTGTAAAGCAAATGTCAATGAACAATAAAGCTAAAAGAAACATCAAGAAAAAAAATTTAAGAAAGTTCCAACATCAGAATAAAATGTACGTCTGTTTTGCGTTGTATTAGTAGCTGTGAGATCTAATTGTACATGTTTACAGTTATTATGTTGAAAAGAGGGAGTGTATGTGGGGATTTATAGCATTTAAACAAAAGCAGTGTAAAGCAATTTATTGCCTTGGTTGTAACATCATGGCTCCTTTCTGAGATTTGCCACGAACAAAAGGTTTTCTATTAACAAAACCTTTATGTGAGGCTTTATTTAATGGATTTTCTTTTTGTAAGAAGGAGAGCCATGAGTACTATGGATGAAAAGGAAAATATTTCCGAGACAGGTTGTCATAGAAACTGTGCCAGGAGAGCAGCTATGAACAGGATAGAATGTACCATTCAAAGAAGAGCGGAAGGAAGTGATCGTGAAGCTACTCTTTCCATCAGTTTTTGGGAGTAAAGCTCTTATGAATCTTATGGAAATTGTCGTCAGTGATAGCAGGGGTAGGTGGGATACTAGCACACCATGGGGCTGATGATTTGTACTTCGCAGGATTTTTTAAAGAGATTAAAATAGACAAAATAGATAAAGTAATTGCTATATATAGTCCTTGAAAAATATTAATAATAAATAACAATAATCTTTGTGACCTCATCTCATCCTCACTAGAGTGCTCTGAGGAAGACACAATCATTATTCATATTTTCCAGATGAGAAATGAGGTTCAGAGAAATTGAATTGTTCAAGGTCACATTTACCAGCGGTAGAGCTGGGACTCAGATGCAAAGCACTCTGACTCTAGGGCCCTTGCCCTTAACTTTCCTGCTGCACTGAACTAGTAGGCAATCAATAACTGGTAATAATTATAAAAATGATTCCTTGGTGGTGAAATAGTTGTAGGAGTTTCAATTGCCATGAGATATATAATGGCAGAATGTCATAACATGTGTTGATTTTGTTTTTTTCTTTAAGTTTATTTTTCCTAAACCAAATGGAAGTATCATCCTATAGCATGACAACAAGCCACTTTGTTCCATTCTCCCCTCCTTACTCCTCAAGGCAGAGCTCCAGGTTGTCCCAACCAATTGATGTCCTACAGAACTCTAAGAAAACCAAGAATCAATCAATATCTCTCTCTCTCTCTCTCTCTCTCTCTCTCTCTCTCTCTCTCTCTCTCTCTCTCTCTCTCTTTCCTGAAGGAGAAGCTCATGGCTGGAACTTCTTTACCATACCTTTGCCAAAGTTTCAAGATCTTATGTCATGGGCTGAATTGTGTCCCACCACAATTTATATGGTGAAGTATGTTAAAAAGAAAATTATTCACGACACTTGTTAAAGAATGGTAAAGTAGACTTTATTCAGGAGGATTATCACAGTAAGTATACGGACCACTACAATGGGGTTTTGTAGTAGGGGAGAGAAATTGCCTCAAATACAAAGAAAAATGGGAATTTGTAGCCAAGAAGTAGGGTAGGGGTCAGTGGATGGAAAATTACTGAGAGGAATTGAGTAAGGGAGGAGTCTGGCTAAATGGATCTAACAGGATTCTTGCTGAAGGCAGCAGACCAAGTTGATCAATTCACCTGGATGATGATGGGTGATTCTGGTTAAACTGATTTGGCAGGATTCTTGCTAGAAATGGACTCTACAAGGAAGGGCATGGGAGTCCAAGTTCAGGTCTAGTAAAAAAGAGAGTTTGGAAGAGCTTGACCAAAGTTTGGTCAATGAGAGAATCTTTGTCAAGTCCTCACCCCCCCCATTGCCTAAAAATGTGACTGTATTTGGAAATAGGGCATTTAAAGAAATGGCTAAAGTAATATGAGGTCATATGGGTGATTCTAATCCAATATGACTGGTATTTTTATAAGAGAGGAGGTTAAGACACAGACACAGACCATGTGGGAGGGACAACCATGTGAAGACATCAGAGGAAGACAGCCATCTACAAGGCAAGGAGAAGGCGTTTAGAAGATACCAACCCAGACAACACCTTTATCTTAGACTTCTAGACTCCACACTATGAGGAAATAAATTCCTGTTGCTTAACCCATCCAGTCAGTGGTACTTTGTTATGGCAGCTCTAGCAAACAAACATGACCTACAGTGGTCCGAGCATCAGACGTTTATTCAAACCTTTGTCCCCTTTCCCTCCCAGCATCTCCAGTCGACCATCTGTGGCTGTGTGTTTGTGTCACTGCAGTTATGCACCAGTGAGAAATGCAGTCCCACTGTGTAAAATGGCACATGTCCACTTTGGAAATGGCTCTACTGAGGTTGCAAGTATGTCCCAGTAAATTAATCAAGGTACACGCTTTCCTTTGTGTTCTTCTGCCTGCCTCCCACTTGTCCAGGCTCTCCCAGAACGACTGCCTTCCTCAGCACAAACACACACTTTGTTGATCTCTAGATGCAAGTTCTTACAGGACTGCCCCACCATTAATTTTTTTATGTGTCTGTTTACCATTCTTACCCCACCCACAGTTAGTTTCTGAATTTATGGACACTGAGATTGTGCCCATGAATTACTCATTTCTGTATCCCCAGCACCTGCTACAATTCCTGACTCAAAAAAGGTACTAATTCATATTTGAACTTCTTGAATGGATATACATATATATTTTTATCTTCTTTCCTTACCTCGGATGAGGGGATTTGTGTAATACAGACTTAAGTGAATGCAATTTTAAGCATGTTAAATGTGATGCTATGAGCAAGAGTCAATGTTATAAGAAAAAGGGATTATCTCTATTTTAAATGCTCTAATCAGAAAATTCTGAAAAATGCCTAAGCCTTTTCTTACAAAAGAGAATGCAAGTGTAATGGAGTTTGAATTGTCTCAAAGAAATGGTCATCATTACTTTAAGGAATCGTACTGCCTACTGCACTCCCAAGGTGGAGCTGGTGCCAGGGAGGGTTCTAGGCGTTGTTGGAGACGTGAAGAGAGAAGGAGACTGGAAGGAAAGCAATTCTGGGGCTCCCTCTCAACACAGACGCTGTAATGACCATCAGGCCTCGCTGGAAAATGAGAATTTCATCAGTGGACATTTTCTGGACTCCTTGTGGGTCTGAACTAGTTATTGGAAGGACTGTTTCTTTTTGGTGATGAACTATACCTCACTCCCCTCAGAGTTTTGGGCAGAAGAGAAGAGGGAATGTATTTCAGTTGTTATGAGCTGTATCCAGCTGGTCATGTGGGACCACGGAAGCGCTGCCCCTCTCATCCAGTCCTCGGTCCAGACCAGTGGGGGTTGCCTGTGTCAGGGGGTCTGGTTGCACGCAAAGTACAGTCTTTCAAAAGCTCTCCCAGATGCACAATCCAAGGAAGGTCAACTCCTCCTGGAAGTTTTAGTAAAAGCTCAGTCACGAGTGTTTGTTATTTTTAGACAACAATAGATGGTGGACAAAGCAGGACATGTCACCAGCAACACAAGCTTCTGCATTACTTGGAACAGTCCTCCTTCAGGAGTTTACTGTTGGCGAACGTCCCACAGGTTTGTATCGGGAACACCAGAGGAGCAGAATCAATCATTTGTGAAGAAGCAGAATGGTCCTTTATTACAGACTTTGTATATTACTAAAAATGAGCACAAGTGAAGATCAAATCTATTTTCCAGGTTCCTAATTATCATTCAGAGAACCAGCAGGAAAAGAGAATGGAGAAAAAGCAGAAGATATAAAATTGGCTGCCTGGAGTTTGGGAACACTAAACAGAGACGGAAGGTATTTCTGTCTTTGATCTGAAACATCCACGTGGTCATTTTTATTTTTCTCCTAAAGGCATTTGTTTTGTGGATTGAATTCTTTCGGATGCCTCAGAAAACATAAATGCCATCAACTGTTTGATCTCATCTGGGTAGTTTGAAGGCTGTTTGTTTGTGGGTTGGGAAGTTAATGCCACAAAAAAGGAGTAAAATCTTAGAGCATGCCATACTTTGAATGAGTCACAGCAAACAGTTACAATGCGGGTCAGATGGTGCATTTCTGGTGTTAAAAGTAAAAAAAGGGTTACTTGAACATGCATATCCAGAAAACACAAGACATCTGTATTATTTATCATCCAGTGAAAGCTAAATAGCTCTGGGACATGATTATAGTTGGAAAAAACAAAAACAATTATTTCTGAATATCAAAAAAATATTTTGCTAATTTAAATGGTTTTGAAAATTGGCACAAAGGAACAGAAAAGGCTTTCATGTGATGTATAAAGAAGATCTGTTGAAGAAAATGAGCTCCTACAGGAAGTGGATTAATAATGTGACATATACTCACTTTGATCTAAATTTAACATCTTCCCACATTTACAACGTTCCAGTGTCCTTCTAGTTACTATAGTGATATCCCTTGCAACTCGACATTTAATTTCTACTTAACAGACAACAATCATGGATACATGGGCAGAGATAAAAATTCTACTTATTAAATATTTATCTGTTTGAAAAGGCCCCCCCCCCAGCATAATTTAGGCTTGTTATATAATGAACAGATTGGAACATCTCCAAATATAAATTGTACACAGAGAATGAAGAAACATGTTCAGGCCCTAGTTTTAGGTGTAAGAACCTTGATATGATGTCACAACATTGCTAAGGAAACAAAAAAAATGAATGTTCTAAAATAAGTACTTTTCAGCTGGAGCTGAGTCAGTGTTGATGTTTGAGGAAGCTGTGCACAAAAAAATATCCTTAATAGTTGGAGCATCTGTTCTGTCCAGTGATGTTGTGTCATGGTCAATGTTTATTCTTTTTGGACAGATCTGTGATGTGGGAGTTTTTTTCTCACAGAAGCAACTTGCATTAGAAACTTCCAGGTAGATGCAGAAGGATCTCCTGACCACTGAAAGTACAAACAGTAAGTACTTTATTATATTGCTAGTCTTTTTAAAAACATTTTTTTTCTGGAGGCCTACTCAGCTCTCCAATAAAAAAGGAGCCCGAAGATTCATATGTGAGTACCCTGTTTACATTTCTAGGTATTGGCCTTAGAGTGCAGTCTATCGTGTTAGAGACAGTAAGAAGTCAATGGAAATGCAGGGTTCTTAAACAAGAACCCACACTTTTAAACATAGCTTTTCCATTGCCACACAAATGTAAGCAAGAGCAAACATAAACAAAAAATAAACAGACCAAAATACACTGGTGTGACAAAAGAAAAAGAAATATTATACTAAGAAGTAAGTGTTAGAATTATGTTCAGAAACCTCAGAATCACACTGATTACAATACTTATGAAACTCTTCCTAGGTGACCAGCCCTGAGCCTGGCACCGTAACCTTCATTCTTGCATTTAATCCTCATGGATGTTTTCAGAGGTTGTTGTTATTCATCTCTTCATTGCACAGATGAGGAATTAAAGCTATAGCATTAAAGTAATTTGCTCAAGGGGTCCAGTTAAACTAGTAAGTAGTGAGGCTTGTATATATTTAAAAGCAACAACACTAACAACAACAACACAAAATCCAAGCAGTATAGCATAGGCAGCTGGTCTCACAATTACCCAAATACAAACTAGGGGATCCCCAGGGCTTGTACTGTGGTCTGCACCAAGCACGTCCAACCGGTGGCCCAGGACGGCTTTGAATGTGACCCAACACAAATTCTTACAACATTGTGAAATTTTTTGGTGACTTCTCACCAATTGTTATTAGTGTAAGTGTATTCTATGTGTGGCCCAAGACAGTCCATTCTTCCATTGTGGCCCAGGGAAGCCAGAAAGTTGGACTGGTCTAAACCAATGAATCCCTTTGAAAGGGGACAACCAGAAACTGAGATATAGATTTGATTTTCATAAAGCCCTTTTGTTGTTCCATGGAGGGAAATTTTCACGTGCCCTTTGATGAAATTATTTAGGCTTATGTATATGACCCTGTCCAGAAAAAAATCCAGCCATAATAAATGTGTCTATTTTTCATACTATGTGGCTGGATACTTTCTGGACAGCCCTCATATATACACATCCTCAAATTGGAAAACAGGGCAGAGAGAAGGCCTTGATAACACCTCATATTCAAGAACATGGTAATCTTAGGTTCTATGTTTTTTTTCTGTTGTCCTATGAACCAAAGACGGATGGCAGATTTATTACTGCTCTCGGAAACTCAGACTGGGTGTCAGACAGTGGTGGCCATATTTCATTACAGTTCAGGGAAATTTTAGCAGTTCATTCTGCAAGTCCAAGCATATATTATTCATTATTGTTCCTTATGAATCAATCACAGATGAAATGTACGGTGAAGTGGCTCTTGTAAAATGAGTTACATAAAATGTTCCATGGGCCACCAAACTTCTAAATTCTTAGTGGAAAAGAACAGTAACTGCAAGGTACCACAAGAGGGCGCGCTGTACTATCAAATCTCTCTAAGGCGCCCGGCTAAGTGAGCGCAGTGAGAGACTTGGTTGCAGATGTTGCTTGGCTACGAGCTGGTTGCTTTTCTGCCACCATTAAACATGAAATCCCAAGAATTTACTTTAGTCACTTTTGTGGGATTTGAAAAGAGTAATAGGTTTTTAAAGGCACGTTGCTTCTTATTTTCATAGAAACAAATGAGATGTTTTTTCTAAAAATTTATTTTCGTGGGTTAGTATTTTGTTAGCTATATAACCATTACCAAGTATCAAGATGGTTTGGGGAAAATCAAAAGAAAAAATTGTTTTCTTCTGTTTTCAGCAATGTAAGTTACAAATGGGTTACAATGTAAGTTATCATTTTATCAGATAAAGGAAAAGTTCATTGGAAAAGTTAATTGGAGAGAATGAGGGCAAATTAATAGAGATTGAAATAATCTTCTCCGTGCTCCTTCCCCTCGCATGTAACAAGGTGACTTATTATATAGTAAAGAATGGCTTTTATTGGCAGGACTGGCAATAAAAGACTAGCCCTACTATTGCCTCTGTAATAACCAGTGAAATCTTAACACGGGATTCAAAAAGAATACATATGGTATGCCCCAAAGCTACAGATTACAAATAAAGAAAAATAGGCAAACGACAAAATCCTCATAGTGTACGTGGTTTTTTGGAGTGATCCTGGAACTATACATGGTGTTTCTCTATCAGAAGAAGATTTATAAATATTTTTACTGGAAATATTCCTGTAGCCCAAGGATTGGCAAACGTTTTCCATCAAGGGCTAGATAGAAAATACTTCTGGATTTGCAGGCCCTGTGGTTTCTGTCTGCTTCTGCTGCTACTTGGTTTTGCCCCTGGGGCATGAAAGCGACCAAGGACAAGTCAATGAACGAGCCCGCTTGTGTTCTAGTAAACGTTCTTTACAAAAAGGGTGTCGTGCGAGGGTTGGTCGAACTCTGCTTTAGTCTAAGTGTGGACCCCTTTGCAGAAAAGGGGTGAGTGAGAAGGAGAAATACACCTGGGAGACCTGGACGTGGAGGCACGCAAAGAACCTCTAGCCGGAGAGCATGGGGTGTAAAAAGCCTCACCTCCGGTCTCAAGAGATGCTCCGCAGAGTCCGTAGCAAGAAGCTGGAAGAAAACGTCTTAGGACAAAGTGTATTTTAGAAAACTGGATGGAACAAATGCAGAGCCCCACGTCTAAAGTAAGTAAAGCCCAGAGGGTACAGTAAATCAAAGCCGTCTGAGGTAGGAGTTTGCCCCGAGCATCTGCAGCCCCGGCTGTCTCAGCCACCAAGACGGAAGGAAAATCTTGAACCCTGTGGGGAACAATTGAGTTTCGCAGCCAGACATGCATGGGTGATAAGTCAGCTCCAAGGATGCATCCTAATTTTCTGAACTTAAAGAAGCACCCCTGAGTCCCCACTCAAGGACATTTTCTAAAGCACCGCTGGAATTTTAAATACGTGGAAAATATACTTTGCATTTCACAGAAAGACCGTTCCCTAACAGCGATAGACATGTTATTCTTCGATTCACAAGATGAGCTAAGATTTCTGTGCAATCAATTAATTACTTGCTGGGGGGCAGGCGAAGTGTAGAAGAGGATATAATGCAGTGGTTCCCAAGGCTGGCTGCAGAAAACTGTCAAGGACATTGTTTTTAAAATCCAGTTTCCCAGGTCTCATTCCGGACCTGCCTAATTAGATTTTCTGGAATCCGTGGCCCAGATATTTTGATTAATTTTGCCCAGGTGGGTGTTAGGAGTGGCCAGGGGCTGGCATTATTTAGGAGCCACTAAGACAAAGGACAAGCCCTGGGTCTGAAGTCAGGCCATGCTGGGTTCAAACTCAGGATCTGTCTTATAACAGCCATTTACGTGATCACGAGCTAGTGATGTAATATTTGCAAGTTTCAGTTACAATACCTGGTGCATGGAGCCAACCTTCATCCCTACAGGAAGGTCTGGCAATCTGGGGTGGCTCTGTCAGGCTTGCAGGATATATGCTTTGGGTCCAGTGACAAAGTGATTAAAGAAGACAATTCAAAAAAAAAAAAAAGGCCATTTAGGTGATAACTTATACACTTATTTAACATTTCATGAGGTGGACAATCTCCTTTGGGAGAAAGCAGGAAGCTTTTATAGGTTAATGAATGAAAAACAAGGAAGAGACAGAAAGTATCAGATTGGCCGGGGCCACCACATCGTCACCTTGAGGTGGAAAGGCCCAGCGTGGGCTTGACATTTGGGGATCGCCTGACAGGATATGCACTGCATTTCTGGCCACACAGAGCGTTTAAAGGACAGGACAGTCATCTCAGTTTTGGTTTGCTGACGTGGCACCCTGGGCCTGGAGAGCTCTGTGGACAGCTCTTCTATTTGCATCTTCTCTCTTCTTTCCTCGTGGGGACAATATGGCTGGATTTGCTCTGCTCACCAGTACACAGAATTGAACTGGAAGTGTAGAGCCTCTTTGAGAAGAGTGAGTTCAGTTTTGCTACACAGGAACTTTCTTCTTTTAATTTCCTGAGAACTCTGGGTTCAGGTCCCGCCGTCTCTGTCTACCCTTCCATGCCAGCTGGGGAGAAACCACAGAGGGAGATGTCAAGGCCTCAGGCAGCCCGTCAGGTCTCGGCCTGGCTGACCTTCTCTGCAGCTTGGCTTCAGGCAATTCCAAGCTCTCATTGCTGGGAACTGGGCTTTCGGCGCCAGCTCCTGACCAAGTTGAGCTTTGTATCAACACGCAGGTAGAGGAGGGTCTTGCTTCTCCGTCAGAAGTTCAGCCGGCAGTGAATCAGGCCTCACCTACTGCTCCTTTATTTATTTTTCCTCTTTTCCCGGGTTTGTCTGAATGGAGAAGAACGTCACTCCCTCTGAATCTGGAGTCTGGAAAACCACGGGGTGGCCTACCAACTGTTTCTTGGCAGTGACGTGACACAAAGGACGGAGCTGGCGACTCCCTTCCCCACCGGGAGGCCCCCCTACTTGTGAGCAATTGTTCATCGACTCTGCGGGGGAGGCGGGGGCGGGGGGGGGGGGGG